>JAFMSR010000019.1:27810992-28023492 GCA_022818135.1 Saxidomus purpurata | reverse complement strand
ATATCCGTTAATATACACGCCCGGTTCCTAGGAAAGGAGGAGACGGAAAGTCCGTGTATGTTGCTTTTTCAATGTGTTCTACATTTTTATAAACAAAATTGCAAAATTGCTATATATTGGTAATGCGAGTATGCCTATGTGAGCAACGTCATTTTCTCAGAATGTTGAACAACTGTAGATGCAGCACAGCTTGGGTACGTTCTGCATGTACACTCGTACAATATCATACCTGGAAAACATACCCCTCGAACAAATCATGTAAGTATTTTTCATTTTATCAAACATACTTTATAAAGTGAAGCATGCTAATAAAATAGAACTGACAACTCATAATGCAGCAGTAGATATTTTCAACGCAAAATAGACTATGACACGAGTGTATACCACTATTTATACTCCCTTGATTGAATTCGGTTGTCCGCCAGGGCCTTCGTTGTTATGCCAATTAGACCTTCGAGGGTGAATTAACGATAAGACTGTGCAAAGACCCAAAACAACGATGCGGGGGGTGTGGGGGGATAATACAAGACATATTTTTGTCAGCGATAGAAGACTTGGGACGTAGAGTTAACTCGCGATTTCAAGTTCCATAAATTTAACTTCAGTTTCATGCCATTTAAATTCACGATTTCAATTTCATGAACTTTCGATTTCAACTTCGTGAATTCACTTTTCAACCTTCCACTTCTCGATTTAATTCATTCATACAGTGAATTCACTTTTTCAACTTTCTTGGGCACGTCACTTTCACTTGACTATGACGTAAAATGTTTTGACCTCACAACACGGGTCACATTGATATGAGAAGTTGGCTGGAAAGTATGGATTCATTTGGATGTAATGGGTTGAACATTTGCTTTTATCTGACAACCTCTTCTACGGTTACTTCTCTTTTGTTACTGCAGGTCAAAAGATTTTACAAATCTGTCTATGGAAATACATTAAAAAAAAAAAAAAAAAAAAAGGAAAATTCAACAACAACACATTAATTACACAAACGTTTTTATATCATTATATTCATTGTTTGTTCTATGGAAATATCAGCATACCAATAAATAAAAGTTGATAATGTTGTGTCCTATATTATATGTATACTGTGTATGAGCTGTAGAAGTTGTGGAAAATTTGAACTTAATAATAATTTTATTCCTTAGCACTTAGATTCTCTAATTCTTTGTGTAGTTTATGTTACATACATGTGATATTTTGGCAAAACAAAATGTACATATATATAAATATGACAGAAAGTCAGTACAACTTTCGATTAGTTCAGTTGTTATTTTGTACAATAGGCATAGCTCTAGTCAGTGTTGTCAAAAGACACCCACAATTCTCAATAAAAATACAAACTTCTTTGATTGGTAGAACTATTTTCACAATGAGATATACAGCAAACTCCGTATATAACGACTCCGGATATAACGAAAATCAGGATATAAGGAACAAATTTTCTCGGCCCGTTTTTTTTCTTTATTTATTTTAAATGAAAATGTTATACGAATATAACTAACTCCGGATATAAGGAACACATGGTCCCAAAGAGTTCGTTACATTGTATATGTATAAACGGAGTTTACAGTTTTTAGATATTTGTTCATATATGCTTGTGAATACCTAGATCCTTTTAATTTTGAGCGTTTTAGTGTACATGTATATAATGGTCAGTTTAAAAAAAGAAGTTCACATTGGACTCTGATTAATACATGCGTAATATGCATTTTCTTCATTTTCCTTAAAGGTCACGACGCCAGCCTACACCGTTTAGGTTAAAGCTGTACGTCCAGGTGGAACAGATGTCGACTGTACTATGCTGTTGAGTGTTGACCATCCAATTATTTTTCCATGGGATATAGATATAAAGACAAACTTGCTAGCCTTACTTTAATTCATGGAATAACAATGCTTCAGACACTTAAAAAGAAAAGATTGATTAAGCGTTTAAAATTATAAAATTATCTAGGAGGTCTCAGGAATCATCTCCGGGTGATATCATTGGTGCAATCTGCGGGTGATATCGTTGGTGCAATTGTCTAAGAACTATGAGGAAGTGGAAAATGTATCGGATATAGAACGATGTGGAGTAAAGTTAAATCACCGTATGGCCTTCGTGTAAATCGGTCCTCTTTGATTTGTTTGACGTGGATCGGGGACCCCACTGGGATTAAAAGAAATAATTTTTGTAACAAATATACACCTTGACATTCAACACCATCTTGAACACACAAAAACACACTTACAATTTGGTCCGTATTCTAAGTTACCAACTTTTAAATTGTACAATAAGTTTTGCGTATGGTAATAATCATAGATAACTGTCAGGAACGCTTGATTTATAATAAGAGAATAAGAGACGGATAGAGCCATTCTGGAATATTTATTTGTGTCTCTTGAAAATACAAAAGAACGTGTGTATTATGCAAGTATGTTTACAGCATATCTATATGGTGACGAATAGCATTTGTAACCTGGGGCCTGTGTTTCTGTTCTTTTTCGGAGTGTCGATTTAATGGTTTGAAATAAGCTATATATCCAAAATTTATCAAAATAATATGAACTTGGCCGTGTTCAATTGATCAGTTTCGACGGTGCAGAATGGTCATATATATACTATGCGACATAAATGTGTAAAAAAATCCAATGTCATAATATCTCAGAGTTCAAAAAGTACTGTTATCGTGATATTCCGTAGGATATTTTTGCCTGCTTTCATGTCCCTTTCGTTATACTCAAAATTGAACCAGACGTCTGCTGATTTTAAAACGGAAATGAGAGTCACCATTAATCAAATTGTCATCACACTGTAACACCCTGGTTACAGCTTTGCCAGAGATGGTTGTCCGAACTGTTTGCTATCCGGATACTTTACATTTAAAAGCCAGTACTCACCAGAGTACTTGTGTTTAATTCCCTCACATTTACCGATAGCACAATCTTCATCCTTTTAATCCATACTAGTCATATAACCTGTCATAATGTATTTCAGTCATAATTTTGACTGCCAGCATGTCCGTGCTCTATGTTTACAAGTTGAATTATGGCCGTCATTTGTATTTGTTGTTACTTTGGCGGAGAAATAATCGTTTTCATCCTATGATAATATTTGATAGATATGTGATGATGTTTGAACACTTTTAGTGATCTTTAGTGACTAATCTTATTATTCGAAGTGGTGTTTAGAAAAATTTGAACGATAAAATGCAAAATATACAAAAAACATGTGATGAATTTACGTAGTACACGACCTCTGTCCGACGTCAAACGTCAAAAAGCGAGTTCTCTCCGATTGTTATGAAATTGTTCTTAATGGTACTAAAACATATTGCACGCATTGTGTTTGTTTTAATTTTTCCATTTTTCATTTCGTTTCCAAGCAACGCGACGTCGAATTTCGGTGGTGTAAAATCGACGTTTTACATGCATACCTGGTTCAAATATGACCCTAGTGTAATTTTGATAACACTATATGCTAGCTGTTCACCTGCGGAATACATAGGATATGGGTGTTGTGTAAGGTGATTATCAATCAGAAGATTCGATTTTAAGTATCAAAATTAACGATTCTTTTGACAAATCTAGCATCCAGTGCCCATCAATATTACAATTTAGATACTATACAAAATCGTGTATTAGACATATGACCCGTACCTACGGAATCATGTGGGTGCCATTACACAAACCAAACCAACCCACACCAAAATTGCAATTACGTCATTTGAAAATGTCGCCAGTCGCTTTTCATTGACGTGTGTCGTTTCATTTAGTGTTGATGTCTGTTTGCAATGCCGGAAGTATTATCGAGTTGCAGTCGTGATGTCGTTGCGCATTGTTGTGTATCTTCTGCAGGGACACAAATCAGACAACTCACGACAATGTAATGCAGTTTCGCGACAGTGCGACTGTTGCATGAATACTAGTATGCATAGGTAATTGAAGTACCTATTGGGATAGAGATTTCAACTATAAACACGTGCTGTTACTCGACTACACGAAGGTTAGTGACCATATATAAACCACCGCGGAAAGTAATGATACTGGCCGTTTGTATTAAAATGCTCAAATATTAGATGAATATATTGTATTGACTCATTGCGGCTAGTGCAGTGACAAAGTATACTATTTTTTAAAGAAACTCCTATAAACAGACACCGCATGTAACGCTTTTTTAATATTTTTAAAGTCTTGTTTAAATAGGTCAAGCTATAAGCAAGAAACAATTAACTTTCAACCGTTCATAACACATGTTTGAACAGTTACATTTATATAATCAATGGAGTATATTTGAACAAAAATGGAGAATTTTTACAAATCTTTGTTAAACTTAACTTATTCATCTGATTATTTTAAAATCAAACTAGATAAATCTATATGTTTTCACTTTTGAAATCCGACAGTGTATTGACATTTATTTTAACAGTGCAACGCCTGGTTAGATGACCTTTTCTTATAAAATCCCAGTTATATTATGAGTCTAATTCAAATGTCGTAAGTAGCAGTTACGACCTTCTCTGACAAACTCACTATAACAGTTTTTACTTACGGCCTTTTTCTGCTTCAAGTTTGGTCAACATAAAACACTACTATCGGCTTGAGAATAGGACTATGACATGCACCATTTAATGCAGATTCCGAATATTTATGGGTCAAATAAGGTCGTAAATAATATTTAAGACCTTATTATTCTAAGGCGTCGATATGATGAATATTGTCAGATTTAGAAACATTGTAAGCAGGTCCAAGTGCTCACTATAATATATACTATATATAAAGCAAATGTGTTATTCTTCTTTGAAGTATGGGTACAAAGATCTATGTAGGTTAAAGGAAAAACAAGGATATACGTGTATTATATTTTTTTCTTTTTCGATTACATTTGGGGACATGTTGTGTAAACGGCTGGTTAGCTCGGTCGGGAGATCATTTGTTTTAACATTCCTGTAAGCGAAGGGCCATGGGTTCGCGTTCCGGTCATTGTGCACTTTTTGTCTCAACCTGAGGCATTTTGGCACCATCTGATTGCAAACAAATTAAACTTGACAAGATTCTATACTTTAAAATCTAGCTGCCAATCGCTTTCATGTATATGCACTCAAAATTGTGCCGATAACCTTTTTTAAAGATAGTTCTTGTTTAGTTATGTTTCCTACAAACATAATTTCACAGCATGTAGGGAGATCATTCAAAAGATGACAGGGTTAGGTTAAGTTTATTAGACATTGCACTTCCTGTAAACATCTTCTATCTTTGAGTCTAATATCAAGTATATATGGAGATATCTTTAACTAAATCTTACAGCTGGATTATCACGTTTAAAAATCATTTAACGCTAACATATGGGAAACATAATATAAACGCTAGGCAAACACTAGTGTTTCATATTTAAACGCAAGCCGTTTCAATACCGCACACCCCCGTTTCAGTATACCAAACGAACACTTTGTGTTTCAAAATTGCACACCATGAGAACACCACCGTTTAAAAAATGAACGCCCTTGAAACGCGTCACATGTTACCAGTTTTTACAGTGTACGGTTAAATGTCTTTGGAATTATGGTTCCGACAAGCATGTAATTCATAAATGGGGTAAGCTGCTGTTATGGTTTTTAGTCACTGCACTCAGTCTCGAAGTTCTCTATCAATGTGTGAAGTATCAACTAAATTCTAAAAAAGACTTTTTGAATTATGCTTAGACAAGCATATATCATAAAGGGGACTTATTCCAAAATAATGAAAGCTAGAATTATGGTTCTTGATCACTGCAACTCCTGCGAAAGTTCTCTATCAATGTGCTTAAATGATTGTGGGGGTATGATCCGAACAAGAATTTCTTAGTTCATTAACAGCAAAAAATGTCTTCGGATTTAATCATAGATGCAAACAAGTCGAATTATACTGACCCTGAGAAAGATATCTACCCTAAGATATACTTTATCAGGTAGTTGCAATAGCAATGGTATCATAAGGAGAATGCTTGTACAGGCTTTTAGTATGTAGAGACATAATTGATGTCATTGAAATATACATTTTGTTACTGCTGTTATATCAGGAGAGAAACTCTCTAATACGTCTCAGGAATTCTTGTGCGCATTGCACAGAGTCTGTAAAAAAATGAAAAATGTCCATCTTTAACAAAGCGATCAAAGTTTCAAATACTAAATTGTAATATAGATCACGCGAAAACAGCATCGCCGGTGAAAGGGTTTGATACATTTCGTTCCAAATGTATATGCACATATGTTCAACCTTGTCTCTTAACTCTTTATATGATTCAACAAGCACAGGATTACTCATTATGGCACTTGTTATTGTACCCAGTTTTCGAAGCCTGAAAACAATCGCACCACCTTCTTTCAATAAGCCCCTTAAAATTCGACGAAGTCTTATTTTGTCGTGAGGGTTCCCTTTCCCGAGAAGAAGATTCCTGTTTGGTATCATGTAATTTGGGAGAAAGTTGGCATGTAAACAATTGAGTAAAAATGCAAAACTACACAGAAGTAAATCTATCAGATTGTCGTCTGTAAAGCAATAACTGGCATATTTTTCACATAACCAAAATACGATATTTTTCAACATGTATGAACTGATAAGGTCACATTCTGGATTAATGATTTGTTTGAAAATCATTTTTAACAGTGCATAAAGTTTTGACTGCACTGGATTGAAATTTCTCGCAAGCTTCTTTTCGGCGGTTGTGTAGCAAATTCGCCACTCGAAATTTTGTTCTTCGCTAAACTTTGGTCCAATCGGAACAACAAAACCTTCCATTGTCGAAACATCTTGAATGACCTCATGCCTAGGCCAGTCATGTCTTCTGCGTTCTTTCCATGCTCTTAGAATAGTTGATGACAGATATGGCATTGCTATTACGGTGTCATGTTCTTGTGCTGGTATATTCAGTTGCCCAAATATGCCCCCTAAGTCTGGTTTTATAGACATAGGCACAGATGGTCCACTATGTTGCATCATATCGATTTGTAAACCTCTAAATTCTCTTCCAATATCCCTAAACAGCTCTTCATGCAAGTTCCTGGCACATGAGCTTAATAATAAGATATGTCCTTCTGTTAAGTCATACACCGCAATGGATGCTAACACACTTGAGCCATACATTTCTGCGTTCATATTTAAAGGGATAAGTTTTGTATATCCTGGTGGTGATTCCGTCATGTGGGTACGAATAACAGTGAGGTCATTTTCATCTCTTCCCGAGTCTACACATAAAAATCTGCGAGAAACAAGCATCAGGTCTATATCACTTTCTAGTAGCTGAGCGACACCTTCGCTCTTGCTTCCAGCCATGATAAATTCATCACGTAGGTCTGTGTCATTCTCCAGATTTATCTGGCTTGTCAAAGTATTCATTTTTTCAATAATGTTTTCATACAAAGCTGCTCTGGAACGAATGTTTCTTAGGGAATATCCAATGCAGTCCATGGCGTCATTTATGAGATGAGACAGTTCTGTGTTTGCGTGTTTTGACATTGTCATGTTCTAAAATCAGATAAAGATAAGAACTTTTCAGGAATAGTACTGTAAAAACTAAATATATTTTCCTTAATTGTGATGCATATTTATGGTTGCGTTCTTACAAGATAATGCACATGTAACAGAAACACATTATAATCTATGAAGACGGTTTTCTTTGCAACAGGAAGAGGTTTCTTAGAAAGTATGCAAGTTACTTTCATGTACATGTAGGGAACACAAGAGATGCTCGCAAAACAATTACAGTAATCTCCTTATACGACTACTCAGGATATAGCGAAAATCCAGATATAAAGAACACATTTTCTTGGCTTGATTTTGTTCCTTCTTTATTTTATATGACACTGTTATATTGATATTACATACTCCGGATACTAGAAACAAATTCAAATGGTCCCGAGGAGCTCGTTATATACGAAGTAATTTCATCTATCATACCCGTTCACCTCGGCGCTTATCGTTGTATACATATGCGCTAAAAGGACAACTGCAGATAAAAGGACAAATATGCGCGAAAAGGACACCTACAGAATACAAAATGTAGAAAGACACCTGCAGATAAAAGGACACCTACAGAAAACTCTACCTATGACTTGTGCCTGATCTTTGGTTTTTATTGATAAAATTTACAAGGCAAGCAGTACCTCTTAATTCAGAAAAAAACTAACCCTTTAAATTTTGGTAGTCATCAGATATGACGTAACATCAGTAGTGAATTAAAATATGGGTTACACTGTAGAGAACGAAAACACTTTATGTTGTATACTTAAACAGATTTTTAGTTTATTTACTACAAGTCTAAATATAATGTTCATGCCTTTCCGTGGTGTGCCATCAATGTCAAGGACCACAATGGAAATAAGGGAGAATCACTTTTCCCTTTTTTGTGTTATCCTTGGTATTTATAAACTTGTGTATACATCTAATTATCTGTATATGTATGCATCATGTTTGTTTTAACCTGTTTGTACATCTGTGATATACTAAAATAAATCTATCTACCTATCTATCTATAATGTTCTTGGCATATGCACCAGAATGGCGCGTTTTTATCTTAATGTCTCACATATATAATCGCGAACGGTTTACAGCTATGTCAAGTATATAACTTAATTTGTCATGAAAGTTTGACGTGCCGCCGTGGTGTAGGGATTAGCACGTTGGACCGGTTATCCAGAGACCAGCGGTTCGAATCCCGGCAATGGCGGTTGATTTTTTGTATAACATCCTTCATGATATCTACATTTTTAGTTTTATGGACTATTCATTATTTTTCCGCCTTTCTCTTTCATCTTTTATTTTTCATCGGTCGTTCAAAGGCTTATGGATAAAACAGGAAAATCACAAATATAAAACGCACCTGGAACAATGGACCTGTTACATCAGACAAAAAAAATCACATTTCATTATCCTACCACAACCATTCAGATTTTCTTTCAATCATCTGTAATGGGAGATTATATAGCAGTATAATGTTTATTAAAACTAGCAATCTTTCGAACGAGGAAACACTATATAACTCTCCTCCGCTCATTTAAATCCGCCCACTTCCTAATACAATGTATTATACATTACTAATATACTTCAAGGGAAATAACCCGTTAAAAGATATTTTGTTTTGAATACCTACATACGTTCAATGGATTTTTTTGTATCCACCATTGACTACTCATGCAATTATATGTGCTGTACATCAATTGTCAACTCATGGGAATATCGTCTTTTGCTTGAGTAAACTATATATCTATCAATTCTATTTTATAGTCGAAACGTTTAGTAATGCATTGATTTTCATGTACCTTCAACACAGGTTATATGTACTTAGTTATTTTTAACATTTTAACTAAGAATAAATTAAAACATACATACATGTACCTTGAAAATCAGTATCCTGCAAAAGAGAAAACTAATGAAATAGATAGGAACTCTTCTTTCATTTGTGTTTAGAGCTATTTTGAAATTTATAACGTGATCTACAGTGTTAATATTTCACAACACATTTGCGCAGTGAATTTGTTATCTATCAAGCATGGTGAATCCGATAAAGCGGGAGCGACTTGATAAAGCTGGTGCGACTGAAGGAAAAGAGAATCACGTTTTGTATTGGTTAATATGTCCCTATTTTATTGGTATAATATTAGATGTACATTGTATCTAAACAAGTAACTAATAGTATTAAAGAGTGATGATTTATGCAACAAAAGGTCTTCTGAGATTTCAATTTGGTAAAGTATTACCTGAGAACTCGCTTGTTAAAAGCTCAATTTCTCGTCGGAAATGGTTAAAACCTGGTTTATGAATCCATATCTGCTGAAATAACGATGCATCAACCCATATTTCTAACTATTCCGATAAAATGTTGTATTAACTACAATCTCTCCAAATTTCAACCCTTAGAACGACGTTTTGGTGATGCTGACGAACTTTAAACGGACCATGTACCGTTCAAAATGATAAACCTGGCACAATATCAAAGAAAAAATTATAACAGCAGGCGCGACGGAAACAAATGTTATATATCGTTCGAAAAATCATTCAGTTATGCGGGGTTTTTTTGCCGTTTCGATGACAACTATTGCCTGTACATGATCAAACTGGTGAAAACCCGACTCGTGAAGATATTATCAGTTACTTTTGTATGTGGCGTTACTGCATGATTGCAGTGGTTTTAAACGAACCAACGGTTTTTTCCTGTTTATGCAGTCTCCTAGTCGATTATTTGATGTACATGTTTGATACATATGTCTCCAGCTGTGTACATACTTAATGCAGTGTCAGAGTTGATGATGAATCGTCGTATTGTCAAATGACTGGTACAAAAGTAAAATATAGACTAATGTTTGTACATTGGAGTTTGTCCGCCTGTCATATTTGATCATTTGCACATTGTATACTCTAATAAGTAGTTGTACATTTATCGCATAGACTTTGGAAATGATAATTGCGAGATATTGCACCTGCTTTTAATTATTTTCTGGTCGGATTTTCTGGTTTTTAAAAAAGAAAACATTCTAAGTAGGATGGATTTATATAGTACTTGTCCTTTTGAAAAAACTATTGTAATATAAACTGCTCCCTGAAACGGGAGTATCCCCACAAACAAACAAATCAAGGAAATGCTACTGCCTAAAATCGGATACCTTGTTATTCTGTCTCCGCCAATCAGGCAATGCTGTAATTTCTTCATTTGTACGGGACATTTAAACAGAAACTAGCTTAACCTCCCATTATGCATGCGATCGCAATTTGTGAACAGACTTATTTTCGTAATTTGAATTAGCGAAAGGAGAATTCTATAATACTACATCTATGTGATATGGATCTTTCGCGAAAATAGCGAAAATTAAATCATCGGGAATATTAACCAATTTGCAGTAGAACAGTACACTGTTAAAATTCTCAATTGCAGAACTCTTGAAGATCATTAAAGACACTATCAGTAAAATTATTTGGATGACTCGTCTGATAACACATACACGTCAAAGTGCAGTAAATAGCATAAACTTTTCTTAACCGTGTTAAATAAATTTAATATGGGGTAATCGTAAGAGCAGCAACCGTGAAATTAAAAGATTTCTGGTACAGTAATGTAGCTGTTCTTCAACAGATATGCACAGAAGATCAACGATTTTCACACTGTACGTTCTGTTAATGTATGTTAAAGTTTTATTGAATAGAATTTACAGGAAAATTATACGTAAAGCCCTAATTTGTCCGTGCTCAGCTTTCTCGTCCAAACAAACCATTTACCTCGACTCCTTTTTTCGATCTCCTAGTCCATGTTCAGCTTTCTCATCCTAACAAACCATTTACCCCTGCTCCTTTTCTCGACCTCACAGTCCATGCTTAACTGTCTCGTTCTAACAAACCATTTACCTCTGCTCCTTTTCTCGACCTCACCGTCCATGCTTAACTGTCTCGTTCTAACAAATCATTTACCTCTGCTCCTTTTCTCGACCTCACAGTCCATGCTTAACTGTCTCGTCCTAACAAACCATTTACCTCTGCTCCTTTTCTCGACCTCACAGTCCATGCTTAACTGTCTCGTCCTAACAAACCATTTACCTCTGCTCCTTTTCTCGACCTCATTGTCCATGCTCAGCTTTCTTCGTCATAAAGGGCCCTCTACTCCTGCTACTATATCTCGTTCCCACAACATTAAAACCAACGGTTCTTTTTTCGTCTTCACAATTCATATACGCTCGCTTACCTTTCTCGTCCTCACACTAATTTACCCCTATTCCTTTTGTGTTCTAACATTCCATTTCTCACCTATGGGATACATATTTCCGCGCATTTACCCATGTGAGATAAACTTATCTCACATCGCTTATCTCACATCGCTGCCGGACTATTTTTACGTTAATTGTAAGCAGACATAAAAATCGAAAAATGGCTGTAAAATTGTTATTTTTGAAATAAACGTAGGGTTGTTGGTATTCATTTTCTTAGTTAGATAATTTTCTATCCATCTATAGCAGTTTTGAAGTAAATTTCGAGAAAAAGTTGATTTTCATTTTTTAATCCCCATCCTGTATTTGAACTAATTTCTTCTTACTTGTGTGAAAAAGCTATTTAAACGGTGAGAAAATAAATCTACCATGTCCATTGAGTTGTGGATAAGGAAATCCCACCCTCGGGTTGAGATACAATGTACGTCCAAAAAACTCGGCACAACCTCGTTTTTCGACGTATCTCAACCCTCGGGTGGGATTTCCTTATCCACAACTCATGAACATGTTAGATTCACTTTATACCCCCGCTTCTTTTCCGTCCCAACGACACATATATGCCCTTGTTAAGATCTTTTTTGTCCTCCGAACCCATATATATCCACTTCTTTTTTGCACTAACAACCTAAATACTCCCGCTGTTGGTGATATTATTACGCAAGGCATTCATGGACGAGTCCAAGCAAATAAAACGAATAAACGGATAAGTAACAATTTCTGGAAAGTTCTATTAAATAATAAATATCTTTTCAATCAATACTTTTCTCTGACCTGATTATTTCTAGAATACATTTGTACTTCAATAGTAAATTTTCTTTTTGTTTGCCGAAGGTGCGCCGGATGACACGAATTCCTACTGGAAAACAAAAGCATCATATTTAGTTATTGAGCCTGAATCATCTAAGGTTTTAGAAGATGAAATGGCTAGGGGCTGAATTGCCTGTAATTCAGTGTTTGGATGGATGCCCCAAGAGAAGAGTCAATTAAGTTTGTTTTCGGCAGGATACAAACAACAAATATAAACATAAACTAATGCAAACCTTTTGGATTGACTGCACAGGTGTTGGCATATATAGTGACCTTACTGTTGGAGGAACCCGGAGAAAACCAACGGCCACTTAGCATCTCACATATACTGCCCAGGACGGGCCTTCCTTAAATGTGTTATGCCAGTACTAATTAAGCCTTGTTGACATTACTATCCTTATTTATTTGTTAAGCATTTACGCTGTGATTTACATGCAAGGGTAATTGATCCCTGATTGAAATTAAAGTTTATTCTATTCTTTTCTTTAATACTTGAATGCCTGTTTTTACTGTATTTAGGTTCTTATACAGTCCGGCAGTTTCTGGGAAAGGCCAGTACAAGAACCCTGCCCTGCATAAAAGGTCGTGATCGGTAGCAGGACTTGAACCCATGGCCCTCTATCAATGAGAGGTTATAGTTATTTCAAGTCAGCTTGACCACTGTGGCGGTAGCTATAGGTTTCCCAGATGTGCAACAAAAGCATGCAGTTCATTGATTTGTTAGAAAAGTAGGGCTCAGTAAAATTTATCTTAGTGTATAGAGCACTCTATATTCTTTTTACTGGAGCTGCATGTATATAGAATCTGTTCAACTTCAAAAAGAAACATTGTTCTTTGAAAAAGGTTTTATAATAGATTATTAAAAGAAGCATAAAAGTATATTAAATAAATGGAAAATAAGATTAATTTATAGATCTAGTAACTTTCAGACACAAACAATTGCTTAATCCATTAAGAAATGCAAGGAATATTAAACATGCAAGGAATTTTCATGCAAGGAATATTAAACACAGATTACTGTGAAGAAGTGAAAGGTAAATAGATGTCTTGTATATATTTTTCAGTTACCTTAATTAGGAACACTATTTTTAATGGATTTTATGGGTGAAGACATCCACAAATACATGATCTGTACTAATAGCATTTTTTTCTATTTCTCTTGTTAACTTGTTGTTATAACAAATGATTCTTTTGCTTAAGCAATTAACAATTAGATGCTGCATGTAAGCAATTAAGACACTACAGCTTGCTTTAATTTTAAAACTTACCTAAAATGTATACATCCTCATCCTCAACATCATGACAGTACTCTTGTTGATTTCCTGAAATTACAGTATGTTTTGCAAAAGATATATAACAATAAATAAATACATAAATGTTACAAATTAAATTACCTTTTTGGAAAATTCACAGAAGGTGGATAACTTTTCTATGTATTTTTTAGTGAAAATATTATTCAAATAGTAAGTGTTATGAATTGCATTAAATTTGGCAACATTGCCATTTATATGTAAGTGTGAAATGCATTTCACAAGTGTGTTCATAATATTATTAAAATAGTAGAAGTTTATTATATCATACCAGTTTTCTCCTTACTCCCACTTCCTTGTTGTTGGACTTTTTGGTCTGAAAGAGTTAACAACAATTGAACAGAAATATGAGATATTCACCACAGGGGTCCAGCCAAACATGCTTTTTTTCACAGCAGGGGTCAATTGAAAACACTTGAACAGGAATGTGGTATATGCCCCACATGGGTCCTACTCAAATTTTATTATGAACAAAACTTGCAGTTATTATATAAAAGTAATTTTATAATAAGGCAGAAACATAATTTTTTTTTATATTTTTAAATTACTGCAGAATTGTAATGTTTATAATACTCAAGTATTTACTCTTACAGCAAACCAGATAGCCATTTTTAAAGGGGCACTCCTACATCTAGCATATTATATTCTTGAAACATAGATTATGTGTTCAATGAATGTAAAATGATAAATAAATATAATTTCAAACAAGAACCTAAGACGAAATATTCCTCTTTTTACCACAATTAATCAATATCGGAATAACTAGTTTGTAATTTTGATATTTGCGACTGTATATATGCTTTTAGATGGTCGTATATCAAAATCACTAAATATGTAGTTATCCCTTTTCTAACGCACAATGTGTTTAAATGCGATAATTAGAGTAAAATATTTCCAAAGATTCTATTATTTTTGGAGCTTATTTAGATTGGCATCAGTTATAGGGTAAGTCCCTTTTAACCAGATTAAGGGATTGCTACTTTTCCACATGTATGTACAATCTATTTTGGAACACACTTTCACCTGCTGTAACATATTGATATTGAATTTGGTCAACAATAGCTAAAAAAAACTTAACTGTACCTTTATCTTTATATGGAATGGCTCCACATGTCATTGAGTCTTTTTCCAATAACTGATACTCGGCTTTTTGTCCATTCATACTGCCTGTATGAAGATAAATATGACTGCCTAAGTGCCTTTATATATTTTTGTCATTAAACACTAAAAATTATAATAAAGATTAATTCAGTAACAAGAAAGGTAAACTGTAACATTATAAACTTACAGTTCGGACAAGGAAGTGACTAATGCGCAAATGTACAGGATCTGATAAACTTTAAAATTTAGCTACGTATAAGAAAATTGTAGTCACATAACTGACTGAATGAATAGATTAGTTAATAGTTTATACTAATTTATCTTGGTGTGAAGAAATCTTGTAGCTTATCAAGTCACTCTAAAGTCCGCTTCCTGGAAAAAACCAGTACTGATGTCATGTGAGAAAGTACATTGGTGACCTCAGTGGGACTCGAACCCGCAACCTCTGCCATGAGCAGTTTTAATTTCTACAAGGCCGTTCCCCTTCATTCACTGAATGAATGAATTTACAGTTAAGTATTGTACTTAAGTATCTATATGTTAGCTTGGACAGACGGTATACTTCAATATGCCCACCTTTGAGGCATAAAAATTAAACTTTTAAAAGTTAACTCAAGAAATTTACCTTCGGAGTCCAGACATATCTGTAGACCTTGGACTGACGCCCTTTTGCTAGAGTTTTCGATCCACAGCTTCTCGGCTGGGTACACCTTAGGTGGTGGACCCCCACCAGTCTGCTTGCTGTTGTCAAGCTTTTCATTTGCTGCAATGCAAAGTGTTTATTTTATGATTTAAACACTTGAATATTAAACAGTAATAGAAATCACAACAATAGTATACTAGAGGCATAAATGTTTTGGAATTTTGATATTTACGCTGTGTATACCATTTTTAATGGTAGCAAATATTTTTTACAGCTACTTCGTTAGCTGTTAAAACTGTTTTTGACCATTAAAAAATATATACGGTCGAAAATGTCAAAATCACCTAATAGTTAACCCTTTTCTTACACACACTATGTTTAAATGCGATAACTAACATGCTGTCCGATTTTTGCGACTATATAAAAGATATTTAATAGTCGCAAATTTAAACGACGCAACCAATCAGTAAAGATGTTACGTCAATAGTGCTTTAGCAATGTAGTTTCATCTTACTAGCTTCAAAACAAGCTGTCTATGCAAACTTCTTTTTCATCAACATCATGTTACCGTTATGTTTCAGAAATATAACAAAGCTAAAAAACATCATACAAAAACATTTTTAATAAACTCACCTCTTTGTCTGATGTTTGTAATCTGTTTTTTAAGTTGGTCAACACAGATAGGCTCATCTGATATTCTGAAAAAGTAAAATGACAAGAAACTGAGTTGACTACCTACTATTTATAACGTTTATACAGCAGTTTTTAATTGTTATGTTAGTAGAAAAAAAATGTTGATAAATGAGACAACAAGTATAGGTAGCTCAGATGGTTGAGGATTTGCTCAGTAAGCAAATAGTCCAATTGGTTAAAATATTTTCAGGACATGTCAGGCAGTTTTTCTCCATTAATGTCTTCCAGGAATAAAATACAAAATATAAATGATGTAAGATATAAAAGTAATATTTATGGAATAATATCTGTTGCAGTGGTGCTCATCATTTAATAAAGGGTTTGCTGTAAAGATGTTTACATATCTATTAAGTATTTGTAAGTCACAATAGCCTCAATTATTTCGACGGCAAGACCGACCCTTTTTGCACTGATAACATATCTGTAATTTCAAAACATAAAATGGTATTGTATGATAATGCACTTCTTTACATTCGTCAGTTAAGATTAAATACATACCTTTCTCTGAAAGTTTATATATAGGAAAAGCAGCTGCTTGTTTTAGAACGATAATAATTTCCCGGGGATAACAGTGAGCAGGCACACATGAGTTTGCACTCACTGCCAATCCCAACCCTGAGGGGGGGGAATCATAAGTGGCCTCTATGAACTGTATGAACTAATTACTTCGACTGACAGACCAACCTATTTTGCACTGATTACATATATTTGTTATGTGGCCATCTTATATTACTCAATTTTAAAAAAGCTGATTTTCGAAAGCCAGATTAGGCAATTTCTCCAGCCTGGCAAAAAGCCCTGGCACACAATTAGTTGGGCTACAAGTCAAGAATGCTTATCATAATGCCACTGTTTGTGCCTCTTTTCCAGATGAATCAACGTGGGTCCTTCCAATCTATTTTAGGTCAACATCACTGGACTGCTGAACATGAACTGGTCGAGTTTCAAAACCAGATCAACATTCACATCTACGTTGTTACTCCAACAATCAATTACTGATTATAACTGCCAAACTGGAGGTTATTGTGATGTTGTTGTTTTTCAAAGTCGTTTTATTATGTAGTACACGAGTTCGATAACACATAAATCCTCAGATAACAGATAAATAATTAATGTTGTGTCAAGGTTATGTCAACAAAGTTGGCGAGACAAGAAAAGGGGCAGTAACTGTGCAACAAGCAAAAATCGTATCGGGATCACGGGATCTGAACAAATATTTAAACAGTTCAAGCCAAACTTTTCTCAAGGTTATTAATTTTTCGGAGTTAAATTTATATTAGACATCGATGTATCATTCGATTTGATATGGCTACTTACGCATTGATCGATTCAGCAATGCCGGCCCAGCACCTCTCTTTTTCTTCTGCCGAAACCGCAACCTTTAAACTTCCCAGTTAAAATGGGCAAGTTTTCAACATATTTCTCCATGGCCAGAAGTTTGCACTTTTCTGGCCATGGAGCACGTCTAGCCTTCTTCAGTATGGGCTCTGCCATTTTGGGACGGTAGCAGACGAGTGACAGCTGTACGGGAAAATTCACGCGACTCGTGACGTATTTAGCGGAAATACCACCAGTGGCAGCTCACATCAATGACAAAAATAAATAAAATTAATTCTCAGCTGAGAACATTCTCAAGACTTGAGAAAAGAGTTAGTGAAAGCCAATTTGAGACACATCTCAGCTAAGGAAAATCTTACCGTCTTGAGAGAGAAATTTGAGCTGAGATATAACTCAAGGTGAGAACGTTAGTGAAAGCCGGGCCAGAACTATGCATAGTTCTCCATCGGGATGTGCAATAAACTTTTAAATTGTAAAATAAGTTTTTCATGTGGTAATTTCCATACAGTATAGATTTCTACTAACTGTCAGGAACGCTTGATTTATAATAAGAGAGTTAGAAATTGATAGAGCCTGTACTGCTAGAATAAGTATTTTTGTCTCAGGAAAATATAAAAGAACTTGACTGTGTATTATGCTAGTATCTCACAGCATACCTCTAAGGTAGCGGATAGGATTTGTAACTATCATTTTACATGTGCTTTTGATTCTCTATGAGAGTAGACGTAAAGCTCTGAAGTAAGCTATGAATTTCTTCCAAGATATATGACGTCACAGTTTCTCTTAATTAGTGACGTCACGGTGTAAACAAAAACAGTAAATAAAGTCAGTGTGGATGGTATCGTCACATTAATTAAGTAAACTGGAAGTGCGTCAGGAGAATTTCTGTTTAGGATTTAATTAGTATTTTTTTGTTTCACCACGTTAATAAAGTACAGTTTTGAATGCGATCAAGCACTTTATATAATTATTTAACGCTAGAAATACATGCACATGGGTTAATTCACGTGTGAACCTACCAAATTTCTACGCCAGGGGTTCAATGGAGGGGATTATATTTAATCAACATGAACGCTCGGTTCCTCCTATCCCCCTGATTTCCCTGTGGTCGGGACATCCCAGTCCTCCACAGCAGCCGTTGTAAGATCCTTTTATGTATAAAAATATTAAAATTACTTCTTTTGGCCTTGTTCTGTTATCAATATCGACATGTGAACTGTTGTGATGTGTAGCGGTCACACGACGCAAATTAAATTTGTAAAAATTTCCAATGTGATAGGCCTACATCTCAGAGTTCAATTATAACTGTTATCATGAATTTATCTAACAAGTGTCCCATAATCTGTGTTCGATGCGGCTTGACGCTGATAACCGTAATATAGTTAATATAGTGCCTAATTACCTTAAATAGGTTAGAATGTATTCCGTAGGATATGTGTCCCTTTCAATCATTAAACTCATAATTACGGATGTATAGGATAGTTTAAAACGGAAATGGGAGTCACAATAAATCAATTATCATTGCATCTATACCGTGTTTCTTTGAAATCTTCACCATTAGTATTCATATAGTACTCGTTATAATTTATTAAATGAATACAATCAGAAAACAACGTTTCTAACCATTAGTCGTAAACAATTGTCTAAGAATTGAATATTTGATGCACTGTTAAAATACACAGACTGAGAATGAGAGAAATCGTGTCAATGGCAGGAGGCATATGAATACGCTAGGAAGAGTTGGTTTTCCATCAGTGAAACCATTCTTTAGCTACCTTGCTTATTATGCAAACTAGTCTACGAGTCTCGGACCTGCCTTAGCGCAGCAACAGCGCGTTTGCCTCAGGATCTAGGACCGCCCGGGGTCAATATTCACCAGTAAAAATTACTAAAAATTATTCTACGAACAAATCAATACCATCTTGCAGTCAATTAAGTAACAATCCGTTCTTAAGTAATTCCTATGATAAGTGTAAAAGGCAAATTGAATGCTGTTCGGAACAATTAGACGCTTGCAGGTAATTCTTTCCTATACAAGAGCCTTCATATGAATTGCAAAGAGAATAAGGTATATAACGTTTTAAAAATACTTATACATGCAGTCATTATTAAAACTGAACGTTCACAGATTCGTTCCAGAAACATACGACTTTTATTTGGTATGAACAGTTGTGAATTACACCTGTAATTTAAAATGAACTTGATAAGTGTTCAGTTGTTTTACAAATGGTTTTGAAGGTTGTAAATATTCAATGTATCTCAAGGCTAATACACGGACATCTTCAAGCGGTCTATATCTTGTTTATTTATGTATAAGAGGTATGTGAACATATACATATTTAGACATGATATATAGTCACAAGGCTAACTTTACTAAGATGCAGTGTTTGAATCCGACCTACGTTATTTCCCCCTGTGAAGCAGTATTGCATTTTTATAGAATATATCATATGTGAGGAAGCCGTGTGAACGACTATTGTAGCTGCCTGTAAATTAGTATTTCACTCAAGTGTGTTCTATAATGATGGTAATACCCAGTTATAATACAGCAATGCTCATCAGATTAAATATTTGCACCATATTTCAGTTTGGTCACCACATCAATCTACAGTTTCTCCTCAATGTCAAATGTTACTATATATTTCATATACAGTCAAACCTGTGAACAAAGGCCACCCAAGGGAAAGACAACAACTGGCCTTTATCCAAAGTTGACCTTTGTTCAGAGGTGTATTTGCTCTATTAAATCAATACAGGTTTTTCAAAGTCTGGCCTTTATTCACAGGGTGACCTTTTTTTGGAGGTGGCTGTTATCACAGGTTTGACTGTAAAAACAAAACATTTCAAGATCATCTGTGCATCGTGATATTTTAATGAAACCTGCACCAATAAAAACACCTTTTTTCAAACATTTATCATAAAATTAGATCCTTTGTATTTCAGTTTTCATGAGCTTATCATTTATTTCAAAGATAAATTGAAATAATTGAAGTCACTTTCGACATATAGGGCAAGTGACTATCAAATTTACGACGCTTTTTTTTAAATGACGATCACAGCTTTTAGAATTAAAAACAAAGACCTATTCTGAAAAAGAAAATAATAATGATAGCATTTGAAATTAATAAAAATAATGGTTTTATATGAAATGTATAAGCTTAAATCGAGTATTTGTCATTAATGCCTTTTAAATAAATCAAGAATTGAAAGCAGTAAAAGTACTGTCTTGTAAAAGTCAACAGTCGGAATCTTTAGATTTAATAATATACGTTCAGACATGCACGAGACAACGTTTCTTTTTTGACTACGTATACTTTGTATGTGTTCATATCTGTGTTTATTTATTCTCTTCTCTAGATCAACTCTCAGTAATTTTGCAACTCTGGTTCATTGTATGTCATTTTGTGAAATTCAATGTTACAATAAAAATTACATATATATTATTTTCTGAATTATACATAATTGGCAAGTATCAGCAGTTTTAACTTCTTAAAAGGCGCACTGTTACACTGCAATAAAACTCCAGATTATCATGCACACTTATATGTGTTAACGGCACTCTATTCTATTTGAAGGCAATGGTTTCCCAAAGTAGTAGCTTTTCAAAAAATGAATGAGTAAGGCTTTACTCATGTATAACGCCAATCTATATCCACCCATTTAAGTTTTACAAACATATAGTCTCAATCTATGCATAAGACGTAGAAAGTAGCTGTCTTTATTTAATAAAAGTGTCCTTAAATATAGTTGTAGAGACTGATCTTAAAATTATCATTTATACCTAGAGCATATAAATGTATGGAGACCGTTTATGTGAAGTTCTTAAATCTCACTGTCAAAGTAAAGTTAACAACATTTCAAAGTCTTTGAAAATCTTTTAGTACAGAAGAAGTAGTGATAGTACCGAATGGTTATATTCAATGGTGCAACTAGTCTGACTTCTTCCGGTATGAAAGATCTGTTTAAGGTGATTGCAAGAATATTGCTGTTGGGTTTAATATTTTAGCAATTTTGTGTGTGAGGTACCTTACATAAATGCCTTACATGAAAATTATGGTGAACAGTATTTTAAAAAAATGAAACATTTTTATAATTTAATGTACATTTTTGTATAAAGATCGTTCAAAAGTGAACATTGACCATTTTGTTAAATTCGCTGATGTTAGCTTTATTCTTAATTTAATGATATGTAAGACAAGTTAATACTGTAAGAGTATAGACAAAGATACAAAGATTTTTACCACAAAAGCACGGAAGTGCAATGCATATGTAGATATAACAGTTTAAATTCAATACTTATAGCCTCTGAATGAATTGTCTCGGTTAGAATGACGGCTATAGTAAATATCAAAATATATGCATTTTTGAATATAAGTAGAAAAAGAACAAAAAAGTGTATCCGATATATATGTTAATATATTTACAGTCATTTTTTCGTCAAAATAAATAAAGAAATATGACTGTTTCCCGGAAATATTTCGTACATGCTGTTAATATATACATGTATCGAACTGATAGCAGAAAACACGGAAGTTCAATGCAATGTCGAAGCAGGGGACGTTAAAATTAAAATATAAAAACACAGGCTGCGAATGAATTGTCTCGCTTATTTTTGTTTAGAAACGTAAAATGCAGACAATTCCGACATTTAAGCTCTTATTCAATTCTTGATCCAATTGAATAGCTTATAAACATTTATCAGGATTCCAGCTTAACTCCGGGCAATGTATTGATAAGATAAATATAGCAAATGTGTCCTCATAACAATTTAAAGAAAACTGTGTAATAGTCTGTTGTGACCACCTAAAACAGTCATAAAACTTCTTTCCATCAAACAGTATTTTCAGCATGATATTGCACAGACACAAAAAGCTATAATAAGTTAATACATTTTCAAAATTCCCTGCAAATTTTCAGATAACAACGCTGAATAGGATGTTATTTAGATTTTAACATGGTCAGATATTACAAAAGGTGAATACATTGTGTAAATGCAAAACGTTATTTTCTACGCATATATTTATTTAACGCCATACGACACAATATGACGTCATTTTAACGGCATATCGTTTCCCGCGTTGTTTCTGGCATAATAAAACATAAATTTTCTACTCTTTGTATATAGAGACAAAATCGTGAGTCATGTTAGAATTACATTTAACAGTAAAATGTTTCATTTTCTTCAAGACAATGTTTAACATAATTACATGTAAAGCATTTATACCTCACACATAAAACTCTTTTAACATTTTTTAAAAGTAAAATATTTCATTTTCTTCAAGACAATATTTACCATAATTACATGTAAAGCATTTATACCTCACACATAAAACTCTTTTAACATTTTGTTAACAGTAAAATGTTTCATTTTCTTCAAGACAATATTTACCATAATTACATGTAAAGCATTTATACCTCACACATAAAACTCTTTTAACATTTTTTAAAAGTAAAATGTTTCATTTTCTTCAAGACAATATTTACCATAATTACATGTAAAGCATTTATACCTCACACATAAAAAAAACTCTTTTAACATTTTTTAAAAGTAAAATGTTTCATTTTCTTCAAGACAATATTTACCGTAATTACATGTAAAGTATTTATACCTCACACATAAAACTCTTTTAACATTTTTTTAACAAAACAATTTTTTTTACTCATCTAAATTGTACCCTGTACAATGTATAAATGCCTTGCAGTCACCGTTAGCAGATTTTTCATAGTATTACCGGAAAGAAACCAGACAAGATGCACCGAGGTATATACATTGTACCCATTCTAAAACATTACCAAAACTTCTTAGGTACTGACTGAAATGTTAATAATTTTACTATGACAGTAAAATGTAAGAATTTCACTTAAGCGTTTTCCGTACATTATATGTTCTAGGTCTAAGCATTCTCTTCAACTATATTTAAAGAGAAGTGAGCTACTTTCCCCTTCCGTTACATAGATTGAGATTATATGTTTGTAAAACATAAATGGGATGGCTATAGATTGGTGTTATACATGTACATTAATTCAGATTTTGAAAAGTTACTACTTCGGGAACCCATTGCACTCAAACAGAATAGAGTGTCGTTAACACATGTATTAGTTTGAATGACAGACTTGTTTTTATCGCAGTGATACAATGCGCCTTTTAACTAGCTTGAAACTGCTGCACTTGCCAATTACGTATAATTCAGATGTGTAAATATTCAAACTGATGAACATAGCTGTATTATTTTGGGGTATTACCATCATGATCATAGAACACACTTGAGCGTTAAACTAACCAATTATGCAGGCAGATAAAATAGTCGTTCGCACGGCTTTCTTAAGTATGATATATTGTATGAAAATGCAATAATGCTTCACAATTGGAAATAATGTACTACTAGATGGGACCAAAATTTTGTGCAACTTACTAAAAATAGCCTTTTTACCATATCCCATTTCGTAATGGCATAGTCACAAAGCTATTTTAACTAAGAATGGGTGTTTTGAGTTTTACCAGTGTATTCTTTCGCAATAAGGGCGTTAGTTTTAGATGAAAGCTTTACTTTATGAATACTTTGATTTATGTTCCGTTATACATTAAATAAAGAAATATGACTGTTTCCCGGAAATATTTCGTACATGCTGTTAATATATACATGTATCGAACTGATAGCAGAAAACACGGAAGTTCAATGCAATGTCGAAGCAGGGGACGTTAAAATTAAAATATAAAAACACAGGCTGCGAATGAATTGTCTCGCTTATTTTTGTTTAGAAACGTAAAATGCAGACAATTCCGACATTTAAGCTCTTATTCAATTCTTGATCCAATTGAATAGCTTATAAACATTTATCAGGATTCCAGCTTAACTCCGGGCAATGTATTGATAAGATAAATATAGCAAATGTGTCCTCATAACAATTTAAAGAAAACTGTGTAATAGTCTGTTGTGACCACCTAAAACAGTCATAAAACTTCTTTCCATCAAACAGTATTTTCAGCATGATATTGCACAGACACAAAAAGCTATAATAAGTTAATACATTTTCAAAATTCCCTGCAAATTTTCAGATAACAACGCTGAATAGGATGTTATTTAGATTTTAACATGGTCAGATATTACAAAAGGTGAATACATTGTGTAAATGCAAAACGTTATTTTCTACGCATATATTTATTTAACGCCATACGACACAATATGACGTCATTTTAACGGCATATCGTTTCCCGCGTTGTTTCTGGCATAATAAAACATAAATTTTCTACTCTTTGTATATAGAGACAAAATCGTGAGTCATGTTAGAATTACATTTAACAGTAAAATGTTTCATTTTCTTCAAGACAATGTTTAACATAATTACATGTAAAGCATTTATACCTCACACATAAAACTCTTTTAACATTTTTTAAAAGTAAAATATTTCATTTTCTTCAAGACAATATTTACCATTATTACATGTAAAGCATTTATACCTCACACATAAAACTCTTTTAACATTTTGTTAACAGTAAAATGTTTCATTTTCTTCAAGACAATATTTACCATAATTACATGTAAAGCATTTATACCTCACACATAAAACTCTTTTAACATTTTTTAAAAGTAAAATGTTTCATTTTCTTCAAGACAATATTTACCATAATTACATGTAAAGCATTTATACCTCACACATAAAAAAAACTCTTTTAACATTTTTTAAAAGTAAAATGTTTCATTTTCTTCAAGACAATATTTACCGTAATTACATGTAAAGTATTTATACCTCACACATAAAACTCTTTTAACATTTTTTTAACAAAACAATTTTTTTACTCATCTAAATTGTACCCTGTACAATGTATAAATGCCTTGCAGTCACCGTTAGCAGATTTTTCATAGTATTACCGGAAAGAAACCAGACAAGATGCACCGAGGTATATACATTGTACCCATTCTAAAACATTACCAAAACTTCTTAGGTACTGACTGAAATGTTAATAATTTTACTATGACAGTAAAATGTAAGAATTTCACTTAAGCGTTTTCCGTACATTATATGTTCTAGGTCTAAGCATTCTCTTCAACTATATTTAAAGAGAAGTGAGCTACTTTCCCCTTCCGTTACATAGATTGAGATTATATGTTTGTAAAACATAAATGGGATGGCTATAGATTGGTGTTATACATGTACATTAATTCAGATTTTGAAAAGTTACTACTTCGGGAACCCATTGCACTCAAACAGAATAGAGTGTCGTTAACACATGTATTAGTTTGAATGACAGACTTGTTTTTATCGCAGTGATACAATGCGCCTTTTAACTAGCTTGAAACTGCTGCACTTGCCAATTACGTATAATTCAGATGTGTAAATATTCAAACTGATGAACATAGCTGTATTATTTTGGGGTATTACCATCATGATCATAGAACACACTTGAGCGTTAAACTAACCAATTATGCAGGCAGATAAAATAGTCGTTCGCACGGCTTTCTTAAGTATGATATATTGTATGAAAATGCAATAATGCTTCACAATTGGAAATAATGTACTACTAGATGGGACCAAAATTTTGTGCAACTTACTAAAAATAGCCTTTTTACCATATCCCATTTCGTAATGGCATAGTCACAAAGCTATTTTAACTAAGAATGGGTGTTTTGAGTTTTACCAGTGTATTCTTTCGCAATAAGGGCGTTAGTTTTAGATGAAAGCTTTACTTTATGAATACTTTGATTTATGTTCCGTTATACATTAAATAAAGAAATATGACTGTTTCCCGGAAATATTTCGTACATGCTGTTAATATATACATGTATCGAACTGATAGCAGAAAACACGGAAGTTCAATGCAATGTCGAAGCAGGGGACGTTAAAATTAAAATATAAAAACACAGGCTGCGAATGAATTGTCTCGCTTATTTTTGTTTAGAAACGTAAAATGCAGACAATTCCGACATTTAAGCTCTTATTCAATTCTTGATCCAATTGAATAGCTTATAAACATTTATCAGGATTCCAGCTTAACTCCGGGCAATGTATTGATAAGATAAATATAGCAAATGTGTCCTCATAACAATTTAAAGAAAACTGTGTAATAGTCTGTTGTGACCACCTAAAACAGTCATAAAACTTCTTTCCATCAAACAGTATTTTCAGCATGATATTGCACAGACACAAAAAGCTATAATAAGTTAATACATTTTCAAAATTCCCTGCAAATTTTCAGATAACAACGCTGAATAGGATGTTATTTAGATTTTAACATGGTCAGATATTACAAAAGGTGAATACATTGTGTAAATGCAAAACGTTATTTTCTACGCATATATTTATTTAACGCCATACGACACAATATGACGTCATTTTAACGGCATATCGTTTCCCGCGTTGTTTCTGGCATAATAAAACATAAATTTTCTACTCTTTGTATATAGAGACAAAATCGTGAGTCATGTTAGAATTACATTTAACAGTAAAATGTTTCATTTTCTTCAAGACAATGTTTAACATAATTACATGTAAAGCATTTATACCTCACACATAAAACTCTTTTAACATTTTTTAAAAGTAAAATATTTCATTTTCTTCAAGACAATATTTACCATTATTACATGTAAAGCATTTATACCTCACACATAAAACTCTTTTAACATTTTGTTAACAGTAAAATGTTTCATTTTCTTCAAGACAATATTTACCATAATTACATGTAAAGCATTTATACCTCACACATAAAACTCTTTTAACATTTTTTAAAAGTAAAATGTTTCATTTTCTTCAAGACAATATTTACCATAATTACATGTAAAGCATTTATACCTCACACATAAAAAAAACTCTTTTAACATTTTTTAAAAGTAAAATGTTTCATTTTCTTCAAGACAATATTTACCGTAATTACATGTAAAGTATTTATACCTCACACATAAAACTCTTTTAACATTTTTTTAACAAAACAATTTTTTTACTCATCTAAATTGTACCCTGTACAATGTATAAATGCCTTGCAGTCACCGTTAGCAGATTTTTCATAGTATTACCGGAAAGAAACCAGACAAGATGCACCGAGGTATATACATTGTACCCATTCTAAAACATTACCAAAACTTCTTAGGTACTGACTGAAATGTTAATAATTTTACTATGACAGTAAAATGTAAGAATTTCACTTAAGCGTTTTCCGTACATTATATGTTCTAGGTCTAAGCATTCTCTTCAACTATATTTAAAGAGAAGTGAGCTACTTTCCCCTTCCGTTACATAGATTGAGATTATATGTTTGTAAAACATAAATGGGATGGCTATAGATTGGTGTTATACATGTACATTAATTCAGATTTTGAAAAGTTACTACTTCGGGAACCCATTGCACTCAAACAGAATAGAGTGTCGTTAACACATGTATTAGTTTGAATGACAGACTTGTTTTTATCGCAGTGATACAATGCGCCTTTTAACTAGCTTGAAACTGCTGCACTTGCCAATTACGTATAATTCAGATGTGTAAATATTCAAACTGATGAACATAGCTGTATTATTTTGGGGTATTACCATCATGATCATAGAACACACTTGAGCGTTAAACTAACCAATTATGCAGGCAGATAAAATAGTCGTTCGCACGGCTTTCTTAAGTATGATATATTGTATGAAAATGCAATAATGCTTCACAATTGGAAATAATGTACTACTAGATGGGACCAAAATTTTGTGCAACTTACTAAAAATAGCCTTTTTACCATATCCCATTTCGTAATGGCATAGTCACAAAGCTATTTTAACTAAGAATGGGTGTTTTGAGTTTTACCAGTGTATTCTTTCGCAATAAGGGCGTTAGTTTTAGATGAAAGCTTTACTTTATGAATACTTTGATTTATGTTCCGTTATACATTAAATAAAGAAATATGACTGTTTCCCGGAAATATTTCGTACATGCTGTTAATATATACATGTATCGAACTGATAGCAGAAAACACGGAAGTTCAATGCAATGTCGAAGCAGGGGACGTTAAAATTAAAATATAAAAACACAGGCTGCGAATGAATTGTCTCGCTTATTTTTGTTTAGAAACGTAAAATGCAGACAATTCCGACATTTAAGCTCTTATTCAATTCTTGATCCAATTGAATAGCTTATAAACATTTATCAGGATTCCAGCTTAACTCCGGGCAATGTATTGATAAGATAAATATAGCAAATGTGTCCTCATAACAATTTAAAGAAAACTGTGTAATAGTCTGTTGTGACCACCTAAAACAGTCATAAAACTTCTTTCCATCAAACAGTATTTTCAGCATGATATTGCACAGACACAAAAAGCTATAATAAGTTAATACATTTTCAAAATTCCCTGCAAATTTTCAGATAACAACGCTGAATAGGATGTTATTTAGATTTTAACATGGTCAGATATTACAAAAGGTGAATACATTGTGTAAATGCAAAACGTTATTTTCTACGCATATATTTATTTAACGCCATACGACACAATATGACGTCATTTTAACGGCATATCGTTTCCCGCGTTGTTTCTGGCATAATAAAACATAAATTTTCTACTCTTTGTATATAGAGACAAAATCGTGAGTCATGTTAGAATTACATTTAACAGTAAAATGTTTCATTTTCTTCAAGACAATGTTTAACATAATTACATGTAAAGCATTTATACCTCACACATAAAACTCTTTTAACATTTTTTAAAAGTAAAATATTTCATTTTCTTCAAGACAATATTTACCATTATTACATGTAAAGCATTTATACCTCACACATAAAACTCTTTTAACATTTTGTTAACAGTAAAATGTTTCATTTTCTTCAAGACAATATTTACCATAATTACATGTAAAGCATTTATACCTCACACATAAAACTCTTTTAACATTTTTTAAAAGTAAAATGTTTCATTTTCTTCAAGACAATATTTACCATAATTACATGTAAAGCATTTATACCTCACACATAAAAAAAACTCTTTTAACATTTTTTAAAAGTAAAATGTTTCATTTTCTTCAAGACAATATTTACCGTAATTACATGTAAAGTATTTATACCTCACACATAAAACTCTTTTAACATTTTTTTAACAAAACAATTTTTTTACTCATCTAAATTGTACCCTGTACAATGTATAAATGCCTTGCAGTCACCGTTAGCAGATTTTTCATAGTATTACCGGAAAGAAACCAGACAAGATGCACCGAGGTATATACATTGTACCCATTCTAAAACATTACCAAAACTTCTTAGGTACTGACTGAAATGTTAATAATTTTACTATGACAGTAAAATGTAAGAATTTCACTTAAGCGTTTTCCGTACATTATATGTTCTAGGTCTAAGCATTCTCTTCAACTATATTTAAAGAGAAGTGAGCTACTTTCCCCTTCCGTTACATAGATTGAGATTATATGTTTGTAAAACATAAATGGGATGGCTATAGATTGGTGTTATACATGTACATTAATTCAGATTTTGAAAAGTTACTACTTCGGGAACCCATTGCACTCAAACAGAATAGAGTGTCGTTAACACATGTATTAGTTTGAATGACAGACTTGTTTTTATCGCAGTGATACAATGCGCCTTTTAACTAGCTTGAAACTGCTGCACTTGCCAATTACGTATAATTCAGATGTGTAAATATTCAAACTGATGAACATAGCTGTATTATTTTGGGGTATTACCATCATGATCATAGAACACACTTGAGCGTTAAACTAACCAATTATGCAGGCAGATAAAATAGTCGTTCGCACGGCTTTCTTAAGTATGATATATTGTATGAAAATGCAATAATGCTTCACAATTGGAAATAATGTACTACTAGATGGGACCAAAATTTTGTGCAACTTACTAAAAATAGCCTTTTTACCATATCCCATTTCGTAATGGCATAGTCACAAAGCTATTTTAACTAAGAATGGGTGTTTTGAGTTTTACCAGTGTATTCTTTCGCAATAAGGGCGTTAGTTTTAGATGAAAGCTTTACTTTATGAATACTTTGATTTATGTTCCGTTATACATTAAATAAAGAAATATGACTGTTTCCCGGAAATATTTCGTACATGCTGTTAATATATACATGTATCGAACTGATAGCAGAAAACACGGAAGTTCAATGCAATGTCGAAGCAGGGGACGTTAAAATTAAAATATAAAAACACAGGCTGCGAATGAATTGTCTCGCTTATTTTTGTTTAGAAACGTAAAATGCAGACAATTCCGACATTTAAGCTCTTATTCAATTCTTGATCCAATTGAATAGCTTATAAACATTTATCAGGATTCCAGCTTAACTCCGGGCAATGTATTGATAAGATAAATATAGCAAATGTGTCCTCATAACAATTTAAAGAAAACTGTGTAATAGTCTGTTGTGACCACCTAAAACAGTCATAAAACTTCTTTCCATCAAACAGTATTTTCAGCATGATATTGCACAGACACAAAAAGCTATAATAAGTTAATACATTTTCAAAATTCCCTGCAAATTTTCAGATAACAACGCTGAATAGGATGTTATTTAGATTTTAACATGGTCAGATATTACAAAAGGTGAATACATTGTGTAAATGCAAAACGTTATTTTCTACGCATATATTTATTTAACGCCATACGACACAATATGACGTCATTTTAACGGCATATCGTTTCCCGCGTTGTTTCTGGCATAATAAAACATAAATTTTCTACTCTTTGTATATAGAGACAAAATCGTGAGTCATGTTAGAATTACATTTAACAGTAAAATGTTTCATTTTCTTCAAGACAATGTTTAACATAATTACATGTAAAGCATTTATACCTCACACATAAAACTCTTTTAACATTTTTTAAAAGTAAAATATTTCATTTTCTTCAAGACAATATTTACCATTATTACATGTAAAGCATTTATACCTCACACATAAAACTCTTTTAACATTTTGTTAACAGTAAAATGTTTCATTTTCTTCAAGACAATATTTACCATAATTACATGTAAAGCATTTATACCTCACACATAAAACTCTTTTAACATTTTTTAAAAGTAAAATGTTTCATTTTCTTCAAGACAATATTTACCATAATTACATGTAAAGCATTTATACCTCACACATAAAAAAAACTCTTTTAACATTTTTTAAAAGTAAAATGTTTAATTTTCTTCAAGACAATATTTACCGTAATTACATGTAAAGTATTTATACCTCACACATAAAATTCTTTTAACATTTTTTTAACAAAACAATTTTTTTACTCATCTAAATTGTACCCTGTACAATGTATAAATGCCTTGCAGTCACCGTTAGCAGATTTTTCATAGTATTACCGGAAAGAAACCAGACAAGATGCACCGAGGTATATACATTGTACCCATTCTAAAACATTACCAAAACTTCTTAGGTACTGACTGAAATGTTAATAATTTTACTATGACAGTAAAATGTAAGAATTTCACTTAAGCGTTTTCCGTACATTATATGTTCTAGGTCTAAGCATTCTCTTCAACTATATTTAAAGAGAAGTGAGCTACTTTCCCCTTCCGTTACATAGATTGAGATTATATGTTTGTAAAACATAAATGGGATGGCTATAGATTGGTGTTATACATGTACATTAATTCAGATTTTGAAAAGTTACTACTTCGGGAACCCATTTCACTCAAACAGAATAGAGTGTCGTTAAAACATGTATTAGTTTGAATGACAGACTTGTTTTTATCGCAGTGATACAATGCGCCTTTTAACTAGCTTGAAACTGCTGCACTTGCCAATTACGTATAATTCAGATGTGTAAATATTCAAACTGATGAACATAGCTGTATTATTTTGGGGTATTACCATCATGATCATAGAACACACTTGAGCGTTAAACTAACCAATTATGCAGGCAGATAAAATAGTCGTTCGCACGGCTTTCTTAAGTATGATATATTGTATGAAAATGCAATAATGCTTCACAATTGGAAATAATGTACTACTAGATGGGACCAAAATTTTGTGCAACTTACTAAAAATAGCCTTTTTACCATATCCCATTTCGTAATGGCATAGTCACAAAGCTATTTTAACTAAGAATGGGTGTTTTGAGTTTTACCAGTGTATTCTTTCGCAATAAGGGCGTTAGTTTTAGATGAAAGCTTTACTTTATGCATACTTTGATTTATGTTCCGTTATACATTAAAAATATAGCCATGTTCTTTCTTTTTACACGAGTATCATCGTTTTTATGTTCACCATGATAGTCTCCGTTTTGAAAGTCCGTCCCCCATTCGTTTCATTTACATCTACATTTGTATTTCTCAGTAGCTACTGGCGGGAATATAACGAACATTCAAGGTAGTGTTTACTACCAAGAGGAGATGCGCATATTGTCCGTATGTTCCAGTTCGATTATTTTTCACAGAGTTACTGTTAATTATTTAAGAAATTTTTGTTCGGATCATAACTCGAAACGTATTTAAGGGATTATGATAAGTTGGTACTTCGCACATTGATAGAGGACTTTGAGACTGAGTGCAGTGATCACGAACCATAACTGTTGCTTACCCCATTTATGAATTACCTGCTTATCGGAATGATAATTCCAAAGCCATTAAACCGATTTACTTGATACTAGACTCAGTGATAGATGATATTTAGAGGAAGTGCAGTGTCTATTAATCTAACTCAACCCTGTTTCCCTTTATCATGTGAAAGTATGCTTGTAGGGAGCATAACTTTTAAACCGTTCAATATATTTACTTGATACACAATGAAAGTGAGTAATGAAAGGAAGTCAAATGTTCAAGATTCATAACTTTATGATATTATAATTAAGACAAAACTGCAAATTTGTAACACATTCATGAGATTACAAGTTCAATAAGATATGACTGCAAATTTTCAATGTATTCAATAATCCCCTTTTGTCTATAATTTTCAAAATTTTGTATAACTATGCTTTAGGTGCAATGGTAATAGTGGCTCTCTCTAAAGGAAAATATCCCAACCTATTTAAGGTCATAACTATATTAAGATAAATCAACGTTAAGACTTCCAATAAAAACATATTTGACATGTTTATCACCAAATACAAAGTACTTAATATAAATAAATGTCAATCTAACCGTGCACATCCGGTATTTTGTTAACATTTTTCTATATAACAAGTACTTATTACACGAAACGCGACATTTGCTAGATAAATTCAAGATAGCAGAAACAATTAAACTCTAAGATGTATGAATATGAAAATGTTACAATGGCTGATTTCAGACCATTACGACTACACTCCGAGAAAATCAAAAGCATAGGTCCCATGATGTTTACATCCCTAGAGATATGTTGTGAAATACTAGTATAATACAAAAGTTATTTCATATTTGCCTAATACAAAAATGCTTATTAAAAACATTTTACATGGGAATTCGTCTCTTATTTCTTAACATAGATACACATTTTATTCCATGCTGGTATGATATGATATTGCAAAATGGCAGTGTTTAGTCAATGTCAATGCTAATCTAGTCCCTCGAGATGTAATTATGTCATGGTACCATTGTAAAGTAGGATGGCTGATGTTTTGGAAAGGATTGACAGTCGATATTTTGTTAGTGTCCCTGAAAAGCAAGAAGGTGTCCAAGATGGCAGCCGTTTCATCAGTTAAGACTGCTATGACTGCTAGGGTTATAGGGGAAAGGCTAATATGTTAATTAATTTATTATGGGAGAAATACACCGAAAGGAGTAAAGGCCATATTTACTATAACTAACCAAAGAGTAGCACTTTGAGACTCAGAACAAACAACGGTATGAATAAATGCGGAATAATTGCTACAGATCGCGGGAAACATGCGCTTATTAAAGAATAGTCCGGGTTAGTTCGTGCCTTCTTCTATATCAGCGTTCCTGACAGTTTTCTATGATTAAGACCATGCGAAAAGCTTACTTTTACAATTTAAAAGTCAAATGTACATGCCGAGGAAGTATTAAGCGCAGTTAGGATAAACAGTAATACATGCCACACAACTCTCCAAGAAAAGAAAAACAATTGTTGTAATCAATTAAACATTCTTAATACGTATAACTTTAAATAAATGTAAAAATGACGCCTACCATTCTCATTTCAATATTCAGAACTTTTTGTTCGAACAATCTGGTTAAAAAAGGCTTAGCTAGATCAGAAAACAAGTACGACTTGAAATTGTCCAAAAGCTGCCAGTGTCTTAAAGAAGTGTTTTTTTTTCGGTTACATCTCAAAATGTCTTGTCAAACTTTCCTGGTTGATAAAATGTAACATACTCAGGAAGAAACAAACCGAACATTTACTTAAGGCCTTACTGATAAAACACACAGTGTAAATTGAACCAAAGAACATATAATTTATCATAAATCTGTTGCAAGTGTGTCTGGCAACAGTAAGTTTACAATTATGGATTTTTGGATACTTATATGGTTCGTCTTTTCTTTTAAGTTAACGGAGGGCATTGCATCATCTACACTAAATCCTGTAAACTATTTTGACTCCTTGAACTGTACATTGATGCCAGAAAAAAGCAGTATGAAAGTAAAACTTGATAAGCTTATTAATGGAGGTAATCGTTTGATCAAATTGGATATAACTGTGAATTGGAATTCTCAACCAACGAATGTGTCATATCCACAATACAAGTCATGGTATTTGACGACAGACTACTCTGGAAAACATTTGCTGATGTTGGACGACAATTTCATTGCCATGTCTGTCGGGACATTATCCTACGGCATTGTAGAAATGACTATATGTTTGAAGCAAAAACCTGAAAGTTGTCTTGGAAACATGACAGGATATAATGCTGAGAATCTTCTACAATTTTCGTTGCTTACCCTTCCGACAAAATCCAGTGAATATTTTAATGAAGATGGTTTCAGTCCATTTTCTATATGCACAGGATCGGCGACATCTAATGGCAGTTGTAGCAATCTCACCATATCACGCAATGAATTGGTTGTGAAATGCGCCGGATTCCAAGATGATGATTGGATTAGAAAATTGTTGCTAATTATGTTGATTTTTTCACTTTTTGCAATATCGCACTGCATCTATCTCATTCCGAAATCAGTGTATGAGAAAAAAGAGAACACTGATCATGACAAATACCAAGCTAATGTTAGAAATGTTAATCTCAGGCTGTTGGTAGTAAAGGGGCAAGAGTTTAAAGAAAGTAAAAAGTGGTTGGACGCGAGATATGACAATATTCCGTTGTTGAAAACAATCGTAGATGATTTAATGGAGGTAACAACATCGAAAGGATAAAAGCCAACATACAGAATCCGATAAAACCTATGGTATTTGTCTCCAAATTAAATCAGTGACAAAGAAAAGTAATGAACTTGTGTCTGAAATAAGTGCCTCCCATGCATTGTTATATAGTCTCAATAGGACTTTGAATGACATATTTATTAAGTGTACTATCAGAAACACTGAAATGCTAAGGAATTATTGTTATTGACAGCCTTTTGCAGACTGGGCTTGCTGTACGGAAAGCATACAAAATAGACACTGTTTTGACTACTGGATTTCCTTTTGCCAAGTCTTCATTATATGTCTTTGCTTTATACCGTTCATCGTCAGAATTATTATATTTTGTATTTCCAATCATTTCACAATGTTACGTAAAGGTATCTACATAGCTTCATCGGTTTCATTGTTTATTTGCGTCCTCAAGAGTGTCATATTGTTAAGGTATGACACGCAAAAAGACAAAAAGGAGACCTTGTTTGTCAAGATCCTCCAAAAACTTCACAAGAATACGCCAGAGAGAAAAGCTAAATCTCTGTTGCATATAACGTTGAAACCAGTACAGTGTTGTGGGTATAGCGGTGTTATATTAACGGCATTTTTTTAGGCATAAGTTTAATTTGGTTTTTAATCCGTTCACTGCCACTTTTTTATTTTACAATTCTTTCTTACTGTGTCGTTTTGAGAAAGCGTAAAGAGAGAAAGGAATTGTCAAAAATATCTGCTGGGATGACGATGTAGTTCTTTTGTTTGGTTTAGTGTATATTTTATAAGTGATTTTGTTGCTTTTTACACACAATGCTTAACGTATTTTTTTCTTGGAATTTTCTTAAATTTTGGGCAATTAATTGACGAAGTCCTACTTACCGCAATGGTATTCACATACGCGTTTAATTGCATAAGCAGCGTTTACCGGAAAATGGATATCTTCCATCAAAAGGTTTTCGAAAGTGTCTGTGAACTATGCAAAGACGAGCAAAATGTTTACGATAGGGCTTTAAAAGAACAGAAAAATAGAGCGACGAGATTATTCTCTAGAGATAACGAAAGAGGTACAACTTCAACTAGATTATTCTTAGGAAATGATGGCAAATTAATCATACGTCACAACGTGTTGTATATCTTCTATAAATATAATGAAACGGACTCTCTGCCTCACCTGGCTCAAAATATTTTCTTTTATTTTCCGCCTTCAAGGAAATGATAATTGTGCTTATAGCAGCTTTTTCGATGTTTATTGCTGTTCATGGTTTCGGCAGCAATGACGATACCGATACCTATATACATAATTTGGTTAACGTTGGAGGCAGCGGAACTTTAATGCTTTTCATTAGGAAGTTTTTCAAATCAAAAGAATATAATAAAGATGGCCATCAAAAGAAGTTTAAAACGCCAATAAACAGACATTTGAATACATTCCAACAAAAAAACAAAAATAATATCAAACAGGGAATGCCACGTACCAAAAACGCAGCCTCCCCAAAACGAGCCCCACAGCACCCAGAAGTGCACACCACCAACACACACACACACACACACACACACACACACACACAACACACACACAATCATGTACACACACACACATACACTACCAACACACACAAGCATACAAAGCAAACACACGAGGACAAAACGAACAATTAAAGGAACACAGTGGGGCACCGCCTTGGAACGGTCAGTGGCAAAATCACCACTGGGGAGCTTAAACCGGTTTATAGGGCGCACCCAACCTCACTCTTACCCCCACCATGTTCCAAAGTCACAGGACAGTGTAAATAAAAGTAATCCCTGCTAGGTGAATCTCTAACACACGCAATGGAAACAAAAGGCATGGTATGTAAAACACAAAAATGCTCGTGTATAAATATATAAAAAGCAAACCTTGAGAACCAAAAAACGTATGTACTCAATGCCTTTGCAGAAGGCAGAGCACCAAGAAAAACACCCTTAAGGGCCCGACGAAACAGGTCAGAGGACAGAAATCAAAACAGTTTCGTCCCATTGGGATTTAAAAACTGCCCATCACAGAGTCCTCCCCCTCTTCCGTCAGACACAATCAAAGAGGGAAGCATAGCGTCCAACTGTAAACGGGTTGAACACCAAACATGCGGTGTGTCTCAAAACAGTTGGGTCGTAACCTCTTTTAACAAAACGTTTTATAATTTTAGCAAATACAGTTGGAAAATTGCCATGACCAAAATCTTACGAAGTTTGTAAACCGCATCCCCATAAAAATCGGGTTTCAAGACTCACTTGAAGAGACTGATTTGAAATATATTTCATGTAAGATACGAGACACATGGACTGAAATGACTCCATCCCTTTCCGATTACGATGTAGTCGTGAAGGTATGTAAAACTGATAGAGGACAAGAAATTGCAGAATCCTGCTATATAACGTCATTACTTAAACACGTGAAGCCGTGTCCATACCCAAAGTCATTACGTAAACACGTCAAGCCGTGTCCATGTCGAAAGTTATTACTTAAACACGTAAAGCTGTGTCCATCATGTTGCTCTAAAGTTGTCAAAATGCAGGAAATAATTATGAAACTGTGTAATTTATTACTTGATTTATCGGCGAAATAGGTAGTTATTCATTCGAAAAATATTCCTAACATTGCTTTTTAAAGTACATTACACGGCTACATACATGTATATATAAATTATTTATATTTATATGACAACACTTTTAAGTGACAAAGCTACGTATTATAAGTATGAACGAAAGGTATGCTAGTAACTATGTCAAAGTTGTTTTAGAATAAATAGAACATAGTTCTATCGTAATTTTATCCGTAAATTCATTATTCCATAATTCATATGAGTGTTTCTGAGACTTTGATGGTTTTAAAACATTATTGTTAATTCTTTGAGAAGTACATGTAGTTGGCTGTGCCAATCGTGGAAATATCACTTTTTGTGCGCACACGGTGAAATTAAAACGTGTTATTTAATGTTTTTCGGTGGTTTACCGAAATATAGCGGTGGATTATATCCCGATAAACTCACTGTCTACTGAGTGAAAATTATCAAATGCTCTGCCCGTATTAACGTCAAAATATATACCGAAAGTAATAAATGCCAGTGCATATGTATTTCTGTTAGCTACTGAACTCGATTGTTTGAAAATTTCAGTAGCAACATTGCCTTCCGTTATGACGATTGATTAATAAATGAAAAGAAAATGTATTTTTGCCAATTGTAATTGCGATATTTGCTTTATTTTCTATTTTTCAACGTACTTAAATTTTGCTTGTATCTCTCAAATTTGATTGATATCTTCCATATTCAATTTAGAACTCGCGCATTTGAATAATTGTTTGCTTGTATTTTTTCGGGAATCCATGTATAAATATGACCGTTTAAAAAAGAAGTAACATGTATTTCTATATTCATACATGTACATTTATGTACAATGTACCATGATGCCAGTACTTACATAATACTTCATAATCTTTTATGTATGGTTGAAGTATGCTATAACAATGTGTAAGATTTATGGTTCTGTATATTCAGATTTAAAAAATATTGTGAAATAAAATTATTCTGTTTCAACAAGCTGTACTTGTTAGTTTATGTATATTTAACAGAGGCGCAGGATAGTGAGTTTTCATTTTTAGAATGAAATCCGCTGTACAAAGTGTATATCCATAAATGAGAACTCATTGTCCTGCAATCCCTATCAAATGACCCAGACAATGTGATAGCCCGAGCTACGTATGCACGATATCTTATAGAAATTGATTAATTAACCAAGATGTTCATTCCATTTGTAATTCCTACAGATTATGACCGATATTTGACGAACCCTGCAGTCCCTTCGGTTGCCAGTGTGCTTATGGTGTGAAACCTGACAAAAAATACGTTTCGGGAAAGAACCGTGTTTTACTTGAGCAATTTTATACGTATTCATGTATTTTCGATACCGAAATAAATTCTAAAACTTTAATTAATTGCCTCAAAACTGTATGTGAGAGAGTGAGGCAGAGAGGGTAGGGAGAGAGAAGTTGTGGGAGAGGGAAAGGGAGAGGGGTTGTGGAAATTAAGGTTGTTAGTACTGAAAAAGAAGCGGATGTACATGGGTTCGTTCGGAGGACAAAAAAACTAACTTTAATGGTTTCTGATCTGTATGTACACGTAAACGTGGATTTCGGTACCAGAGTACAGTATTTCGTGGCAATAAAATAAAGAAACACATAATAACATGCGTGTATGTATTTTCGAATACAACAGGTGTTGTGACCGTGTTGAAATATAGTCATGTGGTATAAAAACTTGAGACATTTTGTTGCATACTAAGAGAGGTAACTCGTACGAGAATATCGCATATAAATGTTGAACTTATCCCTCATTGAGGGCCGCTATATTTGATTTGGGGTTGGAAAATGTTACAGGTAAGTTAAGTAGTGTATAGTTCTTTCATCAAAATGTTATGAAATGAATGAAAATCGCCTAGAACGGTACGATGAACAATTGGGAAAAGCCACTGTTAATTGTGTAGCTTTAAACTTGTCAGAAAGTTAATATTTCTATCTTTTATCCATGTACTGACAGTTAGCCAAAGTTAACTAAATGGTCGGGATGTACTTTCTGTTTTCATCAGATGGTTTACATTTAATGTTATCAAACTGCTGTTTAACAGCAATAAACTGACAGGTAGCCAAAGTCAACTAATTGGTCAGGATGCTCTTTTAACTTGAATAACGAGACTTGTCAGTATGTGCGTTGGTTTGTTTACAAACATTTTGACTGCAAACGATTTTGTGAGGATAGAGGTAGGAATAGTAATGTATATTCTAAAAATCACTTTAATGGAACATAGCGTAGAACATATTATAATATTGCTGCGTTAACTTCGTAAGAACTTAGAGATTATTGAAAGCATTTTCACGAATATGTTTTTGTTTTTTTTAAAGTCCTAAATGATACACTGAAAATGAGAAACAGTAAATTGTAAATGCACAAACCAGATAGTCAGTTATTTGCTTTACACGAACCTAGACTATAAATTTATTCTGTCTCTGTTATCAAGTCTGTAGATTTAATTTTCATCTCAAAATGTTTAATTGAACGCTTTGATTCTAGGCCCGTTGTGATACGTAGTGTCACATTTTTTCTTGTTTCGTTATGCTTTCACCCGATATAGGTATTGCCTGTCAAAGTTTCACATTACGTTAACTTAATAAATAACATAAAAACCTTCAGTTTACATTAATGGATATGTTGGGGTGACCAAGTGATTTAAGGCTTTTTTTCCTTTGTACTGCGTTGTTTTGAGTCTTCGCAACGTAACCCTGGGAGAAATCCAAGGTATAAATAATCTAGATGAAGAAGAAAAAGAAGAACTTTTTCGAGCATAACAAAAGAGCATAAAGTTAATCACACACATTCAGCGGACTGTCATAGAAAATTTGACAATGATATAAATTGCAAGTGAAGGGTCTGCAATGATTATTTAGATATCTGTCAGCATCTGTTCGAATTGATGAATAAAGTTGGCAAAATGTCAATCATATGAGACAAATTAAATGACATCACTTTATCTTGGTCAGTTTATAGAGACGACAAGATATTAAGTGTGCATCGATATAACTGCCCCTGAATGTTTTAGGCTTCCCTCTGTTAGATATGCTGCAAATTAAGACTACATACTGCCGAGTTACTGATTATTTGAGTTTGCATAAATTTGAGCATTACCTACCACCATAACATAATTCAACTAATAGACATTTACCCAAGTTCATTTATAATAAATATCCTTCCTTTTAAACATCTTCCATACACGGTGTTCACACTAAAACACAATGGTAAAATCAAGTGAAAAATCTACAAATAGAACATACATTTTTAATGGAACGCATTCCGTATTATAGTCATCAACACATTATAGTGCAAATTGGGTAATATTGCGATGATTTAATTTTCACTATTTTCTCGAATTTCCCACTTCGCTTATTTAAAAATATTGCGAAAGATTCATTTCAAATAGATTTACTCCTTTAACGAACTTAAAATTCGTGAATAAATCTGTCTTCTCACAATTCGCAACTCGTAACTTTTCGTTACGTGGAAATTACCCTATTTACAGTCGTCACCAACGCAAAGGTAAAGCATTATTACACGAGTCAACATCTCATACATATCGGGTAACACAGTTTACTTTCCTCGTTATAGAATAGTCAAATGAAGAACCAGCCATAACTACGCTTACAAACGTATTAAATACACGACGATATATCAAAGTAAGATGGTGATAAGATAAAATAAGATAAGCTTTTTTCAGTTGGCAATAGTACAACAAATAACATAAGCCCTGAATGGGCTTTTTAACCGACTATTACAATAACAACATATAAAACTTTTGCAAGGAGGCTGAAAGAGAAATGACAAGGTACATTGTAACATATACATGTATATACTACTTAACACACAAAGATGAATTAATAAAAGCTGGTTAAAATCTGTAAATATCTATGTCACTTATACATATTAGTGATTTAAAGCCAAAACATCTTTGTAACAACATTAAAGAGATGAATACGATGTTAATTTTGACATACACAACATTTACATTTATTTCTGTCCCAAAAAGACATCTGATTTTTTAACTGGCTGAAGTTCGTATGCGCCGAATATGGGATTAATTTTGCCATTTCTAAAAGTGACAATTATGAGTTTGACTAATCCTCATAAACAAATCTTAAAACCCGCTTCTTTTTTTCCCCAATTTTAGAAGTATTTTGCTTTGAATAGAAATGCCATGTGAGTGACCAAAAGTTAAAATTTGATAAGATAAAAGAATGAAACACTGTCAGCCTATTAAGTTTACATAGGTTTCCACCTGTCGAGCAGCGATTTGGCAAATCTTTTTAATATGGACGTCAAAAGAAAGTTTAAAATCAATGTCCACTCCTAACAGTTTAACAACATCGTCGCATATAATACAAGCAGTACCAATTTGAAACACAGGAGATCTAGCATGTGACTTTTTACCTATACGCGGCGTCAACAGTGCCGGGCTTTAACCGCTAGTGGCGTCATAAATATGACGAAAGAACACGGACGTTGTCCCGCGCATTGTTGAACTTCGTACCAGTAAGGGCGTTTCGTTCTGATTTTTATTATGTCTTTATGCTAGAAAACGGGTTATAACAGCACGTGAAGCTCCCTGTAACACACGTTTTTTTCTGCAGTTAAAACACCGGCTAAATGGGCAAAAACAGAACATTTATGCTAGAACAGCTGACGGTTCAAAAGACATTAATTGTACAGAACCATTGTGACCGTATATTACTAATCAATCACACAATGTCATATCCTCGTCTATCACTCCGCCTAGTAAGTAGAGAGAAACAGACATTACATAGTATACGACACATAGATGGACACGGCTTTAACAGCTCATCTTGGCGGAATGGCTTAACGTAGCAAGAGTCCACAATTGTTTCGCCTTTATCATTTTTACATACCTCGACGACTATATTGGGATCGGAGAACGACATAGCGTTAATATTTTGTCGCGTAACTAACACGCCGTAAATCTGACTTCAGAGTCTTCAAATTAGTCTTGGAATTCATTCAAATGTCTGTTTATTAACTTTTTAAACTGCATTTCGTGACCATCATTTTGATTGTCAATGAAATAACATCGGAAATTTGGAAATCAAACTACAAACTCTTATATCGAGCTCCGTACGATTTCGTAAATTTCCGTACATATCCGTACTTTTCCGTGATATGCATATGATTATCTTCCGTAATCAGCTAACAGCGCATTAATTTCTAAAACAGAAAAAAATGTGTAATGCAACCCGTAAGTTACATACCTTCCTGCAGTCGTTTGAAGTTTTATGTACTGTTTTTATTTGTAATATGTTCTTATCATATGCGACATTCAAACAGACGATTGATCTGGTCTGTCTTGCACTACTTTCGCATAGCGCATGTTTACAGTTGTTATTCGCACATAGCACAGTTAAATTTCTTGCAGTGTTTGAAATGTGGTATACTAACTTAGGCCTAGGGGACTTTCAGTCCCCAGGCCAAAAATGCTCTTTAGGTGAAAAGGACTTTATAATTTTGATACTGTATGGGAAGTAAGAATGGTCAAAAGGTCGTATGTGACACTTTTTTGTGCTCCTATTTTTCATTATTATGTGGTTATGAAAAGTTCGTAACTACGTGTTACACAAAGAATAACATATTGGCTTGGTTAATCTTAAAAATAACACTTGCATTTAAGGTAAATCAGTACCTTTTGTCAGTAAAATTAAAAGTTGTCACTTTTATTTGAAAGTTGGTACATACGTATATGGTGTCCATCTGCTTTGCATGGCAACGTTTTAATTCACATAACGTCATTAAACAACGCCATCTGGCATTTTTTACTCCATGAATTTTGGTATTTCAGAGAATAACAAAAATAGTAGACAGTGAAAATTGTTTTTTAATTTTGACAATTTACTATTTTTGATATCTGAAACTGAATAACTGAATAAAAATGGGATGTGTTCGACTTAGATTTTTCAGTAAGCGCTCTTAAATAATGTCACTATAGCACGAAAAAGTGATGATGCTTCTAGGAATGGTTAAGTAAAGTGATCGTTTACGTACACGGAGTGAAACTGTCACTGGAATCATGTTTCATAACTCCAATATTTAAAAGGATGGAACAAACAATTTCTCCATAATTCATTTATTACTTATTTATTTATGGCAATTTGAAAATACTCTACCAGCTTTCTAATTTCTTGAGTGTTGTCTCACAAAAGCTGTTTCAAACGTTTTTCACAACTTCTCAAAAATAAAAGTCTTAAATGCCGCGAGTTTAAACCTATGATGACAACTCAGCAGAAGGCCCTTTACTAGCACCGAATAATTATAACCAATCGACCCACGAATAAGAAATCTCCTTTTCACAGGGCCATGTGTAATAGCAAAGGCAGATACGATGTTACCCATGCTTGATACACGTACTCGCAAACATGAGTGTATCAAAGGTGGCATTATGAGCAAGTAAAAGTATATTTCCACATTTTTCAACGAAACTCCTTAATGCACAACCAGTATTGCTCAAAATTCGTAAACGTTTTTAAGCCACGTTGTTATTATCCTGGAAATGACCCCATCTCTTTGTCGCTATTTTGGATACAATAATGTCGCAGTCAGGGAATATACGTTGCCAAAGTATTTGCTCTTTAAACATATTAGAAAACGTTTACATAATACTTTCTTCTTGAGTATGTTCAATCATTCATAAGTTTTATATTACACTAACGAATTCAATGATAACACATATCAGTGTCAGCAATCCTAGATATACTGGTGGAAGAACGCCCGCTTCGAATAAGAGATGCACGTCATACCAAAGACGTGAAACTAGACAGCGACAGCCGGTACATAAATCAAAGTATAAAATGCGCCTTCAATTTTACATGGTAGTGCAAAATTACTTTTCATATCATATAGTCATTATACTTTTGTAAATATAGCGTGCAAAAATTTAAACTGTTTTCCGTTTGTGTGTTATTGTATCAAATAATTTATAAAACGTGACAATTATCCCGTTTTCAGTTCAAACGCATTCAAAAAGAATTTTCACCATGATAAGTGAAGTTGTATAGTTGTACAATGATGTACCAGATACGAAGATCAGAATTTTAACACAGGTGGAAGGAACATACCTTTGACTTTTTTTTCTTAAGCTTTTTTCTATGCATTTTAAAATTGATATCAGAATAAATAAAAAAAAAAATTGAAAAAAAAATTTTTTTTTCTTCATAGCTCTTTACTATAGTCTATAGTATAAAAAGCATTAGCTTAAGAAAAAAAAGTCAAAGGTATGTTCCTTCCACCTGTGAATTTTAATTATGTTTGCATACAGACTGCATAATGCTTTGTGCTCAAATATGGACGTTTAAATAATGATGTTATTCTGACCACAAATGGTGCAATTATCAAATAATATAAGACAGTAATACCTTGTCATACTTCGATTTCATATTTATTTAATAAGATATAATATATATATAAAGATTGTGCAGGTATTTATACTACAAAATCCATATCCTTTTGTATATATCATTATGTAAACACCTACACAAGATCTGTATTGTTTGCTTTATCTGAACATGCATAATTACATCTGTGTTTGATAAATGAGTCATATGACGATTAAGTAGGTATGGCACTTCATTTGATATACAAAATCAAATATAATAAACTTTGAATAGTGCTTTAGTTATATCACATTAAGACGACCGTATTTGGAAACTTTTTTTATATTGTCCGTTCGTACCTGGGATCCAAAGACTTCAACTTAAGAAATTGTCTCGGATATTACAGCAGCTTGGCAATCTATTTGATTAAAAACTTAACCATTGCGACAGTCGACATGGTGTTAAGTGTGAACTGGAGATTCACACCCAAATAATACTGTCTCTTATTAAAACATATAAACTCATCAAGACAAACAATTACATCAAAAGACTGTAATGTGCTACATTTACACGTAAATCGTAACTCAACAGGGAGAATAATTATGAAGCAATCCAAAAGTCCACTCTTTATTAAACAGTAGGCCGAAATATGTAATTAACAGTTGACTTCTGGATTGTAATGTGAATGAGCAGATCACTTTCTCTCAAGACAAACAGAAATAATAGTTGAATCTACGAAATTGTATTGTGATGCACTTGTGTAATATTGCACAGCGCCTTTGTTGTACATGGTCAAAAAACCGTATGTTAAAATATTTCGAAGGATATGGGTGTTGTGTAAGGTGATTATAAATTAGAAGATTCGATTTTAAGTATCAAAATTAACGATTCTTTTGACAAATCTAGCATCCAGTGCCCATCAATATTATAATTTAGATACTATACAAAATCGTGTATTAGACATATGACCCTTAGCTACGGAATCATGTGGGTGCCATTACACAAACCAAACCAACCCACACCAAAATTGCAATTATGTCATTTGAAAATGTCGCCAGTCGCTTTTCATTGAAGTGTGTCGTTTCATTTAGTTTTGATGTCTGTTTGCAATGCCGGAAGTATTATCGAGTTGCAGTCGTGATGCCGTTGTGCGTTGTTGTGTATCTGCTGCAGGGACACAAATCAGACAACACACGACAATGTAATGCAGTTTCACGACAGTGCGACTGTTGCATGAATACTTCTATTTAAGGTAATTGAAGTACATACATGTATTAGGATAGAGATTCAATTATAAACACGTGCTGTTACTCGACTACGTGTAAGTGACCATATATAAACCACCGCGGAAAATAATGATACTCAGTCTGGCCGTTTGTATTAAAATGCTCAAATATTAGATAAATATCTATAGGTCTATGAAAAATGCTGTTATAGATGAAAACACGACAACGCGAAGCAACATCTCGAAATATTATATTGTATTTTTTTGTTGGGAGTTGTATCGTATCATATCCTTAAATCGTGTTTCGCATTTTAGTGATGTCTTGCGTCGACATCGGGAGCGAACAACATTTTAAATGACACAAACACCATTCCGTATTTCGGCCTTGTATTGTCTCATTGCGTCTAGTGCAGTTTCAAAGTAGTAGCTATAATAGTTTTAACATAATATGTTTGGAAGAAACTCCTATAAAAGACACCGTATGTGACGCTTTTTAAGTATTTTTAAAGTCTTATTCAAATGGGTCAAACTATAAGCAAGAAACAATTAACTTTGTGTTCGAGTCCCTATTAACCTTATTTCAACCGTTCAAAACACATGTTCGAACATTTATATAATCAATGGAGTATATTTGAACAAAAATGGAGAATTTTTACAAATCTTTGTTAAACTTCACTTATTCATCTGATTATTTTAAAATCAAACTAGATAAATCTATATGTTTTCACTTTTGAAATCCGACAGTGTATTGACATTTATTTTAACAGTGCAACGCCTGCTTAGATGACCTTTTCTTATAAAATCCCAGTTAAATTATGAGTCTAATTCAAATGTCGTAAGTAGCAGTTACGCCCTTCTCTGACAAACTCACTATAACAGTTTTTACTTACGACCTTTTTCTGCTTAAAGTTTGGTCAACATAATACACTGCTATAGGCTTGAGAGTATGACTATGACATGCACCATTTAATGCAGATTCCGAATATTTATGGGTCATATAAGGTCGTAAGTAACATTTAAGACCTTATTATTCTAAGGCGTTGATAAGATGAATATTGTCAGATTTAGAAACATTGTAAGCAGGTCCAAGTGCTCACTATAATATATACTATATATAAAGCAAATGTGTTTTTCTTCTTTGAAGTGTGGGTACAAAGATCTATGTATGTTTAAGGAAAAACAAGGATATATTAGATGTTTTTTCTTTTCCGATTACATTTGGGGACATTTTGTGTAAGCGACTGGTTAGCTCGGCCGGGAGATCATTTGCTTTAACATCCCTGTAAGCGAAGGGCCATGGGCTCGCGTTCCGGTCATCGTGCACTTTTTGTCTCGACCTGAGACACTTTGGCGCCATCTGATTACATACAAATTAAACTTGACAAGATTCTTTTCTTTAAAATCTAGCTGCCAATCGCTTTCATGTATATGTACTCAAAAATGTGCCGACAATCTTTTTTATAGATAGTTCTTGTTTAGTTATGTTCCTACAAACATAATTTCACATCATATGGAGATCATTCAAAAGAAGACAGGGTTAGGTTAGGGTTATCAGACATTGCACTTCCTGTAAACATCTTCTATCACTTAGTCTAATATCAAGTATACGGTTAAATGGCTTTGGAATTATGGTCCCGACAAGCATGTAATTCATAAATGGGATAAGCTACAGTTATGGTTCTTAGTCACTGCAGTCAGGCTCCAAGTTCTCTATCAATATGTGAAGTATCAACTAAATTCTAAATAAGACCTTTTTAATTATGCTTAGACAAGCATATATCATAAAAGGGACTAATTAAAAAGTAAAGAAAGCTAGAATTATTGTTCTTGATCACTGCAACTCCTGCGAAAGTTCTCTATCAATGTGCTTAAATACTTGTGAGGTATGATCCGATTTCTTATTAACAGCAACAATTATCTTCAGATTTAATCACAGGTTCAAACACTTAGCAAATTATACTGACGTTAGAAAGATATCTATCCTACGATATACTTATAAAGAGAGTGCTTATACAGGCTTTTAGTATGTAGAGACATAATTGATGACAGCGAATTAAACATTTTGTTACTACTGTTATATCAAGAAAGAAATTCTCTAATACGTCTCAGGAATTCTTGTACCCATGACGCAGAGTCTGTAAAAAATTGAAAAATGTCCATCTTTAACAAAGCGATCAAGGAAAGAAACAGTCCAATGAACGCAGGGCTTTTCCAGGTTTCAAATAGTAAATTGTATAATAGATCACGCGAAAACACTATTGCCGGTGAAAGCGTTTGATTCATTACGTTCCCAATGGATATGCATATATGTTCAACCTTGTCTCTTAACTCTTTATATGATTCACCAAGTACAGGATTACTTATTATGACATTTGTTATTGTACCCAGTTTTCGAAGCCTGAAAACAATCGCACCACCTTCTTTCAATAAACCCCTTAAAATTCGGCGAAGACTTATTTTGTCGTGAGGGTTCCCTTTCCCGAGAAGAAGATTCCTGTTTGGTATCATGTAATTTGGGAGAAAGTTTGCGTGTAAACAGTTGAGTAAAAATGCGAAACTATATAGAAGTAAATCTATCAGTTTGTCGTCTGTAAAGCAATCACTGTCATATTTTTCACATAACCAAAATACGATATTTTTCACCATGTATGAACTGATAAGGTCACATTCTGGATTAATAATTTGCTTGAAAATCATTTTTAACAGTGCATAAAGTTTTGACTGCACTGGGTTGAAATTTCTCGCAAGCTTCTTTTCGGCGGTTGTGTAGCAAATTCGCCACTCGAAATTTTGTTCTTCGCTAAACTTTGGTCCAACCGGAACAACAAAACCTTCCATTGACGAAACGTCTTGAATGACATCATGCCTAGGCCAATCATATCGTCTGCGTTCTTTCCATGTTTCTAGAATAGATGATGACAGATACGGCATTGCTAACACGAGGTCAGATTCTTCTGTTTTCGTTTGTATATTCAGTTGCTTAAATATGCCCCCAAATTCTTGTTTCATGGACATAGGCACAGATGGTCCACTATTTTGCATTATATTGCATTGTACACCTCTTATTTCTCTTCCAACAATCCTAAACAGTTCTTCATGCAAATTCCTAGCACATGAGCTTAATAATAAGATATGTCCTTCTGTTAAAAACAAAAATAATATCAAACAGGGAATGCCACGTACCAAAAACGCAGCCTCCCCAAAACGAACCCCACATCACCCAGAAGTGCACACCACCAACACTGTTAAGTCATACACCGTACTGAATGCTAACAGACCTGAGCTATACCCATCTGCGCTCATATTTAAGGGGATAAGTTTTGTATATCCTGGTGGTGATTCTGTCATGTGGGTTAGAATAACAGTAAGGTCATTTTCATTATTTCCCGAGTCTACGCATAACAAATTTCGAGAAACAAACATCATGTCCATATCACTTTCTAGTAGCTGAACGACACCTTCACTTCTGCTTCCAGTCATAATAAATTCATGACGTAGGTCTCTGTCATTCTCCAGATTCCAGTGGCTTATCACAGTGTTCAATTTTCCAAAAATGTTTTCATAAAAAGCTGCTCTGGAACGAATGTTTCTTAGGGAATACCCAATGCAGTCCATGGCGCCATTTACGAGATTAGAAAGTTCTGTGTTTGCGTGTTTCGACATTGTCGTCTTCTAAAATCAGATAAATATAAGAACTTTTCGGTAATGAATCAGTAGATATTGTCCCTTTATTGTTTATGCATATTTATGGTTACGTTCTTACATTGTACAAGATAATGCACAATTAAAAGAAACACATTATAATCTATGAAGACGGTTTTCTTTGCAACAGGAAAAGGTTCCTTAGAAAGTATGCAAGTTACTTTCATGTACACGTACAACACAAGAGATGCTCGTAAAACAGTTATACGACTACTCAGGATATAGCGAAAATCCAGATATAAAGAACGCATTTTCTGGGCCCAATTTTATTCCTTCTTTATTCAATAAGAAACTGTCATACGGATATAACATACTTGAATAACGTCCTTTTCATGCTCCCTCCCCCCACCCCCCCCGGATATCTATGACATACTGTATTGAAACATGTTAAACGAGTTTCTGAAACAATAAGTTTTGTTTTTCTGTTATCTATGAACTAACATACAAAAGCTTATTGTGAAATATATCCCTCTCTATCATACTCGTTCACCTCTACGCTAATCGTTATATAACTATGCGCTAAAATGACACCTGCAGATAAAAGACACCTACAGCTAAGAGGACACCTATACGCTAAAATTACACATATGCGCTAAAAGGACACCTACATAATACAAAATGTAGAAGGACACATGCAGATAAACGGACACCTGCAGATAAAAGAACATCTACAAATAAAAGGGCATCTACAAATAAATGGACACCTACAGAATACAAATTGTAGAAGGACACATGAAGATAAAAGAGCACATGCAGATAAAAGGACACCTTCAAATAAAGGGACACCTACAAATAAAGTGACACCTACAAATAAAAGGACACCTACAAATTCTAGTAGAAAACTCTACCTATGACTCGTGCCTGATCTTAGAAGGTAAATGTGATCTGAAAGATGGTATCTCTTTATCCAGAGATAACTAACCCTTTAAATGTTGGTAATCATCAGATATGACGTAACATCGGTAGTGCGTTAAAATATGGGTTACAATGTAGTAGAGAAAGAAAACACTTTATGTTGTATGCCTCAGAAGATTTAGTTTATTTACTACAAGTCTATATATAATGTTATTGTCGTATATATGCACCAAAATGTAGAAGTACCGAATGTGTTACAGCTGCGTTAAGTAAATAACTTAATTTGGATTTAAAGATTTAACGTGCCGCCGTGGCGTAGGGGTTAGCACGCTCGACCGGTAATCCAGCGACCCGCGTTTCGAATCAAAACAAAGGCGGTCGATTTTTCATGACATCCTTAATGATATCTACATCTCATGGTTCAGTTTTCAAATGTTTTTAGTCTGATGTAGTATTCATTCTTTTTTCCACCTTTCTCGTTCATTTTTCATCGGACGTTCAAAAGCTTAATATGGATAAAACATGAAAATCAAATATAAAACTCGCCTGAAAAATGGACCCGTTACACCAGTTAAAAATTACATTTCATTATCCTACCACAAACCATTCAGATTTTATTTCAATCATATGTGTTTGGAATATTATATAGCAATATAATTCCAGTTAGATATAGCAATCTTTCGAACGACGAAACACTGTATTTAACACTTTCTGCTAATTTGAATCTGCCCGAACTCACACAAACCGGTTTCTTACTACAATGTATTATACATTACAAATATACTACAAAGGAAATAACCCGTTAAAAGATATTTTGTTTTGAATACCTACATACGTTTAATGGAATATTTTGTATCCACCATTGACGACTGCAATTAAATGTGTTGTACATTTACTGTCAACTCATGGGAATATCGCCTTTTGCTTGAGTAAACTATCTATTTATCTATCCATTCAATTTTATAGTCGAAACGTTTATTAATGCATTGATTTTCATGTACCCTCAAAACAAGTTACATGTAAAAATTTTATCATTTTATTTTTCAATGTGCCAACTAAGAAATTAAAATTTACATACCTTGAAAATCAGTATCCTGCAAAAGAGAAAATAACGAAATAGATAAAAACTTTTCCTTCATTTGTTGAAATATTTAACGTGATTCACAGTTTCTATATTTAGCAACTCATTTGCGCAGTGAATTTGTTATCCACCAAGCATTGATTTAACACACCGGTAAACCCGATAAAGCGGGGCGACTGGATAAAGCTGGAGCGACTGACGGAAAAGAGAATTTTTTGTAATGGTTAATATTTCCGTATTTTCTTAGTATACTATTAATTATCTAAACAAGTAATTAACAGTTTAAAGGGTGATGATATATGCACCAAAATGTCTCTTGAGATTTAGATTTGGTGCAGTATTACCTGAGAAATGGCTTGTTAAAAGCTCAATTTCTCGTCAGAAATGGTTAAAACCTGGTTTATGAGTCCATGGAAATGATAATTGCGAGAAATTGCACCTGCTTCTAATTATTTTCTGGTCGGATTTTCTGGTTTGTACTTTAGGAATTACTGTTTAGTAATTTTGATATTTGCAACTGTATCTACGGTTTTTAATAGTAGCAAATAGTTTTAACGGCGACGGCAATAGCCGGAGCTGTTAAAATTGTTTGCGACCATTGAAACCGTATACTATGCTACTTTTATACTACACGACCCAAATACTTTTACTTTATAAAATCAAGTGCATGTCATTTGTATTCACTTATTTGCAAAACAATGAGAAGGTTTGAAAATATAAGAAGACATATCGAGAAGTAGACTACAAAACACGAGCAGCTTTTAGGACAATTTCAATTAGTCTGTAATTTGTTCTCAGAGACACCTACCTTTGTATTGCATTTGGGTTCCTAGGGTCAAGGTCACTGCGACTTAAATGGAAAATGGTTTCCAGTCGAAAGTTTGAATATATTTTTTTCAATAGTGCAGTGGCATTGAAAATGGTATGTAGGTTGCTTTCATGGAGATCTACATTGAAATTGCTTTTTGGGCATTTTGTTAATAATAGAAAAAAAGGTTTCCAGTTTGTGGTTGTGAAACTTGGCCTCTTTTGGGTTCGCATATTGACCAAGGTCATGATCATGGTTGTTAAAAGTGGAAATACATGTACAGCTTTTACAGTTATTTCCAGTTATGATTGATCTATGAAGATTTGATTTGTCTTGCATGATATTTATTTAAATGGATGTTAAGGGGAAGCTAAAACACTGCAGTATTCATGTTCATGTATAATAATTGCTGACAACTTTAATTAAATTCATGCGTTTATGTGTGCTGGAAATAAAACAGGTAAAGAGCTGAACTCGTCCGAAAATTTAATGTGAATCTAAAAATAGAAACCGTAACTGTCAAACACTAAAATGTTTATATGAACTATGCCTAATGTACAATTGTAAAAGTAAGCTTTTCGCATGGTTATAGATTATTGTTAAGAACGCTGATATTGGAAGGAATGTACACGAACCATTAGTTGACTGTGATCTGTAGCATTGTTTAACTGGCCTCTTTTCCCCGTAAAACGTTGCGTTCTTTTCAGAGAATCTCAAATTAGTGCTACTCTTTGGTTAGATTGTTATAAATATGGTATTTACTATTTTCAGTATACTTCTCCTATAATAAATAAATAAACATATGAGTCCCCTATTACCAAAGCAATCATGTCAGTCTGATGAAACGGCTGCCATCTTGGATACCTTCTTGCTTTTCAGGGAAACTAACAAAATGCAGACTGTCAATCCTTGCTAAAGCATCAGTCATCCTACTTTACAATAGTACCATGACACAGCCTGGACAAGCCAATCACATCTTAAGGGACTTAAAAAAAATTAAAATTCACAAAAAACCCCCAATTTTATATCCAAAAAAAACAACTTAAAAAAAAAAAAAAATATATAAAAAAAAAAAAAAAAAAAAACCCCAATTTTTTTTTTTTTTTTTAAAAAAAATTTTTAAAAAAAAAAAAAAAAAAAAAAAAAAAAAAAAAAAAAAAAAAAAAAAAAAAAAAAAAAAAAAAAAAAAAAAAAAAAAAAAAAAAAAAAAAAAAACAAAAAAATCAAAAAAAAAAAAAAAAAAAAAAAAAAAAAAAAAAAAAAAAAAAAAAAAAAAAAAAAAAAAAAAATTAAAAAAAAAAAAAAAAAAAAAAAAAAAAAAAAAAAAAAAAAAAAAAAAAAAAAAAAAAAAAAAAAAAAAAAAAAAAACAAAAAAAAAAAAAAAAAAAAAAAAAAAAAAAAAAAAAAAAAAAAAAAAAAAAAAAACCAAAAAAAAAAAAAAAAAAAAAAAAAAAAAAAAAAAAAAAAAAAAAAAAAAAAAAAAAAAAAAAAAAAAAAAAAAAAAAAAAAAAAAAAAAAAAAAAAAAAAAAAAAAAAAAAAAAAAAAAAAAAAAAAAAAAAAAAAAAAAAAAAAAACAAAAAAAAAAAAAAAAAAAAAAAAAAAAAAAAAAAAAAAAAAAAAAAAAAAAAAAAAAAAAAAAAAAAACAAACCCCCCCCCCCCCCCCCCCCCCCCACATATATATTAACCTAAAACCTGTTAAAGTCAATAAATAAATCTCTTACTTTTGATGTACGTAACAGACTGCATAGGGTTAAGTGCTGCTTTAATTTTGTCCTCACGATGTTCATGTCTGTAATGAATGTGCATTGCCTAAAAGCAGAATAATCATTATGGTTATAATAATAGACAGGATACTCCCCTGCGTTAATTTTGTAGTAATGGCTTGTGTCACTCAAGAACATGTGATGTAACAATAAACGTTCTGTCATATTTTACTGATATGATTGAATTCCATGTTTTGAAAAATAAACAGTGAAAAGGCTGTTGTTCATTTCCGAAATTTCATCTCAGTTTTGGCTATTCATGTCACATTGCTCTATACTTTCCCCGAAAGATTTGTAGTTTTGCAAGTAAAATCCGCTGCAGGTACATCATTAAAACGCAATTACTAAATGTCGCATAAAGTCGAATTCCTAAAACAAAAGATGAAGAAGTATGTCAACAGCACGTTCCTTTAATTTTATAAACATGTATTGGCCACACACAGGTGCTTTTTACATATAAACCTTGTATTACGTAGAATATTTGCAGCATAAACATAAATCTAGTTATATCTCGCCTCCCATATAGCCTTATGGCGTCTGCTTCATGAGCTGAAGTTCGTCTGTGTTATTTAAAGTTACAAAGCGTATGCGTAGAAAGAGATATTTACTCTTTTATCATATTTTGACCTTACTTTGGCAAATTAACAAGTTATACTATACCTGAAATAGTGCCACTATAAATAACCTTACTAATACGATGGCTATAAATGTTGCATACTTTCTCAGAGCAAAGGAAGGATTATTGTAATAAATTTTGACATGTTTTTATCGTTTCGAATGAAGGCATTTTGTTTCCACTATACATTTCGATATGGCTACTGATTGGTCAGCTACTTGCCAAAATTAAATCAGTTCTGTCCACTTGTAACTAAACAATCAGGAAGTACGAATGTCATAAGACATTTTTACCGTGTTACGATGTGTGTGGTTTCATGAAAAGATATAAACAAATCCTGTGTAAATTCAGTCTGAGAACACTAGAGAAAACATAATTTATGACATTCCCAAATGGTCTTCTTTAAGAGTTACTGCATGACAGCTCTCAAACAAGATGTGTTTGGATAAGACAGTTTATTTACAGCTCCACATAATCTCATCTCCATATTTAATCTTATACTTGGGTAATCAAAAATATACACAACAGTTGGGCCATGAGTTACGACAACATTTTTAGGCAATAGAGCGGGCACATTACAAGTAGCATAAATGTATTGCTTAAGTTGTTCAGGTAATTGTAAAGTTTTAGTATTTTTCAACAATTTTACTTGTTAAAGAATTTGCAATGAAAATATGATTTAATCCGTCTCTTGAAACACCAACCACTGGAGCTATGATATAGAAAAGAGAACAGAAGAACAGAAAGATCAGTAATCACATTATATAGCAGCTAAATGTGACCGCATATACTAAAAATGTCATACAGAAACAGGTCAACAATTTAGGCATAAAAACTACTGTACAAATAATGATTCATAAAACATTATAATGATGCAAAAATATGTACGGTCTGGGATATGAGATGCCTTTGATGGCGCCATATATAAACAAGGATCCTGTACTATTTACGTTCGGCCAAGTCTTGTTCCACACAACGTTCGACTTCCTACACTTTCTTCGCATTCGGAAACCTTTCCTGGCTAACTGCGGGGCCTTATATGGTGTCATGAAGGGGTCTCGATTAGAATAGATTTTGTCAGCCAGCAGGAAAGGATAAACCCGTGCCTATTGGTTCATAAGTCCAGACGTCTGGTCATCGTTAAGATGTCCGAAGAACCCGCTTCCAATATTATGTGACGAATAATGTCGTTTGCATCTATCACGATTTGTGTGTATAGTGCGTGAAAGCAACGGTGGTCGGTGTAAAACTGCTGCTCTTGTTCATTCTGAAGACAGTACATGTATATTTCATGTGAAGTGACATCAGTAGACTGAACTTTCGTGAATTAGGAGACAATAGGCGCCCGATATCAGCAGTGTTGATGATGGTCAAAGACAAGATCCACCACGTCGGAGGCGATGACTTTCCGATCTGATCATGAGCTGTACCCTGCATTTATGACAAGGCATTAGACGCGCATCCTCAAGAACTTGGTCTCTCGGACCATTTATTAAATAAATCATTTTATAAAAAGTATTTTCATAATACACGTACAGTCTGGACTATGTTTTCCTTTTATTTTGTCAATAATCCAGAACAAGGCCGATATGAATGTGGGAAAACTGACAATTTTCAAATATTTCATAAAGATGAATTGTCAGATTCAAAATTAAATTACGATTCCGATTAAGTTGGAAATATCCAGTACTTGTACAAATAAGATAAAAAATGTCATCATTAGGTTAAAGAAACTATGAAAGCCATGGTTTTACTCCCTATCAAACTGTTATTTACCAGAAATCAGATCAGGATAAACTTATGGCCACAATCCTAGCTTACAGCCTATAAAACATGTACGAAGACATTTATCTTGAGTACAAGGTTGTATGTTTTCCACAAAAAGCACGTGATTATGTACTTGTATCATTATTGATCTAAAGCAGTTTATGCCTTTTGCGCCATATATTCTGAATATTAACTGGGCACGATTTATATCCATATGAACGATTATACAAGCAATTTGAACAGCAGAGCAAACACAGACGATTTTAATAGACCCTTGTCGCCTAGGACAGCATAGAAAAACCAAAAAGCTATAAATGTATAGACACAAGTGACGTCAATGACGTCATATAAAACGTGACACGAAATAGGGCGTTATGTTGATTTTACACCATTAATGACACACATTAACATTTATATAGAATTTACATGACATTCGATAAAAGGTATATAATAAGGCTCCGCCTCTCGTGAGATCCGGAACTATACAGCCAACTCAAAATATACGACGCTGCAGATCAACCGACTGTTAAATTATTCAGTGTATATTGTGCCCATCTGCGTTACACGATGATAACGTCTTTATTCATATGACGTCATTTGGCAACGACATCTGGCGACAGCGTTCCGGAAGCATACCGTCATGTTGTAATTGTTATGTTAATTTGTTATTTGTGGACCGACTTTTACTTTTTAATATTTGCTATAGTACTTGCAAAATATTATATCAATCTGTGTGCAAACTATTACATTTTATAAAACAATTTATTATATTTCCGTCGAAAACGTTCAGAAAAACGTCAGAAACGTCATTTTTCTGCTCCATAAAGTTTGGCATTTCAGAGAATAAAATACATAACTAGACAGTGAAAGTTTTTTTTTAATTTTGTCATGTTACTTTTATTGATATCTGAAAGTGAATATTCATTGAATGAAAACGGGTTGGGTTCAACTTAGATTTTTCAGTAAGCTCTCTTGGATAATGTCACTATAACGTGAAAATGTGATGACGATTCCATGAATGGGTAAATAAAGTGATCGTTTACGAACACAGCGCAACTGTACTCATTTTACGTACGTTACTTTCAAAAACTCCAATATTTTAAAGGATGGAACAATCAAGTTCTCAATAACTCATTTATTACCTATATAAACGTAAAGTGTTTGTTTATTATAGTGTCACCCCTATTTAAAGGGCCAGCCATTTCTGACTTATGAGACACCTTCTTTTTGAGCACATGTACCTCCCGAATCCTATCCTTTTAACACCAGGCAGGTAGGCATGCGGTATAATTATATTTATGGCAAAATACTCTACCAGCTTACTAATTTCTTGAGTGTCGTCTCACAGAAGCTGTTTTTGTAGGGTTAACGCACGTTTTTTCGTGTTATAACATCTGCAGAATCCCGAGGGATGGTTGGTGCCCGAGCCCGTTAGGGCGAGGGCACCAACATATCCCGAGGGTTTCTGCAGGTGTTATTTCACGAAAAAACGTGCGTTAACGCTATTCTAGCATAAATAACATACAAAAATCATTAAAATAAAAATAAAACGCTCGTACTGGTACGACGTTCAAAAATGTGCGGGACAACGTCCGTGTTGTTTACGTCAGATTTATGACGTCACCAGTGGTTTTTAAGCCCGGCACTGTTGACGCCGTACATGATGTAAGACTTGGGAGACAGGTCCATTGTTTACAACGGCCCTGTACTGCGCATAAATGAAAACGGGTTATAACGGCGCGTGAATCTCCCCGTTAACACACGTTTTTTCTCCTGGTAAAACACCGGCAAAATGGGCAAAAATAGCACATTTTATGCTAGAATAACGGTTTTCAAAACTTCTCGAAAATACAAGTCTTATGCTGCGAGTTAAAACCTATCCTGACAACTCCGCAGAAGGCCCTTTACTAGCACTGAATGATTATAACCAATCGACCCACGAATACGAAATCTCCTTTTAAATGTGTTATAGCAATGGCAGATATGATGTTACCAGTGCTTGATACATGTACTTGCAAACATGCGTGATTCAAACCTGGCATTATGAGCAAGTAAAAGTACATTCCAAATTTTTCTAGCAAGTCAACGCAATTCCTTTCTGATGAAAATCAGTGTACATGTTTGAGCCACGTTGTTATTATCCTGAAAATGATCCCAGCTAATTGCAGCTATTTGGATAATGTCGCAGTTAGGAAATTGACGTTGCTAAAGTATTTGCACTTTAAGCATCTTAGAAAACGTTTACGTTTAGAATATGGATGACTGAAATCGATACTCACCAAGTTTAAAATTACTTTCAAATTTCAAAAACAGTTCCCGCTATTTTGGAACCGCTTACTGGAAGGCGCCAACTTGTTCAAAATGTCCGCCAAATATTTCCACCATCTTGTGTCGACGGCTCAAAATGGCCGCGAAACCCCCCGTTTAACACTACTATCATTACACTTTTTTAAATGAAGCGTGCAGTTAAAACTGTTTTCCGGTTGAATATGTGTTCTTTAATTATATATTTATGAAACGTGACAAGTATCCTGTTTTCTTTTCAAACGTATTCAAAACGAATATTAACCATGATAAATTAAGTTTTATTGTAGTACAATGGTGTACTGACTTGTTGTCGAATACGAATATTAAATTTTTATTATGTTTGCATACAGACTGCAGGATGCTTTGTGCTCAAATATGAACGTTTAAATAATATTTTTATTCTGCACTCAATTTGTGCAATTATCAAATGATGTATGTTATTTAATACCATGTCAAACTTCAAAATATTTAATAAAATATAGTGTAGGTGTTTATACCACAAAATCCTCATCCTTTTGTTTATATTATTATATATATAACCTCAATCTATGTTACAGATGGGTAAAGAAGCTGCCTTTATTGACACATTGTCTGTTTAAATATGGTTGTAGAGAATGATCTAAAAATCATCACTTAGACCTAGAACATATACTGAGAGCGCTTATTAATTTAACTGTCATAGTTAAGTTAGAATATGTACAATGTATATACTACGATGCATCAAGTAAGGTAAATTTGATAACATGACCCTAGTTCTAATGTCAAAAAGGATGGAATTACATAACACCTGTAAAGCTGGAAGGATTTTATTTTGCCTTTATATGTACAACATATTTCACAATCTCAGAACGTTGAACAAATTTACCTATGCATCGAAATTACTGTAAAGGATTCAGCAATGAGAAAAATTAACAGCAAAAAATGTTTTAATAATCAGACAATAATTAGTCGTTCCTCTATCATAGTATTTCTTTACAAGAGCTGTCAGTAGGACAGCGCGCTCGACTTTTTTAGTGCTTGCCAATAAAACAAAACTTTGACAGTTAAGGGCACACAAGACTTTAACTACTTTAACTAGGAATTTCTAAGTACAAATCAAGAAACATTTTCACAGCGTTATCTTCTCTTGCTTACAGACAGGATTGTGAACACGGGTGCAAAGTTTCAAAGCAATTTCTCAATGGACTTTGAAAATATTTGGGGTGGCACGCCAACTTAAACATAAATTCTAAGTCCAAAAGGGGGCATAATTATGTCACAATGCTTGATAGAGTTACCTCCTATTGTGTAGAGATTGGGGACATGATGGTGAACAAGTATGCAAAGTTTCAAGGCCATAATTATGTCAATGCACTTTGAAAATATTTGAGGTGGTACGCAAACTTTAACATAAATTCTAAGTTGAAAAAGGGGCATAATTCTGTCAAAATGCTTGATAGAGTTACTTCCTCTTGGGTAGAGATTGGGGACATGATGGTGAACAAGTATGCAAAGTTTCAAGGCCATAATTATGTCAGTGCACTTTGAAAATAGTTGCGGTGGTACGCAAACTTTAACATAAATTCTAAGTTGAAAAGGGGGCATAATTCTGTCAAAATGCTTGATAGAGTTTTCTCCTCTTGTGTAGAGATTGGGGACATGATGGTGAACAAGTATGCAAAGTTTCAAGGCCATATGTCAATGCACTTTGAAAATATTTTAGGTTGTACGCAAACTTTAACATAAATTCTAAGTTGAAAAAGGGGCATAATTCTGTCACAATGCTTGATAGAGTTACCTCCTATTGTGTAGAGATTGGGGACATGATGGTGAACAAGTATGCAAAGTTTCAAGGCCATATGTCAATGCACTTTGAAAATATTTGAGGTGGTACGCAAACTTTAACATAAATTCTAAGTCGAAAAAGGGGCATAATTCTGTCAAAATGCTTGATAGAGTTACCTCCTCTTGTGTACAGGTTGGGGTCATGATGGTGAACAAGTGTGCAAAGTTTCAAAGCAATATCTCAATGGACTTTGAAAATATTTGGGGTGGTACGCAAACTTTAACATTGGTGTGACGCTCACGCCGACGCCGGGGCGAGTAGGATAGCTCCCATTTTCATAGAAAAGTCGAGCTAAAAATGTAGTGGCAATGTTTGGTACGGATATTGGTCCTTCCTGATTTGTTTATTAAAAGGCACACGGACGACCTCTTGACTAACAATCAAGATTCGTATATATAAACATATTCATTAGTTATCGAAGTCGGAATAACGGTTAACTGACTATTTTGAGGCAGAAGTTTACATCAAGGCAGTCATACTGACCAAGTGTCATAAAGATCTAGTCACAAATGCAGTCCCTATTGCATACAAAAGATTAAGTGTACACAGACAGACGGACGGACAGACAGACGACGAACATCATATGATCACAAAAGCTCACCACTTCGTGATGAAGTGAGCTAACAAAACAAAAGCCGCTTCAATGAGTAACGTAAAAGTATATATATGTACCTGAATGTTTATATGAACATGAGTGATCGGTATGTGATCTAGTTTTACAAAATTACAATATACATGTATTCTGGTTTGACAAGTTTATATTGACCTTGAATTTGTAATTTGACCTACATTTTGTTGTTGTACCACCTGATAAATTTTATTAACTTTTCAATGTAACACCTTACTAATATTTAGTTCCACGCAGGGGGAGGGGTATTGCGGTTGGGTAGAAATGTGGTTTTGTCGAAAAACAACCTATGGTGTTGTTTGTTATTGCTGTGTTAAAGTTTAAGAGCAGAAAACTACTTTAAAGTACACAAGGATTTTTAATTACAGTTTGTTAAGATATTTAATATTATTATTTGCAAATAATTAGATTTTCAGAGGAAAATATGTTGTTTATACCAAATATCATTATAAACAAATAAAAATGCTGTATGAATTTTTTTTATTTAATTCTTTTAATGGTGTAATCAATATTAATATTGTCAAGATAGTTTGCAAAATGTTTATAAGAGCTTGAAAAATGTGATGTCTTCGGATTGAATCATAGATTTAAACAAAGCGAATAATTCTCATGTGACTGACCTGAGAAAGATATCAGTCCTACAATAGATCTTATTAGGTAGTTGTCATAGTAATGCTAGTGTAAGAACCGTAGATGGGTTCTTTATTTATATTTTTTATTGATGTTTAGTAGTTACATTATTTATTAAGTAAAGTTTAATATGGCGCCATTTTGTGTAACGTGACGTCGCACAGTTACGTACGTGCTGTCGACTTCCGTCGACGTCAGTTGTTTACGTCTGGTCGTTAAAAACGTTTCAGACAAGTCTTGTGTTTATGTATTTAGTAGGATTTGGGATGAAAATATTTATAGGACGTAAAGTCGGTATGTGATAATTATTATTGTTCTCTGTTGATTCGTGCTTACGTATTAAGCTGATATTAATTTAAAATGATTTGATATAGATTGAATTTCATGTTAAAAACTAGAAATAGAAATAATACAGAACATTCGTGTATTGTAACGACATGGATATTGGCAGGTCTATATTTCCTTATTAATTGTTTAATTATTATTTTATGCATGCGAGATTAATTTGTGATTTTCATTACATGTATATATTCATGTTTAATTTTAGAGAATCGCTACGCTAAGAAATAAATTGATGATCGGCGCATACTCGAGTTAGTCTTGATTCCCCAAGTTTGCTACAATTCTCGACTTACTAGTCGTACATGTTGAAATAGAAGATGGCTACCGGAAATGAATGAATCTATTCCGACGCACGAGGGATTTGACAGTGCGAAACGTGCACGCACGGCCAGGTTATCACAACTTACAAAGTTATACAATGAAATAGAACGATACATGATTTCGCACGAAAATGAAGAAACTGTCAAAACTTTGTACAGCAAATTATGTGACCGTTTTGAACAATTTAAATCAGCGCATTTGCGGTGTTTGGATGTGTGCACAGACGAGGATATTGTATCTACATTAGAAATGAACTATGAAAGCTGTAAAAAGAACTTCGTTGAGTTCCGGGAGAGGTTTTCGCAATGGATTTCGTCTGAGAAAACGCCTGATGATAATGACGCTTGCTCTTCAGTCAGTCATGTTAGTTCAGCTTCAACAGTATCCTCGCGCTCCAGGTTAAAAAGCGCAAAAGCCAAACGTTTAATTGCAGAACATAAAATTAAAACATTAAATAAAAAACAAGAGCTAGAGCGTGCACGCGTAGAACTACAAATGAAACAGCAATTACTTGATCAACAATCTCAACTTGAGGAAGCGGAGTTAGAAGAATCGGTATGGCAAGAAGCTGTCCAGGAAGAGACTAGAATGAACATTGAAGTTCAGACGCAACTGTCAGAGAATCAGTCTACTTCCGGAGAAACAACTTCCGTAACTAGAAAAAATGTGACAGATACAGATAGTGATGGTGTCCTTCTACCTAAAACGTATAATACAAGGAGTACGTCAACTGCAGGAAGGAATATGAGTTATAACGGTATGTGTGACCGTGCACGTGATCACGTGCAGAATCAAGATGAAGGTAAGACTATGAATACTACAAATACTATAGACTCGGATGTAAGTGTTTCTAGCATAGATACAGCATTCTATAGACTCGCATCTACACTTCATGAAGGATTCAATCTTCCAAAACCAGAATTACTAACATTTAGCGGCAAACCAACTGACTATTGTAAATTCATCAAAAACTTCGAAACTAATATCGAAAGTAAAATTACTGATGATAGACTCAGGTTGAGTTACTTAATACAGTACTGTTACGGCGAAGCAAAGTGTTGCATTGAAGATTGTGTTTTGTTGGAACCCAGTGCCGGATATAGACGCGCACGTGATATTTTGTTCTCACGCTATGGAAGGCCACATGTGATCGCTAGAACATATATTGAAAAGTTAGTATACGGACCACAGATAGCAACAGCCGATACAGATGGACTATCAAAATTAGCATTAGAAATGCAAAAGTGTGAAATAACTTTATCTCAGCTTGGTTTTTCATCGGATGTAGATAACTCTGAAAATTTGAGGCGAATTGTAAAACGCTTACCAATGCATTTGAGAGTAAAATGGGTTGACATAGCACACGTGATTAATGAATCTGGTAGGGAAGTACGCTTTACCGACTTAGCGAAATTCGTGGACGAGAAATCACGCGTTGCTAGTTCAATGTACGGGATTGATCTCGCTAAAGAAAACAGATCGAAGTTCGAAACTAAGTCGACTTCCGGTAAATTATATAGTACCAAGCCGGTTAAAGATGTAACTACGCTGACCACACATAGCAATGCTGACCAGAGAAGAAATGAAAGAAAATGTCGTTGTTGTCATGGTAACTGCCTTGATTTATCTACATGTAGTAAATTTAAATCAATGGCTCTAAATGAGAGAAAAGAACTGGTGCGAAGATTGAAGCTTTGTTACAATTGTTTGAAAGGCAACCATTCGTATAGCAACTGTAGAAAACCGAAGTCATGTACGGTACCCGAATGCGAACTGAAACATAACATTATGTTACATAGTTGGAGTAAACCCAATCCTGAATCTCCAGTGACACAATCTGTGAATTGTGCATCTGTGAATAACTCTTATGTGAAGAACTGTTTAGGAATTATACCTGTTATTGTGAATGGCGGAAATGGGAATTCTTGTCACACATACGCTCTGTTAGATGACGGTGCAGATAAAACATTATGTGACGAACGTTTATTACAGTCTTTGAACGTCACGACTAAACCTGTAACGTTTCATATCGCAACGGTAAACTCAACGAGTAATACAAATCACGGACAGGAAGTAGACTTAACAGTAATGGCTGTAAACGGAAATAGAAACGAAGAGGTGACCCTTTCCAAGCCACGGTGTGGTCTGTGAAGAAGCTTCCTATTTCCACAAAATCAGCAGCAGTAAATGTTGACTTCAAGAAATTACCATACTTATCAGATATTGATATACCCCGAATTGACACTAACGATGTTATGATACTGATCGGTACAGATTCTCCAGATGCACATATTCCACTCGAAGTGCGTGCAGGACACAGTGATCAACCCTATGCCGTGCGTTCACGCCTAGGATGGGCAGTGCGTGGTCCAATTCAAGACTATAGTGCACCCAGTACCGTAAATGTCCACTTTGAACAGTCCAGAGACGTGTTACTGCAACAGCAACTGGAAAGAATGTGGAATACAGAATTTGATGACAGATTATTGAATGAAAAAGATTCAATGTCTGTTGAAGATAAACGTGCTCTACAGATTATGGAATCATCTCTTACTCATGAAGAAGGGCACTATAGAATGGGATTACCATGGAGGAAGGAGAATGCATCCTTGCCTAACAACATGGCTCTTGCTCAAGTACGCCTACAACAACTGCAACGTAAACTGTCACGTGACCCGACATTACATAAAATGTATACAACTACCTTGAACGATTATATCGAAAAGGGATACGCAAAGGAAGTAAAAGAAAGCCAAACTAGTTCTACATGTGTATGGTACCTACCGCACCACCCAGTAACAAATGCGAACAAGCCTGGCAAAGTACGTGTAGTTTTCGACTGTGCTGCTAAGTACCACGGTATTTCACTGAACAGTCAGTTGCTACAAGGACCCGACTTAATGAACAGTCTTGTAGGCGTTCTTATTCGATTTAGGAAAGAGAAAGTAGCTCTAGCTGCAGATATCGAAGCTATGTTTCATCAGGTGCGTGTTACGGAAGAAGATTGCGATGCCTTAAGATTTCTATGGTGGCCTGGTGGTGACATCACACAGAAGCCGAAGTGTTATCGTATGCAAGTACACCTGTTTGGGGCTACCTCATCACCTAGCTGTGCAGCATATGCATTAAAGCGGACTGCTATCGACAATGCTGATATATTTGAACAGGAAGTGGTTTCTACAGTGAAACGAAATTTCTACGTAGATGATTGTCTGAAGTCTGTTGAATCAGAAGATAGAGCTATAAAGTTAGCAACAGATCTGCAATCACTAATGAAGTTAGGTGGTTTCCGTCTGACAAAGTGGCTAAGCAACAGTAGAACTGTACTGAACGCTATACCAGAATCCGAACGCGCACCATCTGTCGTAGATCTCAGTCTAGATGAAACATTACCTTGTGAACGAGCCCTTGGTGTACAATGGAATGTAAACGACGACAAAATTCAGATTAAAGTAAAGCTGTCTGATAAACCACTCACGAGGCGCGGCATTTTATCAATTGTCAGTTCAATATACGACCCAGAAGACATGTCTGCCCTTACACCCAATATGCTGCTGTTAATGAAATCTAACAGTAGTATTCCCAGAGGAATGTTTAAGAAGGACAGTACATATGTTAAACGGTGGTGGAAACAGGTTCAATACCTCGCTAACGTTTTCTGGAGGAGATGGATACGAGAGTACCTACCAGCCATACAAAACCGACAAATATGGCAGAGGAAAATGACAGATTTACGTGCCGGTGATATTGTGCTAGTGTATGACGAGAATACCCCGCGAGGGCAATGGCCACTGGGAAGAGTTGTGAAAATAAATGAAAGCCGTGATGGACATGTACGGAGCTGTCTTGTGAAGTACAAAAATACACAATCAGTGAAACCAATAACAAAGTTATGCTTACTTAAAAGTTCAGCATAAGCTTATTAGCACGTGCAATTCTCTCAAACGTCTCTGGAATTCTTTAATCCATGACGCAGGGTCTGAAAAATATTGTAAAAAGTCCATATTTAACAAAGCGATCAAGGAAAGTTGAAGTTCAATGAACGCAGGGCTTCTCCATAATCCAAATTGTAAATTGTAAAATAGATCACGCGAAAACACCATCGCCGGTGAAAGGTTTTGATACATTTCGTTCCCAATGGATATTAATGTACGTTCAACCTTGTCTCTCAACTCTTTATATGATTCACCAAGCACAGGATTGCTCATTATGACACTTGTAATTGTACTCAGTTGTCGAAGTCTGAAAACAATCGCACCACCTTCCTTCAAGAAGTCCCTTAAGATTCGACGAAGTCTTATTTTGTCGTGAGGGTTCCCTTTCCCGAGAAGAAGATTCCTGTTTGGTATCATGTAATTTGGGAGAAAGTTGGCATGTAAACAGTTAAGTAAAAATGCGAAACTATATAGAAGTAAATTTATCAGTTTGTCGTCTGTAAAGCAATCACTGTCATATTTTTCACATAACCAAAATACGATATTTTTCACCATGTATGAACTGATAAGGTCACATTCTGGATTAATGATTTGTTTGAAAATCATTTTCAACAGTACATAAAGTTTTGACTGCACTGGATTGAAATTTCTCGCAAGCTTCTTCTCGGCGGTTGTGTAGCAAATTCGCCACTCGAAATTTTGTTCTTCGCTAAACTTTGGTCCAACCGGAACAACAAAACCTTCCATTGTCGAAACATCTTGAATGACATCATGCCTAGGCCAGTCATGTCTTCTGCGTTCTTTCCATGCTTCTAGAATAGATGATGACAGATACGGCATTGCTAACACGCGGTCAGATTCTTCTGTTGTTGTTTGTATATTCAGTTGCCTAAATATGCCCCCTAAGTCTTGTTTCACGGCCATAGGCACAGATGGTCCACTACTTTGCATTGTATCGCATTGTACACCTCTAAATACTCTTCCAATAATCCTAAACACCTCTTCATGCAAGTTCCTGGCACATGAGCTTAATAATAAGATATGTCCTTCTGTTAAGTCATACACCGTACTGAATGCTAACACACTTGAGCCATACCTTTCTGCGTTCATATTTAAGGGGATAAGTTTTGTATATCCTGGTGGTGATTCTGTCATGTCGGCACGAATAACAGTGAGGTCATTTTCATCTCTTCCCGAGTCTACACATAAAAAATTTCGACAAACAAACATCATGTCTATATCACTTCCTAGTAGCTGAACGACACCTTCACTTCTGCTTCCAGTCAAAATAAATTCATAACGTAGGTCTGTGTCATTCTCAAGATTCCTCTGGCTTGTCAAAATATTCACTTTTTCAACAATGTTTTCATAAAAAGCTGCTCTGGAACGAATATTTCTTAGGGAATATCCAATGCAGTCCATGGCATCATTTACGAGATTAGAAAGTTCTGTGTTTGCCTGTTTCGACATTGTCGTGTTCTAAAATCAGATAAAGATAAGCACTTTTCAGGAATAGTAACAACACAATAGATATTTTTCCTTTATATTTATTGCATATTTATGGTTACGTTCTTACAAGAAAATGCACAAGTAATGACATACTGTAAAGGAAACACATTGTTATCTATGCAGATGATTTTCATTTGCAACAGGAAGAGTTTTCTTAGAACGTATGCAAGTTACTTTCATGTACACGTAGAACACAAGAGATGCTCGCAAAAACAATTACAGTAAACTCCTTTTACGATTACTCAGGATACAGCGAAAATCTAGATATAAAGAATACATTTTCTGGGCCCGATTTTATTCCTTCTTTATTTAATATGACACTGTTATATGAATATAACATACTCCGGATACTAGAAACAAACTTAAATGGCCCCAAGGAGCTCGTTATATACGAAGTAATTTAATGTACATGTATGACCTCCTCTCCCTCCCCCACCCATATATACACACATCCCCCACCCTACCAAAAACAATTCAATTTGTATTTCTGAGATGAGACAAAGATCATAGTTTTTAGAAACGTTCAACTCTGTTGTAGCGTGAAAATATCACACATGCCTACATATAAACCTATTCCGCATAAAAAGAACCTACATGTTCTTCATCAAAACATCAAACATACATAACTCTTAAAACTCAAAAACGTTCACATTTATGTACATTCATTTTAGTCTATTTGTTGTTTTTTTTGCAACTTTAGTTTGGATCCGACACTGTGCAGCGATTTACAAAAGATAATGATATTTTTTATAACGTTCTATTCATGCCCCCTGATATTTAATACATACTGTATTGAAACATGTTGACAGGAGTTTCTGAAGCATGAAGTCTATTTATTATTAATGAACTAACATGCAAAAGCATAGTGTTCGATATATCCGTCTTTATGTTACAGGTTAACATTTTATATGTTTATTCAAGCAATGGTGTTTAATACAATGTAATAAATAATAACTTGTGAAGCGAGTAAAGTGAGTCTTGTTGTTTTGTCTCCATCAAACAATATATAAGTATCATATTTGCCGACGTAGTAGAACAGTAGTAGACAGTCGTAGGCGGTAGATTGTAGTTAGGATGCCGTTTCAGGTAAACACTTTCCTTTTCTCACCTAACCTGTACACATTATATATAATCCCTTTGTTATTTAAATTACCTGACTGCGTTGACCAATCGATTTGCGTAATATCAATTAGACTCCATATTCAATTGATACTGTACATATAGATGAACCAACACAGCTATCTTTATTTCAATAAATATATATTGTTGCATATATATTTACAGGTAATTTGTAGTTGCATCTTGTTTTATATACATTTCTCCATGTTTTTGTATAATATCAAGGAAATCTATTTCGTATTTCATTGATGTAAAGCTGTTTTTCTAATCACTTCCCTGTAAGTGTTACGTATATTTTGAACATCCGTCGCCATCTTTATTGTTTACATTTGTAATATATAAACATGTATTTTGAGATCAATTAGACTCCATATTCAATTGATATTGTACATATCGATGAACCAACACAGCTATCTTTATTTCAAAAAATAAATATTGCTGCCTATATATTTACAGTTGCAGTCATGTTGTTGACCCGCTGTGAGCCCAGCTACTAAACCTATGACCTCAGAGGGTTGCGATATTGGAACCCTTATATTGACAAACTCACGAAGCTATAGTGTGGTTCCCTAGAACTATGAACATATATATAAACTATACAAAACGTAGAAACCCCAGACTGTACCTTACGCGTTCACCCTCGGCGCTAATCGTTATATACCTATACGTTAAAAGGACACCTGCAGATACAAAATGTAAAATTACACCTACAAAAAAGGACACATACAGATAACTCTACCTATACCTCGTGCCTGACCTTAAAATCTAGACGGCAAATGTGCCCTGTAATAAAGTATCCCTTAAAGTCAGAAATACCTAACCATTTAAATTTGGGTAACCAATCAGATATGACGTTACATCGGTAGTGCGCTAGAATATGGGTTACACTGTAGAGAATAAAAACATATTTATATTGTATACCTAAGAAGAATATTAGTTTATTAACTACAAGTCTACATATAGTGTTCTTGACGTATACATCTGCATGGCGCGTTTTCTTTTAAACGTCTCATATATAGAAGTGCCGAACGGCTTACAGCTCTAGAAAGTTAAGTATATAACGCTATTTACTTTGTACCACCAAAGATTTGACGTTTCGCCGTGGTGCAGTGGTTGGCACTCTCAACCGGTAATCGAGGGACCCGCGGTTCGAATCCCGGCAGTGGCGGTCGATTTCTCATGACATCTTTAATGATATCTACATCTCATGGTTCATTTTTCAAATGTTTTTAGTTTTATGTAGTATTCATTCTTTCTTCCACTATTCTCGTTCATTTTTCATCGGACGTTTAAAAGCTTAATATGGATAACACATGAAAATCAAATATAAAACTCACCTGAAAAATGTACCCGTTACATTATCCTACAACAAACCATTTAGATTTTCCTTCAATCATATGCATGGGGAGATTATATAGCAATATAATATTTATTAAAACTAGCAATATTTCGAACGACGAAACACTATATAACACTTCCGCTCATTTAAATCTGCCCCACTTTCCTACCACAGTGTATAATACACTACTAATATACTTCAAGGGAAATAACCCGTTAAAAGATATTTTGTTTTGAATACGTACATACATTTAATGGAATTTTTTGTATCCACCATTGACTACTCGTGCAATTATATGTACTGTCAACTCATGGGAATATCGCCTTTTGCTTGAGTAAACTATCTATTTATCTATCCATTCAATTTTATAGTCGAAACGTTTAACAAGAATACCATTGATGCAAAGCATCAAAGGGCGCCGAAAATAGTTTTGTACATGTGTGGCGTTAAATAGCTGAAATTAGCTTTTTGATAAGCAATCATTATTAGTTTGATTTGAATGAAAAATTTTATGAATATTTGCAGAAAACATTTAAAATCATGGTGGTTTTAAAGCTGAAAAAAAACGGAAGAAAAATTATTTTAAAAAAAATGGGTTTGACCGGGATTTGAACTCCACTCGTAAAATTAGGCGGTCATCAGCTTACCCACTACACCACGGAGACTGACTTTAAAGCACGTGGTAAAAAATAAGCTGATATTATAATTTTGCAAAACCGATAAGTTGTTTTACGTTTTCGTATTTTTTCTAAAAGATATGAAAAGGAACATTACAATTAAACAATTACGTTTTAATGAAGGAAATGTGTATAATCAATATTTTAATGTCTATTTCGTATTATTTTAGCATACAGTTAAAACCATTTTTCTTCGCATTCTAATAACCGCTCCTAGCATGTACTTCCGGAAAAACTATTCCATAATAGGGGCGGCGCCAATAATGCATTGATTTTCATGTACACTCAACACAAGTTACATGTAAAAAATTTATCATTTTATTTTTTAATGTTACAACTAAGAAATTAAAACTTACATACCTTGAAAATCAGTATCCTGCAAAAGAGAAAACTAACGAATTTCAAATAGAAAATAACTTTTCTTTCATTTGTTGAATTATTTGACGTGATTTCCAGTTTCTATATTTAGCAACACATTTACGCAGTGTCAAGCATCGATTTTACATACACCGGTAAACCCGATAAAGCGGGAGCGACTGGATACAGCTGGAGCGACTGACGGAAAAGAAAATACTTTTTTTTAACGGTACATATATCCCTATTTTCATGGTATACTATTAGATATATCTAAACAAGTAATTAATAGTTTTAAAGGGTGATGATTTATGCACCAAAATGTCTTTTGATATTTAAATTTGGTGAAGTATTACATGTGAAATGGCTTGTTAAAAGCTCAATTTCTCGTCAGAAATGGTTAAAACTTGGTTAATGAGTCCATGGAAATGATATTTGCGAGAAATTGATACGACTGTATATACGGTTTTTAATGGTTGCAAATATATTTAACGGCGACGGCTTTAGCCGGAGCTGTTAAAACTGTTTGCGACCATTAAAACCGTATATACGGTCACAAATATCAAAATCACTTAATAGTTATCTCTATTCTAACGCATAACCCAGCAAACATGCATATATGGGTCCCATATGGGCTACTTCTGGGCAAGCCCATATGGGTATGCCCATATTGGACCCATATGGGACCATTGTGGGCAAGCCCATGTGTGTTTGCCCATAAGGGTCCCAGATGGGTCCCATATTACACCACTTTTAGAAAAAACGAAAATTCATTTATTAATGTATTTCAAACTCATTTACTTTGAACTTTTATGTGACTACCTTGATCTAAACTTCTATCATTTAATCTAAAATTAGTAATTCAACACATACGCGTATATTTTACATCCCATGTGGGACCCATATGGGTCCCATTTGGGCCTCCCGATAACGTCAAAACCCCTGGTTAGGTGCGCGAAATTAATGTAATTATAAGTTTTAATTTTTATACATAAAATATAGTATATTATTTAGAAATAATTATTAAACTCATTTACAAGGATGTATCGCATGATAATATAATTTATATGAATAAAATAAATTTCGAGCATGCGCAGATGCGACTTCCGCTTCCGCCAAATTTAAACCGCAGACTTGAAACAAGGGCATTTGAAAAGGTAAATATTGTAAATTTGTACATATAGATAATATTTCTTTTGAATTCAGAACCACGATCTCACATTATCGACCTGTCACTTTAAATTCATGCACATACTGTGTGTATATGAAAGTTGTAAACGCTTTATAGTTTTTGATTTGCCTTTGCAATGTATTTTATTTCCGCGAAAGTCAGTGGTCAATATTCATGTTTGTGACATTATCTATATAAACTGTCCAAGTCAAGGGGCATTTTTGCCTGTTTCAAGTGCACTGGTATATTTGTCAGAGGTCATAATTACTTAATTGTGTGGTAAATGCTGCTTACATTCAAGCACCAACCAATTTATTTTCTTATTATTGTAAATAGGCCAGCAAAAAGGCTATATGATTCGTTTGAGGATGATGGAACAGACGGTGACATGGATGATGAGAATGAGGGGGACACTGTGAGCAGGCCACCATAATCTGAAATGCCTGCCCCAGTCACAACACTGAAACAGACACCTGCTGGAGGTGAATTTTCACCTTTGCCTCTTTTTAATGTCACGGGCACTGTGAGAGTCCAGCAATGAAGTGGGGAGGCTGGTTTGGCGATTACTCCACTACGAGGATCCGAAGCGCCGTCCCGTGGGCAGAATATTTGGCCTAGTAAGTAATTTTAGTGCTGTGATTATTTATGTTTTTATACCTATAAATGTTCTGTCTACAATACAAGCCAACCACAACTGTTTTTGGTTGAAAATGTGTATTCTTTTCATAATGATAAAAGGTATACAGTACACGCAAAGTGTTTTCCAATTTTCACCTATCACCGCGATGTCCAGCCATCGTGTCCACGCCAATTTGGTTACCCAAATGCCCCCAGAGTCAGCCCAATTCGAGTGTCAGTTCGCGGTGACCATTTGTCACTGCGAATCGCAGTAACTGGGCACGGTGTTTCGCGGTGTCCACATTCGGGTCGCAACTTTTTGATTTTTACGACACATTGTTTACGTAAATAATTACTTTAAATCTACATAAATATAGTATTTAAAGAAATTTATGTATTCTACATTTTGTACTTCAATAAATATAATAAAATAGTTGTCAAATTCTTTTATTTTAGTCGAGTTGGTCACCATGATTCACCGTGACAGGCCACCGTGAATCACCGCAACCACATATTTCAGCGCATCGTAAGTTCACGGTGGCTATTTAGGTGACCAAAACCTTTTTAGAATGACCACGTTACCGTGTCTGGTAACCGAGAATACATTTTGCGTGTACTGTACATTATTTTAAAATACTTGAAGTACTGTAATGACTACAATACTTTATTAAAATGCCTATTACATCATAATAAAACAAAGTAAGCTTCCGAGTCCAGAAATATGACATTTACAGGAATTTATGAATCCATCACTATTGTAGTGATAGTTCCTATTAAACACATTTTTGACATCGTTTTTCAGCTGTCGTAACACAGATTCTCGTGGTCTTGGAGACGATGAGAATTAAAAGATGAAGAGAATGCTGCAGCGGTTGTTGGCCAGGTCAGCAACAGATGACCAGCCACTGCAGTTCCCTGAGTGAGGACCTCTTTTTCCGAGATGGAAGCATTTGACGAACTTCTAGGAGATCAAACAAAGCTGTAATTGAGGTAAGCAAAGTGTTAGCCATGTATATGAATCTTTAAAAGTTATTTAATCAGTACCGTAACTGAACAAATTACAATGCTGACCTCATATCCACTAACCTAAATGCGCAGAAACATAATGGTCTGTTGTGAGCACATGCATCTTTTTTCCTTTTATCATTCTGCTATAATAAATTTATGGTTAATATTGCACGGTGAACAAAAACTTCGCTGCATTAATTGCGAAACTGAAAAATGTCATGTTTTAATTAATTGGTTCATTCAGTTTCCCCAGTCCTTTCTTTTTAAATATGCCATAAAACCCATGTGCACAACATAATTTTGAAAATTCATAGTGTTAACATCTCTATTTAAAAACAAGTTTATGCATTCATTTAAGGTGAGGTATCTTTCCATGTTTGGTGGGGCGGACGTGCGTGAAACGATTGACTGCTTGATGAAGGAGGCCGTGCCAAACCAGCTTGCCAGGGAATACAATATGAAGGGGCTTAAGAGAAAGAAGAAATTTACATAGTATAAACAGTATTACTTCAATGTTGCTACTTTAGTGTACCAAAGTAATACTTGATGTAAAAAAACTTCAGTATTTTAAAAATTTAAAATTGTGTATGCCAAAATGAAATTCCGTGGATTTACAAAAACACAGTTTCCTGGGATGTTTATTTGGTGTACTTCTAAGTTTATATACGTAAGTATTAAAACTTGTCAAATGTTTCTTTTGTTGATTCACGTACAAGACGTCCACAGAATGTAGCTACAGTAGTGGGTAATATTGGTTATTGCAGTTATGTTTCTTGATTTTAGAAATTAAGATTTGTATTATGATACACTATTATAAATACATGACATGTAGTTAACATAGACTTTTCTCTTCAAATATGTTGTTTTAAAGGTTGAATTTTGACTTATTTCTTATTCTGATTATATGCATGCCTGTATATGAACCATGCATGAGATTAGTTAATAAAGTTTTAGTGTTAAAGGATATAGTGTTTTGTTTTCTTGCAGGATGATATTATAATATAGTCCTTTGCCCGATATGTCTCTGTTCCAGGAAAAAGAAAGAGTTAAAGCATAAGAATATAAAAATGGAAGTACAAGAATCATGCACCTGATGTTACAATCCAGCTTAAAGAATTTTGCATGTGTGTGTCCAATGTTTCTGACAAATTGTTGTTTATTGAAAGTTCAGCAAACTTAAAATGGAAGTAAATGCAAATGGTTCTAGCCAAGAAATGCAAGATTTGTCCAAAATGGAAGTATTTGGGCTGCCCACGTGGGACCCATATGGGTCCCATATTGGTTGTTTATGGGGCAGCCCATATGGGACCCATGTGGAACCCGGTTGCACATCCCATATGGGTCCCATATGGGCAGCCCATATGGGACCCATATAGGTGCCCATAAGGGACCCATATGGGTCCCATATAGATTGCTATCTGGGAATGTGTTTAAATGCGATAATTAAAACGCCGTTCGAATTTTGCGACTATATATACGTTATTTAATTGTCGCAAATTTGAACGACGTTACCAATCAGAAACGACGTTACATCGGTACTGCGTTAGAATAAAGAATATATATCAAGTAGGATAGATTTCTAGTGCATAACCCTTTGAAGAACTATCTTATTGTAATATAAACGGCTTCCCGAAACGGGTATATCCCCTCAAAGAAACAAATAACGAAAATGCTACTGCTTAAAATCAAATACCTTGTTATTCTGTCTCCGCCAATCAGGCAATGCTGTAATTTCTTCATTTCTACGGGACATTAAACAGAAACTAGCGTAACCTCCCATTTATGATGTTCACGTATGCGATCTAGGGGAAGTAAATCTATTGAACACGGTTTAGAAATGTTTATGCTATTTACTGCACTTTGACGTGTATGCGTTATCAGACGAGTCATCCCATCAATTTTACTGGTGGTGTCTTTAATGCTTTTCAAGAGTTCTGCAATTGAGAATTTTAACAGTGTTATGTTCAACTGCAAACTGGGTAATATTCTCGATGATCAAATTTTCCCTATTTTCGTGAAAGAGCCATATCACAAAGATTTACTAGATCAGTTATAGAATTTTCCTTTCGCGAATTCGAATTTAGAAAATAAGTCTGTTCACAAACTGCGAAACTTTCCAATTAACAGTATAATATGTATGCTTTAGACGTTCATTTAAGTAATAACATCGATGATACCGGGCATAGCAACAAAAGTGATCTTGAATCATAGAATTTTAATATGATTGACTGAGACATGGTGAGATTGTTGAATGTCTGGCAATAATGTCTTTTCAAAGTTTATGTATATGTAACATTCAATAAATTATCTTTACTGATGAAGAACACTTTTCGGTTTTGATGCACAGCGATTTACGTTTAAGACTGTAGGCCTTATGAGTGGCCTTTACCCGGACATCGTAAGTATCTAAATTCTCAAGTAATAATTCAAACTTGAATGCAATGATTACTCCTTCCTTAAAAATACTTTGCCATATTCGTAGCAGTTATGCTAAAAATAGATTGATGATTGAACGCAACAGCACCTCAGCCAAGTTATATTGTGGGAGCATTAATAGGGACACTTTGAGTGAAAAGCTGCTATATTTGACTTTGGTTAAACTCTGGGAACAAAACAAATTGTTGAGCAGTTATAACAACATTTTAATTTACTTTGAAATGCTCTTGCCTGATTTGACAAGGAGTTTAATGCCCATGGTTTATAATAGAACTGCTACACGAAACTCTGTTTACACTAAAGCTTTTATAGTTCGTTACTAATTCAAAACCTTTTATATTTTAAAATAAGATTTAATCAAGCCTCAGTATGACTGTGCAGTATGTGCAGTATGTGCGCGATCAGACCAGATGATAGGGAAAGATGGATGAAACCCTGCTATGTTGACATTGTTCTCTATCTTCCAGTGTTAAACCAAACCATGGTGGATTGTGTATTGTTAGAAGATCTAAATAAAGTTCAATGATGGGTCAGCTCGAAAGTCATTGCTAACTTTACTAATCTGAATGTTTTTCACACATAAAGTGAATGACATAAATATCCCAGTCATGTGGTGTCGGTAGTACCGGTACCACATCTGTTCAGTAAGATATTCAAACTAAACTGAAAGACGTGAAACAGCAGTTTGGTAATGACCATCACTGCAAACAGCAGAGGAGATTATACAACTAAAACGAGTTCAATCTTTAAAATCTTTAATGTATTAAATGTACATATAATTTTCTCTATCGATGATATTTTATTAAAATTATAAAACATGTAAGAAATAGTTTGCAAATGTTTTTATTGTCCGTGTTGGCATTTTATTACTCCTATTAACGAACATCCTTCTTTATTTCCACAATAATTGGTTAATCTGAAATCCTAAGGCAACCGACTAAATGGCAGGTATAAAGGCAAACATATAAGAATTAATATGCATGTGCGCGGTCAACGCTTCTGTTATAACTCTAAAATTGTTACACACATGTTATTGTGTGTTTCTTTATCCATTTTATTCCCCAGTATCAGAAATAATAATCTTCTTTGTACCGAGATCCACGTTTACGTATACATACAGTAACAATCAAAATGTCTCAACCCAGCAAACACGCGACGTCGGTACAACGTTAGATCAACGTTGGATTTTGGTCGCGACGTCGGCGACCTCAATCCGACGTCAATCCAACGTCAAAACCCCGACATCTATATAACGTCGGTTTCCGACGTTGGAACGACGTCGGATTGAGGTCGTAATTTTAAAAGCTTGTAATCCCCGGAAACTATTTTACTAAATCGTGTGATCAAATTGATAACTGCAACTGCGTTGAAGTTTTTGTGATTTTTTATTATCAAATCCGAGAAACTACTCCCCTTTGTCAGATAGGTGGCGCTGCAATATGCGGGAAATATATTTGTAGGTGGCGCATTTCAACGGATGTAAACATTTTACTTTTAAATATATAGCGTTGGCGGAAAGTGAAAGACAGCAAACCGGTCGGCGAAGGAGTTTCGATCTCAGTTGAACATAGAAGCTATACAGCAGTTTGAAAAGGTAAGATGAAAATGGATTTGTTTCTTTTATAGTTTATCGACATTAGTACAAACAATACCTGTTTGCTTGACCTGCATTGTTGACGAAACGATCGATTAAACAGAATTGTCCATACCCACCCACTACATAATCGCAATGCGCGGGTATAAGCATTAATATTAGTTTAGATAATGTTTTTTTTTATATTTTATTAATCATTTCTATCTTTTTGATAAGTATGATATGTAAACGTTTCGCATGAAGTACGTAGCATAAATTCCAACTTAATCTACACGGGCATATAAAATGTGTACATGACATAATTAATCATTAATGTAGTGGGGAAATTCGACCTGTATTCTCGGCTTCGCACATCTGGGTTAATGGTATAATAAATGCTATTCGGGAAACGTGATTACTCAGCTTTCATCTTTCATCTTTGATGATTCTAATAAGTGATCATATATTTTGTTTAAATTCTATTGAACTTATTTACTTTTTTTATTTTCAGATTATTTTCCAATGAACTTATGGCAAAGTTCTACTTGAAGAGCTTACACAGAGCTCCCTTCGCATCATCTCTGCATATGGACATGAATCGGTAAATATATTTTTGATCATTGATTATGATCGTGCACACAATATCTGTCGCAAGTAACTGAAACATTTTATACATTGAAAAGCGTGCTAGTGAGTACTCATAAATAACTAATCAAACAATTGTTGTATTAACAATTACTTTCCTTTGGGTATAACTTTCAGCCAATAGATTCAGTGACAAATAACAACTTGAGAGGAAATGATGTTCAAGTATTAAGATTTTTTAATTTTTCTATTATGCTTGCTTTTAGGGTTAACATATGGTATCAGATATGTTTCTAATCACCTTTGATTTTTATTTTAGCCAGTGCAATGAAGACAAAAGTAATGGAAAGGCTGACAGAACATGACATAACGTCTTCAATCCAAATTTGTTTGAAGTATGCACCAGATCGGACGGTGGAGGGCGAAAAAACTCAAACTGAAGAAAACAGATAATTTTGAAAAAAATCAAACTGACTGTCTTGTTGCAGTGTAATTCTACAGATCTCTTCTGTGATTGATTACGGTTTTGATTCCAGCAATACTTCATTGTTACAGTGATTTAATGTTGTTTGAAAGTGTGATATAGACCTACTACCTAAAATTCAATCCTTGCTTGCTTGAGAACATGCTTTTAGTTACTTGTTCTTTAAAGTTCCGTAATTTATAGCTTATACTGTGACTGACTTAAAATATTATTTGAATATACTGAAATCTACCTATATTTCCTACCATTTGTAAATTTAAATAAACATTTTTAGAAAGACTTTTACTTTATTTTGAGGTTTTTTTTTGTTCTCTTTACCAAAAAGTTTATTTGTTTTGCTATGCATGGTTTTGTTTATGTCTCTGCCTAATAATGTTATTGCTATGACTAATAAAATATATTTAATACTGAACTGACACTTTCTTTGTTCATTTTAACCGAGATGTCTGAATATGGGGAATGTTGTTTTTTAGGATATTGGATGGCTGGCAAAATTAACCTATTACTTGTTGAATTTGAACTAGGAATGGTTTGATTCAGGTCATAATAAAGTTGAATTTAAGTTGGAAAATGGTTGGATTCAGATGTATACAGTTGGATTTCAGTTGGAAAATGGTTGGATTCAGGTCGTAATACGGTTGGGTTTAGGTTGGAAAATGGTTGGTTCGGTCGGACAGTGGGTTAGGTTGGAAAATGGTTGGTTCAGGTGTTTACGGTTGGGTTTAGTTGGAAAATGGTTGGATTTACGTTGGGAAATGGTCAGACCACGACGTTGTATCGACGTCGAACCGACGTCTAAAAACTTTCAAACCAAAACCGACGTTGATCAACGTCGGGGTCCAAACCACTATCACGGGAAGTAAGAAAGGGTTATTTCCAGAAAGTCAGGTTTCATACTATAAGCACACTTGCAACAGAAGTGACCGCAAGATTCGTTAAATATCGGTCAGAATCTTTAGGAATTTCACATGTAATGAACATCTTGGTCAATGAATCAATTTTGATAGGATATGGTATATGGCATGTGCTATCTATCACATTGTTCGGGTCATTCTATAGGGATGGCAAGACAATTAGTTCTCATTTAATGATACACCATACACCGCGTGTATCTGTCTTTAAATGAAAACTTACTATCTTGCGTCTCTGTTAACTATACAGAAACTAACTAGTACAGCTTGTTGAAACTGAATTATTTTATTACAATTATTTATTACATTGTCAGTGTCACGGCACTATTCAAATTAAATGTTTGACCGAAAAACATCTTTTTAGTAGCAGTGACCTTTATGTCCTTTATTATCAAATGGCCTTTATTTCAGGCCTTACTGATAAAACATGAAATATAAAATGAACCATAGTACAGAAACGTTATGGTAAATTTACACCCTCCTCCATGTAAGACGACTCTCGTGAATTACTTGTGACGTAACGTTATAAACAGTGTTACGTCACTTTCCCAAACACAGCATCTGAATAACGTTTGGTTTTATATTAAAATGCATAATTTCGATAAGTTTGTACATTTTTGTATTCATATATCTATTTTAAAGTGCTAGACGGTATGCAATAAACAGTTTCTACCATGAGATATTTGGTTCAGATGGAAATATTCGTCAATTCGAACCGCGGCTCATGGAAGAAACTAATAGGGTGGTGAGGCCCCGTTTCGAATCCCGACCGGGGCAATGGAAATTTCAGAAACGCTTTTCAGTGTTTCCCACCAGTCTGGAGATGAACTGGTTAAAAACCCAGTGCTTTACACCGGGCATGTAAACAAAAACCAAGGGGTCTATTCGTAAAAGAGCTAGGGTCTGGTACCCGGATTTCTTTGTATCTGCATCTGTCTCTCTTCAACCTGCGCCTGCCAGTAGTCTTGGCAAGTTCACCCAGGGAGAAGTTCAGGGTCGGCCGGAACTTATAAACAATCAAAGAAAAAAAGAAAAAAAAACTTTAAATCCTTCTATCAGCCCGTCTTTATGAAAAACCATATGTCGTGTTTCTAATTTCATAAACAATAGACCTGTCTTCTAAGCCTAGCGTCAGCTGTGCCGGGCTTAAACCGCTAGTGACGTCATACATATTACGTAATCAACGCATTGTTGAACGTCATACCAGTAAGAGCATTTCGTTCTTACTTTTATGATTATTTCATGCTAGAAAGCGGGTTATAACAGCACGTGAATCTCCACGTTAACACACGTTTTTCCTCCTGTTAAAACACCGGCGAAATGGACAAAAACAGCACTTTTTATGCTAGAATAGCTGACGGATTGAAAAGACATTTATAGTACCATTGTGACCGCAAATTTAATAATAAATCACACAATCATTTCATATCCGCGTTTGTATGTGTTCCTACATAGAAGATAAGACTTAATAGATGGACATGGCTTAACCTGCTCATGCTGACATAATGGTTTGACGTAGCAAGATTTAACTTTTTTATCTCCTTTATCATTTTCATTTATCTCGACGACTATATCGTGATCGAAGTCCGGCGGAGCGCTTTCAGTAAGTATGTCGATAAAATCACACGACGTTAATCTGATTTCAGACTCTTCAAATGAGTCTGGAAATTTATTCAAATGTCTGTTTATTAACAAATCAAACTGCATTGTATGACCATCATTTTGATACTCTTTTGATTTGAAAAACTTATTAATGAAAAACATTAACGTACCGCTGCTCCCAACCGTGACAAAATTATGTATGATGGTATTTGTGTCATTTTTGCTACCGAAACCGTGAACAGCTAGGTATATTACCGTAACTGCTAAAATCACAATAATTATTTCCTTACAGGCATTGAACAGAAGAAAATATTTTGAGCCAGGTGTGAGATTACCAGGTTCTGACGCGAGCTCATCTATGAAGGACTCTGGTAAATGCACATAAGGAAGACCATCAGCTTCTTGATATTTATAGAAAAGATACAACCCGTTGGGACGTATAATTAATTTGTCATCATTTCTTACGAATAATCTGGCTGAAGTTTTACCTTCTACGCTTTCTCGAGACAATAGTCTCGTCGCGTTATTGTTCGGTTCTTTAAAAGCCCCATTGTAAACATCGTTGTCGTTTCTGCATAGTTCAAGAACTCTTTCGAAAACTTTTTGATTGAAGACATTAATTTTCCAATAAACGCTGCTAATGCAATTAAACGCGTATGTAAACACCATTGCGATGAGAAGGACTTCGTCAATTAATTGATCAAAATTTAAGAAAATTCCAAGAAAAAAATATGTCACGCATTGTGTATAAAAAGCAACAATATCAATGATAAAAAGTTCACTAAACCAAACAGAAAGAAAACTCATCGTCATCCACACACATGTTAATTTCGTCCTCCGTTTACGCTTTGTCAAACAGCAAGAAAGTAACGTAAAATAAATCAGTGGCAGTGAACGGATGCAAAACCAAATCAAACTTAGGACTAAAGAAAATGGTATCAATACAACACCGCCAAACCCACAACACTTGATTGGTTTCAACATTATAAGCAAAACAGATTCAGCTTTACTCTCTGGCGTATTCTTGTGAAGTTCTCGGAGGCCCCTGACAAACCAGGTCTCCTTTTTGCCTTTTTCTGTGTCGCACTTTAACCGTATGCCACTCGCGAGGACGCAAATGAGAAATGAAATAGCAGAAGCTACAAAGATACGTTTACTTATTAACCATGTGAAATAATTGAATTTTATAACTATAATGACTCTGACGATGAATGGTATGAAACAAAGAAATATGGTGAAAGCTTGGCAAAGAAGAATCCAGTAGTCAAAACAGTATCTGTTTTGTATGTTTTCCGTACAGCAGAACCAGCTAGAAAAAGGTTGTCCATAACAGCATGGCATTAGGTTTTCATTACTTCTAATAGTACTCTTAAAACATATGTCATTCAATGTCTTTTTGAGACTATGCAATAACGAATGAGAAACAATTGTTTCAGATACAAGCTCGTCACTTTTCCTTGTCACTGATTCAATTTGGAGGCAGGGCGTGTAGGTTTTCTCGGATTCAATATCTTGTCTTTCATCTGTCGGTGTTGTTATCTTCATTAAAGCATCAATTATTGTTTTCAGCAACGGAATATTGTCGTTTTGCACACGTAACCACTTCTCATTTGCATAAAACGTTCGCCCTTTTACTACCAACAGCCTTATATACATTTTTCGGCCATTAACTCGGTATGTTTCGTTTCCAGTTTCCTCGTTATCCTCGTACACTGATTTTGGAATAAGATAGATGCAGTGTGATATTGCAACAAATGAAAAAAACGTCATAATGATCACCAGATGCCTAATCCAATTATCAACTTGGATTCTAGAGCATTTCACAGTCATCTTATTGTTCGAATGGGTAATGTTGCAACAACTGCCGTTAAACGTCGCTGATCTTGTGCATATAGAAAAAGGACTGAAACCATCTTCATTAACATATTCATTGGATTTTGTCGGAAGAATAAGCAACGAAAGCAGGAGAAGTTTCTCAGCACTTTGTTCTGTCATGTTTCCTAGGCAATCTTCAGGCTCTTGATTAAAGCGTATGGGCATTTCTACAATGCCGTAGGATAAATGTCCCGAGAGACATTGCCTTGAAATTGTCGTCTAACATCAACAAATGTTTTCCAGAGTGGTCTGCCGTCAAATACCATGTCATGTATTGTGGATATGGCGCATTCGTTGGCTGAGAATTCCAATTCACAGTTACATCCAATTTGATCAAACGATTACCATCATTAATACGCTTCTCAAGTTTTATTCGCATGTTGTTCTTTTCCGGCACCAGTGTACAGTTCATTAAATCAAAATGATTCTTAGCGTTTAACTTAGACGACGCCATGCCCTCCGTAAACTGAGAGTAAAAGACGAAAGACAAAAGTATCCAATGAACCATAATTGTAAACATACTATTACAAGACATACTCGTAAAAGATATGATAAACTTCATTCACTCTGTCTTATTTTATACTGCATGCTTTATCATTAAGGCCTGAAGTAACAGCAATTCGGTTTTTCTTCTCCTTGCTGAGTGAGTGATACTTTTTCTGCCTTAAAGTTCTATCACCCTTCAAAATGGCAATATTGCATTTCTGTCAATACTGAAGCCTAAAACCTAGCAGTTGCCTTGAAAACACGTAACTAATAAGATTTACAGACACACATGAATGAAATAAAATGTAACAGAAAGAATAGATTTCAATTTTTTACTACGATAGTCAAATAATTCTAGGAGTATAAATCACTGAATTTGGCTTTTTTTAACATTATGTTGGTCACTGTGAAAGGTAATTCACTTTGATAATCATAACAGTTTTGTCTCATTTGCAATATTTATGTATTGTGCTACTGAAGTTAAATGTCATTAAAAGCGGAATCGTAGTTTTTTAATTCGTATGAGCATCATTTATAAAAACAGACTCTTAAGTGATATTGAATTGTGACTTCTCACTATCCTTTCCTTTTAAGACCGTCTGTAACTTTTTTTTCGCGAATTTTACTATAGATGTACTATCAGAAAATTCTCCTTCGCGAATTTAAAATTCGTGAACAAATCTTTCTGCTCACAAATCACGAAATGTCCGTCCCACGAAATTCACCAAATTTTCAGTATTTGATGCCCACAAATGCAATTTGGGTATCCTAATTCAATATACATGTACAGTAAAGTTTCACTGTCAAGACCGCATTCATTACAAAGACCAAACATTTTGGAATAAACTCGTCAATTTCATAGCAAATATGTTTGATAATAAGACAGATACACTAAAAAGACCACTAAATACTGTCCAGATTCATTGGGTGGTCTTATTACAGAAACTTTATGTAAAACTCAGGTTTTGAAAATAAAAAAATATAAAAATAGATATTATATTTATATGATGCCTCCAAATACCCTTCTGTATGAACACTGAGATTTTTTGTAGCACAATCTGAAGTGTTTGTTCTCAATTAATACTGTCATGACCTGGTTTACCTGAATCAACCTTGCTTTCTTGGCCATCACCTGAATCATTCGTAGAAAAAATTCGTGTCATGGAACTGCCATTTTTTCTTTCATATAGACTAAGTCTTAGTTTTGCATTGTATATAGTTTTAATATACGTACTTGTATAATTGTTGAATTTTATGTAAGTAACATATTTTGGAAAACAAAAGACATAAATTGAAATTGCCTCACAGATGAATATTGTTTGTGCAATCATTCAAATTCATGTTTGGGTATTGACTTGAATAACTGTTATTTCATTTTTGATAGCATTTTGTACACTTTTGATGCACGCTAGTGTATTTACAGTATAAATTACTTGTACTCACATAATGTTTCTGCGTAACTCATAAATATTCATAGACAAAGTCATGTGCGTGTGTACTTTTGTTCTGCAATACCGTTTTTTATTCCTTAAATCAGGTCATACAAATACGCCAGTTTCTTCTACGAACACATGTATAGTCATGATCATAGTAAACAAGTCGTTCTTAGTATTGCAATTGTAATACAAATGTACAACTATTCCTTGTAGTCTGGGACCCAAGGCCAGAATTTCTCTTCAACTTTTTAAAACTATTTGCTGAATTTTATTGTTGATTGACCGATGGTTCTAAACATACATGTACATCCATCATGGCCTGCAAACAATGTTACAGACTGGGCACATTAGACAATGTCACCCAGATTCCAATGGCCGCTGTTTACAGATATAATGTTAGTCGGTAAATGTAAAGTATTGACAAAACTTATATAAATGCCAGCTATATGTTTAAAAAAATCGTCATTTGGGCACAGGGGTAACGTATCCGGTGACCAGTATTTTAAGCGGTCATTTGGGCACAGGGGTAACGTATCCGGTGACCAGTATTTTAAGCGGTCATTTGGGCACATGGGTAACGTATCCGGTGACCAGTATTTCAAGCGGTCACTTGGGCACAGGGAAGACGTATCCATTCACAAGAGTAACGTATCCGGTGACCAGTAGTTTAAGCGGTCATTTGGGCACAGGGGTAACGTATCCGGTGACCAGTATTTCAAGCGGTCACTTGGGCACACAGGTGTGACGTATCAGGTCACATGGGTAACGTATCCGGTCACCAGTATTTTACAGCGGTCATTGGGGCACAGTGGTTACGTATTCGGTCGCCAGTTTTTTTTTCAAGCGGACATGCATATATAAATTCGGATCCATTACTACCATTATGACAGGTGGTAGATAGGTGGTATGTCGTGTAGCATGAACTAGTACCTTTGTATACAGGAGCATATTTGTTGACAAGTAATTATCAACATTTTGCTATCAAGAATTGTGGTAGAGGACGGAAAGTTGGAACAAATATTTTAGAGTATAACCAAAATGGTTATCTTGCATTATCAGTCTGATATCAATTATGATAACTATTAAGATAATCATAATGTATATTTGCTAGATCGATTCATATTTTTTTTCAACGGGCTGTTTTCAAGGTATGTATCAATCAATGTTAGTGATATAATGAGTCTTTTTTAGTATGAATACGTTGAAGACCAATGTTTTTTCAAAGTGTAAACATTGAAAGAACTGAGTGATTAGGATGGTTACAGTAAACTCTGTTCTTAACGAACGCCTTGGGACTATTTCAATTTGTTCCTTATATCCTGCTTTTTGCTATACCCGATGTCTTTATATACGGAGTTTACTGTATGTATTTGTATAATTCTGCTAGGGAAACGTTTCTGTATACAGTAAACTCTACATATATTCTAGCAAATCCGGGCATAGCGAAATTCCGGATGTAAGGAACATGCCCGAGTTTTGTTGCGTCGCCAATTCGAAGAAAAGTCGATACATAGGGATCGCTTTGTCCGTCGGTCCGTCCGTCACAAAAACTTAACGTTGACTTTAACTTTGCCATTTCTTAGATTTCTCCATCAAACTTTACAATTGTATTGCTTATGACAAAAGGGTCGTGATGCTGCCAAATTTCGTAGGTCAAGGTATTAGTTGACAGAGTTATCCCCCTTTTTGAATTTAGTTGTCATGAAAACTTAACGTTGGCTATAATTTCAAATTGTATTGCTTATGATAAAAGGGTCATGATGCCACAAAATTTTGTAGGTCAAGGTCATATTTGATAAACTTATGCCCCGTTTTGTACTAAGATTTTGTCACAAATGTTTTTGTTATTCTGACAAAGTGTAAGAAGGCGACACAAGTGTTTTACTGAATACCCATCTAGATTATCTTAATATTAACATGTTAACATGTTATATTAACATGTTAACATGTTATAAGAAACTCCGGACAAATTGAAATGATTCCAATGAGTTCATTATAAACAGAATTATCTTTACTGTATTGCATTTTAAATTCATTTAGTATCGTTATATAAATTTGTTTAGATACTTTGAACTAAATAGCTTATGTATGATCATTGTGTCCTTGGGATACAAAAAAAATAGTATGGAAATGGGAGTAAATTATTTATGCTCATGGTTGTTTTGATTTTACTGTGCGTACTAGTATTCCAAATAGCAAAAGGTCCTCTTAACATGCGAAAATGCATTCAAGACATGCATTCATTTCAATAATCGTGAGGAGCTCATATTTTTGTGCATCTTATTTTAGTAACATTTTGTATAATCTGGCCGGTTAATCCGACACTTTGACTCCATCGTCAACGTTTCAGTCCTAAGCGGATGCAAGAACACGTGGAAGTAAAATCGACAAAAACTTCTCGAGATTGAATGTTGCAACTATAACAAGAAACGTATAAAGAGAACTTTCTTAGGGCGTCTTCTGCTTGTACATGATACTGGGCAGTGTGTTTGCTACTTGAAAGGGTTTGGGAACTTCTGGGTGCTGTGGGGCTTGTTTTGGGGAGGCTGCGTTTTTGGTACGTGGCATTCCCTGTTTGATATTATTTTTGTTTTTTGGGGTTACAAGAAAGAACAAAGTTAGACAAAAAAGGGGCATACAATGAGTTTTGGTTGAGATTTCTTGCCCCAGGTATTCTCAGTACCCACTAACACAACTACGAGCCCATTGTTTTAAAACCATTAGTCATAAGTTGAAAACGTGTCGTTTTTCTTTTCGTACGATTATCGTATGGTAAAATATGGTTCTTTTGGGGTATTGTCTGCGGCATTATCTTATGGTAAAGTGTGGTTCTTTCTAGGTATTGTCTGCTGCATTATCTTATGGTAAAGTATGTTTCTTTTGGAATGTTATCTAATGGTAAATAATGCTGCTTTTTGGATGTTGCTTTAACTGGAAACGCTGTTCGGAAAGAGTGCTCAATTAAAGATTAAAATATCTGACGACAGAAATACCAACTAAGCTGAGGGGGAAGTCATTGGGACATTTTGACCACAACCATTGTTTTCAATTATTAAACAGTGCACTTATAAAATCTCAGAAGGGGCACGTTGAAGGGTGTATGCTGAAGTCTATTATTAAATGTACTGCTTAGTTCCCTTTACTTTTAACAGCCAAGTAAAACAACATACTCGTTTATGAAAATCTTTTATTAATCACAAAACTGTGAAAAGGATTTTACGATAAAACAATCAGAAAAAGGTATAAATACATGGAAAATAGGATTAAGTTACTATTAAACAATTAAAAATATATTGTTTAATCCTTTTAAACTGTTAACATAAATAATGCATAATTTCAATACGTTATCACACAAAAACATTGGACGGAATGTAACTTTTCTCTAATGGAAGTTCGCTTAATGATAGTGGATGAAATTGAAGCACACTTTATATAAAAGAATACAATCGTAAAACTATGAATTCAAAATATTTTATATAATAATCTTAGGTACTTTCGTCAGAGCTTGTATCAAATTCATATAAAGTAAATAACTGCTTATAATAAATTTTATGTAAACAGAAAATAATGATTGCAATACTGAATACTTGAATACGTTTGTATTTAAACAAAGTTATCACATGTGCATTAAATCATGTAACAGATGTTTTTATTAACAGCAGTGCAATTCCGTCATGCATATTACATTATAAAACTCTGAAGTCTTAAATACTGTGATCGTTCCAAAACAGTTAAATGCATCATACTGCAGTCAGTAACTATTGCAAGCATATGCATCAAATAAACGTAACATTTTAACAAAATACATTTTAAGCATATTAAATATATACATATTATATCACAGACAAGTCTATGTAATTTTCAGCACTGGACGCAACTCATATGGCTGACTGACATAACAACAGAATATTCTGATATATCACAGCTAAATTCTACTGTCTAAACCCTTTGTTATTGTACAATATAGTTAAGTTAGCCTCCCTCTATAACATCATCTAAAATATTCATTTTATTATAATTATATTTTATACATAATGATATTCTTTCAAAACTACAGCCTTTATTCCACCGTAAAACACAGCCTGACAGAAATAAAATTTCAAATTTTCTGTTGGGTCATTACTTCTTATTTATACGATGACGTCAATAAATTGATATCGCACACAACGATTATGACTGCGCGAATAAGAGCTTGTATTCAGTTTTATGCTTGATATGTGTTTTTAATATTCTGTTTATTCGCGCAGACAAATATCTAAAGGTAAATAATAAAAGGGTCATTATCATAGAAATGTAATCCAGAAGCCGCTCGTGCTCCACACACGTATGAGCCGACGCATTCTGAATCACATTACTATACTAATAACCCTATCATATTATAGGAAGAACGGTAAAATATGGAAAAACTTGTGATGTTTCTCTTTTTCAACAGAAGTCCAAAATGAAATAGTAAGTACACATTACAATATAATACTTATTCAGTGTTAAAAGCATTTAGAGAGATGGTTTCAACACAATCATTTACGAAAGAATTGCAAATATTTCTCCACATGTTCCATAATTAACGTTCAATGTTTCCTTTTTTTATCCAATCGTGCCAAGTGACTTCTAAAATATATATAACAGTAACACTCCAAAATAGACGACAAATGCTCAGGATTTTACTTTTCAGTCTTTTTGGAACAGAATTTTCTCCGACTTGCCCAAAATGGAAGTCAGAATATTGCATTGTAAAAGTCTAGGTGTAAATTAACACTCTTTCACACTGAAAATTTAACTCACAAAACACTATGTTCACCAGTCGAAAGTTTTTTTATCCAGATACATATGTAACAAATTGAATATTAAGAATGCTTTTCAATTTACAGTCTGTCTTATTCACTGAGCTGACACAGTAGAGCAGCGGCCTTTGCAATCCAGTAATCCTGTGAGAACGTAGATGGTAGATATACAGCCACCACGTAGTTGGTGGAATGTCCTGAAATAAGCCAGATGGGAAACATTTTAAAACTATTCAAATAAAAAGTAAAAGCACGTTAAACAGCTTAAAGAAAAGTTTATTACTCGTAAAAAACAGCTGATCACTTGAAAGCCACCTCTTGATTTAAAGGGTCATTAGTACCCTACAACTAGCGGAATTTTTTTCTAAAAACATTTAAAAAATGACTACGGGTAGGTAAAATATTACATATATGCTAAAATAGTAACGTGGGTACGACAGCGAGTAGTGTTTGGTCTCACACACTCGGATGAATTTAGATAAATACACTTATTAAATCAACGGTAAGCATTCATTTGCTTTAAGTCGTCATTGTTTCTTTTTTTCTGGTTATTAATTGAACTATTATTTCATACAATGTACATGTATGTACTTATTAAGTCAATAAGCACGGCATACATTTTTGATATCATACAATAAAACACTAATTTATGTAACCCTCTTCCAATTAATTTGACCCATACCAATCACATTTCTTATATTCTTATCTAATCTCACAATCTACACACGGCAAAAATGAAGGCAAATATGGCCCTTTCATTCAATTTTTTCGGTGATATTTTGAAAACTGCAATTAACTTTACCTGTGGTTGACAAGGTACCAGCACGTGCAGAGGTTTTATACATAGGTGCCATATAGTCAGCAGGGTCCGGCACAAGGTCCATGCCAGGTTCCATATGTAACATGGGCAGCTCAGCACTCATTTCTCCTGGTAAGGCATCTATCATTTTCATTGTTTGCATGTCCCATGCACTGGCGTCCATGAACAATCCATGTACCAGTACTCCATTCTCCGGCACGTCCAACTGCAACAGGAAAGTTAATGAATTGCTACGGTGTTTCTACTTAAGATATTTTTAAAACCCCAACATAACAGTGATAAAACGAGTTGAAATTTAAAATTCTAATTTTCATAAATTTTTGACAGATATTCATATTATTAAATAACTATTATATCAATCTGTAGAATATTTCTTTTTCTAATGACAGTAGTCGATTATTCTAATTAAAATACTGTTTGACTATCCTAGTTTAAAAAAAAATCATACGCCTACTTTGAACGTTTTAGTTTCATTTTCATTGGATAGTAAAAGAAATAACACAGCAGTGCATGATATTCCGTACATGTTTTCGAAGCATTTTTGTTGAATTCTTAACGTTTTACTTTACCATGAAATAAAATGGCAATTTAGAAGGGCAATTAAACTACCAACATCTAAATAAGAGACCAAAAACATGTACAGTCTTATCATTGTCAACACTGGATGCAAAGGCACATTTCGTTCTGGCAGCATAAAGGCTAATGTTTTCCTGCAAGAAAAAATAATGCCACATACCTCCTTATCCATTTCCATTTCTTCTCCAAACTTGAGGTCTGCCATCTGTCTGTAGACTTCCTTCTGATCTCTGATACATGGATACACGTTATACTTGAAACTCAAGTGATCTATTGGCAGGTTGAACTTTCTGGCGTAATTCTGCAGTGTGCCAGTCAAAAACCCTGGAAAAAAACAAACTTTTATAGTACTTTAAAAAATATGTGCTACATCTTACTGTCATCTTACTCAGTGTTTCAGACGACGATCATTCATCCATAAGTCCAGCACTAAAATTTCTGATTTCAAACATGCCTACATTTTTGTATCTATCTATATGTACATGTACTACACTTAATTTTTCCTCGAGGTGCATTATGATCTTTAAAATATTAAAGCAGGCGCCAATCGTTGACGTCCTGAGCCAATATTGTTAAGTGGAGAAACTAGAAAACTTAACTGCAATGTACCGTTTGCGAACGGTAATTATATCAGACAACAATATTTCGTAATTAAAAGACTTAAGTGCCAATCAATAAAGGCTGAATATAATTACCAAGATATTTATCTTTAGGTAACAGCACTCGCCTCTGTAATTAAAAAAGGATTTCCGAACATACCTTGTGGGAAGAAAAATCCAGAAAGCCAGAAAGATTTAGGCTGTCCATGCTGAATCCAGTTGTCAATAAATGCACAGCGGAACACCAAATCTTGGACCCAGCTGCCCAGTGGTTTCAGGGAAGGGTATGCTGCATTTGCCCACATCACTGGTACGTGGCTGTTTATAAAACTAGTATATACAGCATCTAGCTCTTCACTCATCACTACGTAACCTTTAATGGCTTTCTGTAGGTTAGTAAGCGACGTCTGAAAATAAATATTGCAAAACATTTAAACTTTCATTAGTTTTGACTTATACCAATTTATGTAATTACATTGTATTGCAAACAAGTTCTAACAACTTAAGATTAATCGCTCCCGAGACTCACTCCAGTTGGACTCAAACTTGAAGAGAGAGAAGGGGAAAATTTGAAAATTATCTGTGTCTTGCCAAAGGCCACTGTACCTAATTGTGTACTGGTGGGGATCGATTCCGGGACTCTCCGAGCATGTGGCGAGAAATTCTGACAACCAAATATGAAATGACCTTAGAAATATTGAAACAAAAACCCCTAACATAAAGATGAAATCTCACAAAGAAATACATGTATCAACAGAAAAGTTTGTAGATCTGTATGATAAGGTATTTGGTGCATAACCTAGCCTTAGAACACCATGTAAGGATCCCTTTGGCAGCCTAAAACTTCCATCCTGTTGCTTTTCTCCGAAGAAGATTCAAGAGAGTGAAATCACTCGTGCTAGAGTTTTTGCCATCAAGCTTCAATTTTCTGGTTTCTGGTTTAGCCTTACGACTTGAACGTTTTGGCCTGTTTTGCATAACATCCTCTTATTAGTGCCAATCACATTTAGCTTTGCAATTGCATTTATATCTTGATCGCAACCTACAATATTCACTACTTAGTCGGTTGATTGTAAATGAACACGAAATCGATTCAGAAACGGTACAATAAAAAAGATGAGAAAGTCTAAAGCAGAAATTAGGCAGAGTGGCAGAATTTAAAACTCTCAACAGTTCAAATTAAGCAAGATGCATACCTTGATAACTCTAAGCAGTTTGTTAAATCTCTCAACTTCCTGTGTAAGTACTGTCGTAAGTGAATTGAGTCTGCCCTTTTCATCCGGCTCAAACATCTCCTGATTGGCTAATTCTATGTCCAATTTGTCCATCAATTTACCCAGAATGCTATCTGCCAGTTCATACACTATTTCATCGTTAGATTTTCCAGTTCCTCCGCTTGACAGTCGTGGCTGTACGTCGACGATTGTGTTCACCAAGTTCTGAGTCTCTTGGGTCTGTGGAAATTACATAATTTAGTTTTAATCTGACTACCTGTATAAACGGTGATGCTTTGATTTCTATAAATACCAATGCACTATTCTTAATATGTATAATATATAATTCCGTCACACTCACCGAAAGATCTGTCTAGCTAATGTAGTCTGGGCTAAACTATGCCAATCTAAATTATGAGTTTCTTTTTCATGTAGTATCAATTTATTGGGTGTATGTATTTTGATCAACCATTTATCATAGAATATTAAGCCGATACCGATTGGGTACAGCCAATTATTTGTAGACTAAAAGGGTTGATATAAAGGTACGTACAACGTATGTATTCACCAACACAGAAATTTAAATCCTTAAAATTTTGTAAACTTTACAGTGCAACCCCTTAGAAGCGAACATCCTTGGGAACACAGAAATGTGTTTGATATAGAGGTGTTGTTCTGCAGAGATGATTCCTTATATATTTGACGTAACAGGACAGAAAATGTGTGTCTTTTGATGGAGGTTGTTGCTCTATGGAGGTGTCATTCAGCAAGGTTGGACAGTACAAAATGTACTTGTCATAAGTCATATTACCAACCTGGAAAGCAATGTTGGCATTTTCGTGCATGCCAAATATCTCTGGTTCATCAATTAGCGGCAGGCTTTCAATGTATCCACGGATATCATCAAGTTTGGGGCTAGCTGGTGCATAGTAAATTCCTGAAATAAAAGTAATGATGTTATATTAAAGGCGCTATATCAGGTTTTAATTTATACTAATCTATTTATTCTCGATTGCAAAACAAGTTCTTACAACTTAGATTAATTGCTCTCAAGACTCATTCCAGATGAAATCAATCTCCAAGAGAGAAAGGCAATGTGGAAATATCTGTATCTTGCCTAAGGACACAACCACCATAGTACAGGTGGGATCAAACCCGGGACTCTCTGACCCTAAGGCGAACGCGCCACCACTCCACCTCATGATTATCAGGTAAAAGAACTGTTAAATAATGTGATACATTTTGCGTATATTTATCCAGTAGCATCCTAGTTTTGATATCCAAACTCTTTCATGAAGCACTTACCTGAAGGAGAATATTTATAGTCTGGGTCCATAGTGTTGGGATTGAAGAAAGTTTTCAGAATGGTTCTCAAACATCTCTGATCTTGGTAGTCCGTCACACGTCCACCATACGTAATCTGTAAACACACAATGACACATGTAAAGAATTAAAGACAAAAGGTATTAACCACACTAAAATTGAAGTTGAGATTTTCTTTTGTTTGATTGTTAATGACAGCAAGAATGTTCCAAGAGTCGTTTACTGTAAGAATATTCAGGACCCCATTTCTTGTACATGCTCTAAACCTGCTTATACTAGGAGAACAAGGGCCAATGATCAGGCTGCCAGCTGACTTTGATAAACAATAGTGATATATCCTAAACAGTACATGTGACAAAACTGGCAACTGATACACAATGAAAAAGGTCCCCCGACATAAAATGAAATATAGGTAGTGGCTAAATCGTAACCATTATCTAGATCAAAACTTAATGTCATATCTAATCTAATTAACATGGATGGAATTTGCTTTCGGTATGTATGAAAAAATATTATCTTACATTGTTTTCAAAAGTACATAGTATAAATAGAAGATGTTTACCTCCCCTGTGATGTAGACAAGAGCATCCCATGGTATGATGCCTTCTTGACAGAAGATCTGCATATTCAGTAAAGCACACTCACGGTCACTGTCATTGAATTCATACTGAAACAGATAAAATAAGGTGTTACATATACTAAATACAACTGGCATGTAAAACAAGGCATCACATGTGTACGACATGCTACTGGCATGATTAAACTTAATGAATCATGAAAACCTCTACTCCCCCTTACTCAACAGGCTAAGCACTGTAAGTAGAAACTTTCGTGTGACGAAAATTTCACGATTTCTGAGCAATCAGATCTATCCATTCGAGCAATCGATCTATTCACGAATTTAAATTTTGTATCCAATGCACAGATGTATGAATTAGCAGATAGGGTCAGACAGAGTAAAAGCTGTTTTACAGTTTTCTCACCTTGATATTCCACCCAAGTGGTCCAAACTTCTTTCTCTCCTGAATGATTGCATGGAAGAAACAGATTCCAAATATAATTCTTCTCCAGTCACTTCCAAGCACGTGGTCTTCAAAGAAGTTAGGGGTGATCTCAGCAAAAGCTCTTCGTGTGTTAGCCTGAGAATCGTCCAAAAATACTTCATAAGATACATGTACATTGTAGCATAATTTATTCAACTTATTTTTAAATTAATGTATTGAGAAATATCTGTTTTATTTTTCATTTAAGTCTATAAAGCAAAAAAATAACACAGGGTTTATTATAATTCTTGCAGAAAAAGTTAAAGCAAACCTTCCTCTCTGTTATACCTTGTGCAATCACTTTCCCAAACATGTATAAAGAGTTGAGTAGACAATATCATGCAGCTACATGGACGGACATAATTATGGACAGGACAACTTTGAACAAGAACTGTTACTTGAAAGTGACAATAGCCCGAGCCTAAAGTGGTGACACTCGAATATGGTTAATAGTTTGGTGTAAAATCATTGCATATTGAAGCAAGGTGACCGGACATAAAATCTACCCCAAAAAAAGAAAATGTAACAAAGTGGGCTGATTGAAAAAATAGGCAACATAGGGATACGGTTCCTCAATGCTGAAGTGTTCTATCACTTTATGATACTTATGACTCATGATCCGGACGAATTTGGCAGTTATGTGGCTATCCTTGTGTTCTCTTCATTGTCCTTTTAAGTCTAATAAACCAAAATAAAGCCACACAACCAAAACAGAATGGATGACATTGAAGATAGTTTTACGGTTACCTATTGTTGTCACAGCCACTTAACCCCCACTTTTGTAAGTACAGACAGAGAGGGACCGTGTTATTACTGAGGCATAAAAAATCATAAAATCTCACCTTCAGCCCTTTAGGTGGTTCGTTAGTGACCTTGACACTGTTTTGTAACACACTGACTGGGAATTTTGTTGACGGCATTGAGCTGAGGAACAAACGATAATCCTCGTGAATCTGATCAGGTTTCTCTGAAATATCCTTTACAAGGTTCTCCATAGACAACATCCATGAGGCTGCCAAGTGGCAGTTCTGTCAAAAATAAGAAAAATATGAAAACACATGAAGTTGACACTTTCTTTTTTTCATTTTCAATCTTTATATGTACAAAGCATTTATTGACAGCATCCGTAAGGTTGCCAAGAGGCAATTCTGTCAAAATAAGAAAAATATTGAAACAGTCACATGAAGTTAATAATTTTTTTCATTTTCACTCTTTACATGTACAAACCAGGAACGTAGAATCTACGTTCCTGTACAGACATAATATCAAAACAGCATCATCATGGATTAAATGCACATGTAACATTCCACTGTATTGAACTGAACCCTTTTTGGTACTACATGTACTTGATTTTAAGATAAACTCGACTATATTAAGCACCAAACTGTTTTGTGTAGTTACCTTTGATGTACATGTTTATTCAGCAGGCCTCTGTGGGCCTACTGAAAATGTGTGTCAGCAATTTCAGGAGAAGAAAAGTGTAAAGATATGTGTTTAAACGATATTGTCATTATTTTAAGTAATTGTGTGAAACATTAGGCAAAATTGTGTGACAAACTGACCTGTAGGAAAATCCAGTCTCCACTGACTATAGCACTCTTTATCATTTTCTCTGCTACAGGACCTTGACCTTGACCCAGTGAGATAGACTGCACTCTGAAATACACAAGATATATTTCATTTAAATATTCATTAGACAAATTTATTCACACAAACATGATTAGGAGTGACACGATTCTATGCACATGTACGAGGATTGATACCGGTACTTTTGGTTATTTATAGTCACATAGGAGATGAAGAGTCAGAACTATGACTGCATTATGTCACACCTTTGTACATGTATCCAAGTGAAACATGGTAATGAAATACAAGTAAGGAATTAACAATACCTTAAATAAATTAAAAAGCAACTCTTAGAGGCCTGTGAATAATTCAAATGCTGTAAGATTTACTTTAACTGTAAGCTTTATAAAAAGTACAAGTTGTTAAAAACAGAAGACTTGCCATTAAAGTCAAAATTCCACTGAGATATTAAAATTTGTGCTTAGAGAAATACCAATTTGGTACTTACTTGTCAGTGCACCCTTTTTCTCTTGCAAACCTCAGGAAGGCACCCATGGGATCCGATCCTGTGCTCAGTACAAACACTAGAGCTGAAACCTTTGACATGTCATTATACAGGGTCTGAAGGGCCACATTAGGGCTCTCAACAAAGGCTGGACCGAGATTATCTCTCACAAAGTCTGTGGCACCAAATACAGATTTTTCTTCCTTGAAAACTTTGATGAACATCAACTTTTGGAAGCTGGTTAACCTCATATCCCAGTGACCTTTGACAGTACCATCATCTATCACTTCTGTGTCCTCCCCTTCTTGTGGAGCATCAGGCTCTGGTCCGTAACTTTCATCAGTCTCTGGGTTTGCACGAATCTAAAATACAAATAGCACAGAAACATTAAACACTTTACCCAGTACTTAATTTCTAAAATGGCCTTGTATTTCTTTCAATGGTTAGACAGTACCCTTACTAATTCATAGAGCTGCTCACTGAAAATTTATAGACTGATAATGATTAGAGCTCATTTGAAAATCCCAAATCTGCAACCTATAGTGAGGTTACAGTGTTTTAAAGTCAGTGACCCAAGATCATAATATATGCTTTAATATGTCAATATTCTTTCAAACTCATTTCAAAATGTATAACAATGTACTGTAAATCGTGAAATATTTATGAAAACTTTATTTTCGTGTGTTTCTTCTTCACAAATTCTTCATTTCGCTTATTCAAAGTTCTCCAGAAATGTTTGATATTGTTTCAACAGTGTGAACCAGTGGGCTCACTTCTTCATGAATTCATGCTCTTATGGATTGACCTCTGAGATAAAAAAAATCGCTAACATTTTATCTTGCAAAATCTTAATTCAAAGTGATGTATAACGAAATCAGTTGTCCTACAGCTTTGAAAACATAAATACGGGAAGAGTACATACCAAATTTTCTCCAAGTTTGACCCAGCACGGTGTTTTGCTTAAATCATTGTATATACCACGGAAAGCCGGAATGGCATCGCTAAGGTCACAAGCTTGGTTCCAGGCTTGTCTGCTGATCCATTGGACACTCGGTTTCGGAGGACGCTGCTTGTCCAACCCTTTAATGAAATAAGTAATAACATTAACAGTGACGTTTTAGTTTTTGTTTTTATACCAATTGGCTACCTGTAAGCCCCAAACTACAAAGAGAGAAAAAATCCTTGTAACGCACACACAGCCGAACTACTTTCTTTGAAGATATAATCCCTTAAACTTTTGAAAATATATCCACTTGACATGATAATTAAACAGATACCAAAAAGAAAACAATTATTCAATCTTTTTTTTTTTGAAAATCTTTTCTTCAGTAGATTATGTGTGAAGTATAATATATTGTAAGAAAATAAAACATTTATTAAATAAAAAATTACGAACTCAAGAAAAGTAATCATTTTATTCTCTTACAGTTACTAGATAAAAAATAAATAACAAAACTGAAAGGAAAATGAACTGGATAGAAAATACACAAACATATTTTAACTCCGAAAGGTAAAATGAACAATCTGGTTTTGTGAGTTGATGATGAATTTACATGGTGAATGCAACAAGGAAACAATGTGTAAACAGCTTCTCTTCTATGTGCACAGTCACTAAAGTGGAAGTGTCTATTAAGACAAAAAAAACGTGGCACTTGTGAAGTTTTGTAACCTCGGACTTTCATGATTAAAGGCATTTGAAACTGCCAACTTTCTCACATAAAGAAACATGGTCAGTAGCAGGGCTCAAACCCACAGACCCTCAATTAAAGAGGTAACAGTTTCAAATCAGCAATTCTAACCACTGAAACCACAGAGGCCCCTTTGTAGACTAAAAAAAACTCTGTCATGTTGAGAACAACAAAATACGAGTCATAACAAGAATGAAACAGTATGAACAATAACACGATGGAACATAAAACTTGACAAGGTTACATAGAAACCTTCTGCCGAAGCTGAAAATACATGTATACAAGACATGTAAAGAAACCTTTTACATAAAATGATAATATTCATTTCTTTAGTCATACAAACATGTAAAACTAGAGGCTAGAGCCATTGGAGCCACTGGTACTACAGAGGTGACTTGGCATTCAGCAAACTCTAACTAGAGCTATCACTAAATGTGATTAATACCCCCGAAAGACTGCTTTATAAACTGAGGAAGTTCGCAGTAACAGAATACCTTGCAAAAGTAACAAAGGGCAATAACTCTGTAATGAGTCAAGAAAGAGTTATGGTTCCTGTGCACTGCACTTCCTTTCAATGTAGTTGACCATTGTATGAAGTTGTATTGAATTCCATCCAGTAGTTTTCAAGTTATGCTCCGGACAAGGAAAAGCAACAAAGGGCAATAACTCTGTAAATACTCAAGATAGAGTTATGGTTCTTGTACACTGCAGTTCCTCTGACTGTGCTTGATCATTGTTAAAATTGTTTTGGATTCCAACCAGTAGTTTTCACGTTATGCTCCGGACAAGGAAAAGTAACAAAGGGCAATAACTCTGTAATTAGTCAAGATGGAGCTATGTTTCTTGTGCACTGCACTCCCTCTCAATGTGCCTGACCATTGTATGAAGTTGTATTGAATTCCAATCAGTAGTTTTCAAGTTATGCTCCGGACAAGGAAAAGTAACAAAGGGCAATAACTCTGTAATTAGTCAAGATGGAGTTATAGTTCTTGTGCACTGCACTTCCTCTCAATGTGCTTGACCATTGTATGAAGTTGTTTTGAATTCCAACCGGTAGTTTTCTAGTAATGCTCCAGACAAGGAAAAGTAACAAAGGGCAATAACTCTGTAATGAGTCAAGAAAGAGTTATGGTACCTGTGCACTGCACCTTCTCTTAATGTACTTGAGCATTGTATGAAGTTGTATTGAATTCCATCCAGTAGTTTTCAAGTTATGCTCCGGACAAGGAAAAGTAACAAAGGACAATAACTCTGTAAATACTCAAGATAGATTAATGGTTCTTGTACACTGCATTTCCTCTGATTGTGCTTGATACAAAAATATGAAATATGTTTTGGATTCCAACAGAAGTTTCAAGTTATGCCCGGACAAGGAAAAGTAACAAAGGACAATAACTCTGTAAATACTCAAGATAGAGTAATGGTTCTTGTACACTGCAATTCCTCTGATTGTGCTTGATCATTGTATGAAATTGTTTTGGATTCCAACCAGAAGTTTTCAAGTTATGCTCCGGACAAGGAAAAGTAACAAAGGACAATAACTCTGTAATTAGTCAAGATGGAGTTATGGTTCTTGTGCACTGCACTTCCTCTCAATGTGCTTGACCATTGTATGAAGTTGTATTGAATTCCAATCAGTAGTTTTCAAGTTATGCTCCGGACAAGGAAAACTAACAAAGGGCAATAACTCTGTAATTAGTCAAGATGGAGTTATAGTTCTTGTGCACTGCACTTCCTCTCAATGTGCTTGACCATTGTATGAAGTTGTATTGAATTCCAACTAGTAGTTTTTCAAGTTATGCTCCGGACAAGGAAAATGCACACACCCCCCGCCGACCGCCCGACCGACCAGACCATGACCAGCCAACCCCCCCCTGGCCCATATACCCCCTAAACTTCGTTTCGGGGGTATAAAAAAGAAATGTAATTTTCTAAATCGAACACCACTTACTAAGTTAAACATGCATTATTTGCTACTTTATCGTACTACCAAATATTTTAAATGACTCATTGTAATAGTTGTAAATTTTGGACAAAGATAGTTACGTGTGTGTTCTATTCTTCATGCTCAGGTGAGCTAAATAAAAACAGTAAACTTACCGGTCTGCTCCACGTAGGAAGAAGTTCCACTCAGGCACCGATATCTCCTCTGCGTTCCTCATGATCTCAACACACAGCATGAATGAGAACACTAGCTTATCCTTCTCAAATAAACCTCTGAAGTATCAAGAAGAGGACTTTGAAGATTGTTCATGCAAATATTACAGTAAATTTGGTAATTTTACATGACAAAAAATTTTGTGATTTGTGAGCAGGGACGAGTTCTCTTGTGAGTCTTACTCATGAATTTTAAATTTGCAAAAGGAGAATAATTGATATTTGATCAAGCAATTTATATTTGCTTTACAGTGATTAAGTTTCATGCTAAGCATTCTAAACAAGCCATTTAAAGGCCCCCTGAAAGTCTGCCCCACTATATAGGTTAAACAAACCCAATGCAGACGTGAGTATGAAAATGAAGTATTTCACAATCATGGTAATACTTATTTCCTTTATTTTTTTTTTGGAGGATGGCAGGGGGGATTTTAACATCCTTTTCAACAATATTTCATAAAAGAGAAATCTATCTCCAGTTAAGCAACCTTAACTGCTCAACTGGAGATAGATTTCTCTTTTATTTAAAATGACTACAAAGTTCAACATGGGCTCATAGGTTTTCATACTGCAGGACTGAACAATTTTTTCCATACCTTGCCACGTTCTGGTAAATAGACAGGGTTGTTTCTCGTAGACAAATCTCCAGTCTTGTTTCCAAGTTGTCAGACTTTTCACTGTTTTCTATCGTTTGGTTGAATAGCTAAAAGAGATTCAATGAAAACTTCCAATTAATATGGTTGTATGTCAAAGTTTCATCACTCAAAATAGCACTTCATAGAATTTTATTGTATACAGTACTTCTACTTTTTAATATTAAAAAAATTCTAAAAATCAAAAATACTAATAAAAAAAATTATGTTAATTTCACAGATGCCTCCTTTACCATTGTATAACCATCAATTAGTAAACTATACAACTTACAGATTTAAAGTATTTCAGAGAGAACTGGTACATAGGATCAACTCCGCCCATGTCGGCTACGACAAAATACATCACAGATCCACGTGTAGCCACAACACGATACTTTTCACGTGCGGCACTAATCTTCTCCTCTGTGGTCTCAGCCTCCGCTAACCTCTGCTTGATCACGCCTGAGGTTACCTAGCAACAAAACATACAAACATTAATAATAAGACACTATAATGTTCTCACCCATAAGTCACTCAATATAACATTAAAATAAAAGATATTTAGAATAAGTTCCTATATATTCTCACCCATAAGTCATTAGATTGGATATAACATAAAATACAAAATATAAATTTAGGCATCGGACCGCTTTACTGAGATGACTACTATAAACAGGTTCAACTAGTAGTAAATTCCATTACCTTTGAATCATTCAGAGTGTTAATGAGCTCCTCATTGTCCAAGATGTTTCCTTCTGATTCAAACAGGAGCTTGAGAATTCTGTCTTCAATAGCTTTCAGCTGGTTCTTGTCTGTGTTGATCTTGGTAATCAGCTGGTTCCTCTGTTCCTCAAGCTCTGGACGTTCCAAGCTCACAACTTCACTGTGTACGTAAATCAAACATTTAATAAAAATCACAATCAAGGGAAGTATCTTAGTAATTTTTTTTAAATGTTATTAAGGGAAGTAACTCTGTAAGTATCATCATTTAAAATTTCTAACCACCATTACAAACAAAATGTCAAGTAGTTACCTTAACAACAATGTAAAAGGGAAGTAACTCTGCAATTCTTTTTTAAATGATATAAAGGGAAGTTACTCTGCAAGTTTCATCATTCAAAATCTTTCACTGCCATTACAAACAAAATGTCAAGTAGTTGCCTTAACAACAATGTACAAGGGAAGTAACTCTGCAATTCTTTTCTAAATGATATCAAGGGAAGTAACTCTGCAAGTATCATCATTCAAAATCTCTAAACGCCATTACAAACACAATCGTAGTAAGTAGTTACCTTAGCAACTGATCTTCTAGACCTGATTTTGTCACAGTGAAGTTGATGATGGTCACTTTAATACAGACTTCAGGTAGATAGTGAGGATTGGACATCTTGGATGTCATGTAGAACTTGAAGTTCTTATCGTAGTCTATGTCACTGTCACCAAGTCGGATCAGTAATCTACCACCCTGGTAAACAGTTTGAAATATGTGTCAGAGATAACAATTCATACATGTAAAAACAAATAGAGGAGAATTGTTGGTTTTGCTGTAATATTGTTTTTTATAATTTCACGTTATAACTACTCTATGTGTTCACAAGTGACTTTATCGTGATATTACATCAATACCAACAGCGGCCGTGGCGCAATGGTAGCGCGTTCGCCTCAGGATCGAAGGGCCCCGGGTTCGATCCCTACCATCGCCATGTCGGTAGTGTCCTTAGGCAAGACACAATTAAATCCACATTGCCTCTCTCTCTTCGAGGTTGATTCCATCTGGAATGAGTCTCGAGAGCAATTAATATAAGTTGTAAGAACTTGTTTCGCAATCGAGAATAAATAAATTAGTATAAACTACCAACAATTTTTCTGTTTATTTTATGCCTCAAACTCTACTTTTGTTGAGTTTTTTTTTAAATATCGCAGGAAAAGTCATCAGAAAGCATAGCAAACATGACATCATTTTAACGGCGTCATCATTCATTACTCTTGGTATACTTTTTTGATGCTAATCTGGGTTACAAATTCTGATAATTTTCACAGAGTGGACAGTGAGATTATCAGGATATATATAATCCACCATTATATTTCCATAAAACACCGAAAAACATTAAATAATCAGATATAAATTTAGGGCAACTTTTCTTACCTGTATAAATGTTTGTTTTAACAAGACTGGTTCCAGGGCAGGGTCGAGGAATTCGCCCAAATCCTCACAAAGTACCGGCATTCCAATGCGAATACAGTTCTCTAGTGTACGAAGGAAGTTTCCATCCGTCAACTTAATGATCTTCAAACCATTCTTGCTTTCCATATTCCTGACCCATCTGTTTGCCTGCAAGATACCAAAACAACATCGTACAAATGTCAGATTTTATCTTTTGGTAGATTTCTCCTGTATGTAACAATAAATCAGTTTCCATTCTCAGCTCTTTAGGCCCTTATTAAGTGTATCTCAGTTGTTTTTTTTACTTCAGTAGCAAAACTTGAACCAATTACCATCAGTAATTATTAATGAAAGGGTGCAATGAATTCAAGAGGTGAATTTTCTTTTTTTTTATAGTCTCAGCCAACCCTTGAATTTCTCCTCAGTTTAAACTGCCAAGACTGACAAGCGCAGGTTGAAGAGACAGAATGATGCAGATACAAGGGAATCCGAGTGCCAGACCCTAGGTCTTTTACGAATAGACCCCTTAGTCCTTTTACATGCCCAGTGTATAGCACCCATACATGCAATACTACCTCTGGGTTTCCAACTTGTTCATCTGTACAAGGTTGGAAACACTGAAAAGTGACACTGAAATTTCCAGAGCCCATCAAGAGGTGAATGGGCCAACGTACCTGTTCCTGGGGATCAATCATGAGGGGCCATCTCCTTCCTCTCGTTACCAGAATAGCGTTTTCTGTTGAGACCTGATCTTTCGGCAGACCGTGGGTATTCCATTGTCGGATTTCATAATTATCAGCCAACACACTTGTTATTGTCATTCCTTGGGTTACAGGGATATCAAGTTCCTTGCATCTTTGTACCCAGTTATCAACAAGTTCTTTTCGATAAACACTTGTGAATGCTCCATAGTATGCGACGCAAGCTGCCGCTACAAACACGTCACCCGTTACATTCCCAATCTCCACATTGAATTTCTACAACAGAAAAAAAAGCAACTAAGCTTTAAAAATCGAAGTCAAATATATTACCTACATTTTTATATTTTCAAAATTTTCTTAAGGTGCATACATTGTATATTAACTACTGGAATGTCTGATGCACAATTCATAATTAAAAGCAAACAAAAAAAAATCAACAAACTATATCCTCTGATCATAGGACTTTTTGCTTATGAATCTGCAAAATATTGCACTTTCTAAATATAGACTTCAAAGTTTGTTCTGAATAAGCACTGACAAGTCAGTAATTTATTCAAAAGGCCATAACTCATTTAACGCTAACCCAACAATCACCAGACTTGAAAATGGCGACAACAGATATACCCTGCCATTGAAAAGGTGTACATTCCGCGATTTACTGTAAATTAGGGGAGTTTTCGTGTGACAAAATTTGAGTAATTTGTTAGCAGAGATGAGAAGAAATCTCTAATAGTAAATCTACGTGAATGAATCTTTTGCCAGACTTTTACATTAGCGACATGGGAAATTTGAAAATAATGAAAATTAAATCATCGCAAATTTTACCCAATTTACATTGCATATATATATGAAAGCAGTGGGAGGGTAAACATACCTCAACGGTCTCACTCCAACGAACTTGTTCATCCCCTAGAGCAGTCGTCAGTTTGGCCGCTCTCTTTAAACGTGCTGCTGTTGTTGAAATATTCCTCTCCAGTTTCTGTTTCTCCGCCATACTGTCGTCGTACGTCTTTTGGAGCTCGGCGATCTTTGCCTCGACTTCGGCCAGCTTGGCTTGTTTCTCTCTCAGCATAGACATTACGGCATCCAACTCGGCTTGAGCAGTAGATAGTCTGAAAAAAAGGAAGAACATGTTCTACAAACAGAAATTGAAAGGGTTATCAGGATATTAAATGGTTGTGCGTTTGTGTGTTGTAGAAGTTTTAAGCCCGTTACAACCATATTTTGGTATTATTTAAAAGGCAGGCAGTTTATCTTATTATCATTCATTGGAATAACCAGTACTAGTATAGACTCCTATCCTCTATTAGAAACTGCCAAATTTCTCACATAAATAAGACTTGGGAATGTTAAATGGTTACAGATCAACCTCGTTTTCATGCTTACTTACTAGATTGGCTGTGTTTTGAATTTGTGGCATACATTATAAATTAATCTGGGAATAATGGAGTTACAGATTATCTCCCTTTCTGCATTAATGTCCAAGATATCAACATTTAGCAATTTGATCATTTCACTTGGAATCCTCTAACTTTATCGTTGTTTCTAATGAAGATTGGCAAGTAATAAACTGCTACATCATATTTCCTTAAATACTCACTTCTGTCGTTTGGGTTCTACGGTTCTGTAAACATGGGCATATGTATCCATGGCTCTTACCCACATACACATAGATCTGCACGCCTGAAAGTAAAGATAAATCATATCTCATTAACACAAATTTCTGTTAAAATTAACCTCCTCTTAAAATTACTGTCAAGAGTAACCTCCCTTTATAATTTCTATTCATGGTGACAATTTCTATGAAGAGAAACAATTTCTATCAAGGATAACCTCCCTTTATAATTTCTATCCAAAGTAACAATTTCTATCAAGAGTAACCTCCCTTTAAAATTTTTATCAAGACAAGCAATTTCTCAAAACAGAGACCTCCCTTACAATATTCTACCAATAGTAACAATTTCTATAGAGTAACCCCACTACAAAAATTCCATGGAGAGTAACAAATTCTATCAAGAGTAACCTCCCTTTCAAAATTAAGAATAACGACCCATTAAATTTTTTTAAAACTCGCCAAAACTGCAATCGAATCTCTCATTTTGTAAACCCTAAATAGCCATTTGATTGGTCTGCTCTCAAATCATTGCCATAATTAGATTCTACATGATGATGAAAAGTTTGAGGCTGGTAGTAAAAGGGGGTGTGGGGTGTGGAAGGGGGTGCGGGGAGCGGGGCGGGAAGTCTTACCTTGGAAACTTTAGCCACTTCCTCAGGTACAAATTTTGGATTGTCTATATACTTTTTCAGTTTCTTCAATATAGGATCACTTATATTGTCTTTGTCATATTCAAACAGTTTCTTTAGGAAGTTAGCATCACCCAACATAGACTTTGCTGATGCCCAGTCCGTCCTGTAATAAGAGAATAGTTCATTTTTATTCAATTTATACATTTACTTCGTGTACAACAACTCCAGATACAGTCAAAATCTGGATATAAGGAACAAATTTTCTCTGCAAAAGTTTTTTCTTTCTTTATTTTATATAAAATGTTTAATGGATATATTAAAAACTCCAGATATAAGGAACAAATCTAAATGGTCCCATGGAGTTTGTTATAAACAGAATTTACTGTACTTATTCATTTAAAGTCCAAGGAACACTTTGAATTTACTGATATAGTACCATCAATCTAATTAAAGTACAACTTTTCAATAGAATTATACACTACTTTATGATTTCAAAGATCTTGTACTTTAGTAAAATTGTGAGTTTAACCGCTGGTTAAGTTTCGAACAACCGGATCCTGTACTTATAAGTTTTAACATCCTGGAAAGGTGGATCTTACTTTTGTCCGAACAGAATACAGATAGACTCCATAACAGTCTGCACCATCTCTGGTGGTTTACTGAACACCTTGATTTCAGATATGTCACTCTTATCTAGGGAATCCAGTGCCTTGACTGCTGCTTCCAGGACTGGAATGGCCTCGTCAAGATCTCGCTGGGCATCATCAGCGATTGCCTGGGTTTCTTCTGCCTTCACCTTTGCTACGGCTTCGTCTTCCATAACCACTTTACGCACCTACATCGATAAAATACTGTGCAATCAGTTCTTATTTAAATAAATACACTAGTTCTTAAAAGACATGTGATTGTTGTTGTTGTAGGAGTTCAACGCCCTTTCCAACGGTAATTTGGTCATTTTAACATGCGGATAGTTTACCAGAACCATTGTTCCTGGGAAGAACCAGTACTAGTTTCATATCCTTCATAAGAAACTGCCAACATGGAACAAAGCAATCAGTATCAACACGACTTTGTAGATTGTTATTTTTTGCAATATCTAGATTGTTTAAACCCCTTGCCAACCCTAGATTGTTCTTATAAATCAAGAATATTTACAGCATCAGCTTTCTCCTGGTCAACAACAAGACGTTCCATAAGATTGTTTGTATCTTCAGACTTTTTCTTCAGCTCTGGTTCAAGGGCAACTAACTCTTTCTTCATTTTGTCAACCAGTTCGTTTGTCTCAAGAAGCTTGATTAAACCATTGTGTACACGGTCCTTGGACATTTTCAGCTGCCTGTTTTAGTGATAGAAAATACATTTGACTACATATATGCTGAACGGTGAAAAAAATGGAACTTCACATTAGAACTTGAAAATTTATGTGCTTGGTAGAACCAAGCTGATTCTAATAGATAGACATTCCAACACAAATCAAAAACAGTTTTTAACGAATTAGTTTATCATAATTGTAGGCAGCCTGATAGCAAACTTTAGTACCTGGAATATGTCAAGAAAAATTGTGTACTGCTTTCTTTCTACAAATGATAACAAATCCAAAAAGTTTCTTTTGCCTTTGAGTATAATTTTATATACATGTATTGTATGAAATCTCATTTTTAACTTCAGCTTCCCCTCTGATTGGCTTTATAAGCTCAAAACCTCAGTCTTTGCAAGACTTGTCTCAAACTTTTCACATTAATCAACTGTACGAAAAGGTAGATCATAGGTGCACAAAAAGATAAAATCATTAAGGTACCCCATGAATTTAGACTCTAATACCGGACTACTTTTTTGCTTCACTGTCACATTGTCCTAAACAAACTGTAGCTACTTACTTTGTCTTCTCAGTCAGCATGGACAAATACAAGGTAATTAACTCAAGGTAACTTGTCGGAGTGGTGTAGTACTTCCTCTTCAACTCAGCGAAGAACTTGTCGGCCATCTCTGTGACGCTGACGTGTATCTCTACACACATCTCGGCAATACTCTCCTAGAAAAAAAACAACATAAAAAAAATGTAAATAAACTTTTACCTTTGCTTTCATAACAGAACTAATACTAAGCATAGCAATGATCATTTAAAAGTCTGCATTGTAAAATTAACAACAAACATCTAAGTGTAATTATTCAAGCTTTTGAACCCACTGCACAGATGCTGGCATACAGTGTCCTTACTGTGAAGTAAACTGGAAAACCCAGATAAAACCCACTTGCCTTATCAGGTGACCACCTACCATTTCACACACTACCCAGGACGAAGATCGCACCTGGATTGCATTGTTTAGAAGCAAGCATGCTTCCAACTGTGCTATTAAAACTGGACATATAACTTGTTATATGACACTTACTAACTCTGTATAGTAAACAACTCCGGATATAGCCAAATTCCGGATAAATTATAAGGAACACATTTCTTGGTCTCAATTTCATTCCTTCTTTATTAAATATGTAAATGCAGTATGGGTTTAACATACTCTGGATATAAAGAACAAATTTAAATGGTACCATTGAGTTCGTTAACTACAGAATTTTGTTGTTTAGATTTTTTTTTTTTTTTTTTGGTATTTTTTTTAAAGATTGTTTATAGTCCAGGCAGACCTTGACGTTTCATTAGCCGATAGACATGAATGTTAGTTACAATGCAAATACAGACCGGCCATCTTACCTTAAGTTCATCGGCACCTAACTCTACACCCTCGAAGAAAGACTTTGACACGCTGAGCAAGGCTTCCTTGGGCCACTCTGTGAACCAGTCTATAGTACAACAGTTGACGAGGGACGGGAACATACGGCAACGTGTACGGAATGAGTTACCTACTGGCGACATGCATAATACTACATGGAGATTATTTCTGAAAAAATAAAAAATAATGTAGTGAAAATTAAAGTGTAACATAATACACATACTTTTCTTGGTGTCCCAAACACTTTCGTAAATTTTAACATGACAATCTTCATAATTATTGTTTTCAGTATGGATTTTACTTGCCTTTGTCACTATTTTTCATTTCATCAACATTGTTTTTAGTATGTTTTTTTTATTATAGGGCACATATAAATGGGTACCTGTATTTGCAATGATGAACTTTTAGCAATTTGTGAGCAGACTAGACGAACTTATTCACGAATTTTATATTGGATTTCATGAAAAAAGAATTCGCTAATGGTAAATCTATATGAAATGAATCTTTGGTGAATTTTTAATTTCTAGTCAGTCGGAAAATATCATCAGAACAAAACAAAAACCCCCCCCCCCCTTAAAAAGGCGGAAATGTGCGCGATGAAAAACACAAGGTTTAAAATATTGATATGGATCAGACTGATACGACGGGTTTTATTAAAAAAAAGTTTTTTAATGCGTCTGTGAAATTCAAAAAGGGAATAGAACATCTCACCCAATTTCCCCCCCCCACCCTATTTTTCTCGCATGCTACCCAACTAAGACCAAAGACATACAAAAATCTGGAGAAAAGACATAATAAGTAACACCTTACTGTTCGAAAACCGTTTTCTGAAGGAAGGTGTCAAAATACACAGAGACTGGTTTATCCATATAACATAATTCATACAGTCTGAACTGATCTTACCTCACACGATTTATACAGAAGTCATAGATGGCGTCTCTGTTACCCTCAGGGATACCAGCTTCCTTGGCCCCAGGTCGACAACCAATGATTAACTGTTCATATTCATCTGGTTCAAACAAGTTCGGTACTTCTCCAGAGTTTAGAACGTTATTAATATCTTCCAGAAACTCCTCTACCACAATCTACAAAGGAAGAAATATCATCGATTAAAAACTACAAGCAATTTTTCAGCAGAAATGTAAAAACTTTAAAAGAGAAAAAGTTTTTCCAATATAAGCCTATGTGACCCCCCACCACCTCCCCCCACCCCCAGTCTAGGTCAGTTTTGACCAGGGGGTCATAATTTGAACAATCTTGGTAAAAGTCCACTAGGCAATGCCACTGGCCAAATATCTTCCTGTTCTTGAGAAAATTATTTTTAAAGTTTCCTTTTCATTGTCATGGCAACCAGAGTTCTGCATGGAATGAAATTACTTGAACAAAATTTAATATGAGAGGGCTTCATGCAAGAAACATCTTTGCCAAGTTTCATCAACATTGGCCTTGTGGTTTCAGAGGAGATGTTGTTTGTAGGAAAATGTGAACAGACAATGTATGGCATATACTGGACTGTGCAAGGTGAGCTACTAAAGGCAGATAATAGAAATTTATAAATTTTAATGTAGGCCTTTTCAGAGAAAATCTCTTGCCTAGGGCCAAAAAAATTTGTATTGATAAAAATATATCTTCAGTACTGTAGTGATAAATATTTATTAAAAAACATCTTAAGTAGTGAAACAGACATCTATTCAGAAAACATAAATTATTATGATTTATTTCTTATCTTAGTTCATAGTTAACAAATATAGCCACGAATGTAACACTTGATAAAAACAAACCTGTGTATCAGTAAACAAGAAAACTGTGTGTTCGTTCTTTACACCGGCAAAGTCGTAAAGTTTCTTAATATCATCATGGAAAGCGGAGTAATCATAACCTCGACTCAACTCAATCTGGAAACATCTGTAGCCGCAAATATGTGCGCTCAATCTGTACAAAATAACGATGTCCTTAAGGTTAGTAATGTAAAAGTCGGGGATTTTTGTGAAATTTTTATTTTCGCTAATTTTTTCGCGGATGAAGCACTTCGCCAATTCATCAAAATAGCTAGAATAGCAATCAAACAATGATTGTATATAACATTGCGCTCGCTCAAGAATTAAAAAAACTCACAAAATTAATATAGAAAATTGCGATTTTTCAATTTAGATAAAGATGTAATAAAATCAGACCCAGAAAATGTGTTCCACATACTAATTATCTTGAATTCAACCGTATTTGAAGCTGTTATGAGTTTACTGCACTATGTAACTATGTAGTCAATATTTGTACATGTAGAAGGTATACCCACCTGGTAAGAGACTGTTTTCCTGTACCACCGACACCTACGAGTAGCGCGTTTCCACGATCCTGTCTAATCATACGCGCTATACGAGACACATGCTCCATGGCGTCTAAGAAAAATACGAGCTTCATTTCCTTAGGTGACTGCATGTTGTAATCATCCAGATACTACAAGACAAAATATCTAGGTCAGTACATATTTAATACAAGAATGAGATGAATACAAAATTTAATGTCATCAAATTCTATCAAGGAGAGAGTTTATAAATAAGGCCAGAGCTTTCTACTCAATCCTTTATGCTGTTGTATATTAAGTATGTATAACATGTGATTTCTCAATAAAATATTGTTTAAACCAAATTCTATCTGAGATTAACCTATAGATTTGAGGTTCTACATGATCACACAAGCATTTATAATTAGTTAGAATTTAATTGTAAAACTGGGAAAACATTAACATACTGTACAAAGGCGCTAATTTTCGTGAATTTTTTGCATGGTGTAAACGAAAAGTTTTAGATCCCAATGAATATTAGCATTTTTGACCCAATTTGTTAAGAAATACAGCAACTAATTCTACAAATTCTTGCTGCCTACATAACTTTGATTTTTTTAAACAACAAGAAAAATTCATCCTGAGGCTCATGAGTGCATTCACAGTATGGAAGTAAAGGTTTTATAAGTTTGAAACAAATCTTTTACACAGCAAAAGTGTATCCATAGTATTCACCCTATTCTACCTAAAGAAAGGCAGCTTCAAGCACTACTCAGCGAGTGCTCACTGCTTAATATAATATATTCAAATCTAACTGCAAGAGGAAATCACTCACTGAAAATTCAAGACAAATGATAACCTATCTATATCTAAGGAAGCAATAAACTGACCACTGTACATTGCAACTGGGCAGCCTATACTATGATGAGAAAACGGAAATAAAATGAAAACTGTAACGCCTATGTGGTAGAATAAAGCTGCCTTTTCAAAATTTGAACATCAAGGGTTGATCGCAAAACTATTGTATCTGCATATAAAACTAGAATTGTGTCCAAAGGACACCGATGCCCCCACTGTGCAGATGTGCTCATAAACAAGAGCAAGCATATCTGTATGTAAGTTTTTATGTGGAACTTTTTTCATTCCACTGTTTCATTTCTGTACATATACCTAAAATGATCTACAGGTAACCTTATGTACATGTTAAATTAAATTACAAATGTAAAATTTTATGTTCAATTATTTATATGGTTATAGTGAAAAATCAACAAAGGGCCATAATTTGTTAAATTTGGTCGCAACAAATTTATATGGTATTATGAAAAAATCAACAAGGGCCAATTTGTTAAATTTGGTCGCAACAAAATTTCTTCCTTTACACCATCTACACATTAAAGCTGTTCATCCCTGGAAGTTTAGCAAAATCTGCCATCCGGTTTAAGAGGAGTTGCGTTCACAATTTTCTATATGGTATATAGTGAAAAACTTAACAAAGGGCCATATTCTGTTAAATTTGGTCGCAACAAAAATTCCTTCCTTTACTACCATCTACACTTAAGGTTGTTCATCCCTGGAAGTTTAAGCAAAATCTGCCACCAGTTTAAGAGGAGTTGCGTTCACAAATTTCTATATGGTATTAGTGAAAAATCAACAAAGGGCCATATTCTGTTAAATTTGGCCGCAGCAAAATTCCTTCCTTTACGCCATCTAACATTAAGGTTGTTCATCCCTGGAAGTTTAGCAAAATCTGCCATCCGGTTTAAGAGGAGTTGCGTTCACAAAATTTCTACTAGTATATAGTGAAAAATCACAAAGGGCCATAATTCTGTTAATTTGGTCGCAGCAAAATCCTTTCTTTACTACCATCACACTTAGGTTGTTCACCCTGGAGGCAATCTGCCATCCGGTTTAAGAGGAGTTGCGTTCACAGATATATAGTGAAAAATCACAAGGGCCATATTTGTTAAATTTGGTCGCCGCGAAAATTCCTTCCTTTACACCATCTACACTTAAGGTTGTTCATCCCTGGAAGTTAGCAAAATCTGCCATCCGGTTTAAGAGGAGTGCGTCACAATTTGGGACGCGGACGGACTGCGGACGACGGACTGCGACGGCGGACGGACGGACGGCAAGGCACCTAAGCCCCCCGTGGGGGGCAAAAAGAAGCAGATACAATAGTTTCGCGATCAACCCTCGACATGTGCCAATTGCATTACTTATTGTGTTCACAAGTACAATATCACATTCGCTCAGCTGTAAAACACTGTATAAAATCAAGACACAAATTTACAAAGCTGTGTTCACAGTTACTGTTACAATCTAGTGTTCACAAATGCCTAAAAAAACAATAAACATGTTCACAATTACAATAGATATACACGTAACGGTACCTCCCCGTCTGAGTACATCATTCGATGGACATACTTCAATCAATATACACACAACATGAGAAAGAATACATTAGGATATGAATGGTTTGAATGAAATATAAACATGATTTAGATGAATTCTGGTAAATAGCAGGGCATTTGGGTAGTTTATGCTGAATTTGGGTTATTACAACAGAAGTGAGTGGAAAAGTGTGTTAAACTTGGCACTTATTCATTTCATAAAACCAACCAAATATGCTGTGCATACACTGTTTCAACACCAGTAACCAACTTAGAGCATTCTTATCACTATCCATCATGCCCAAAGTTACACTTCTTTGGTGAGGCACTGGCTAAACAGGTGAACGCCATATTTTATGCAGTCAATCACAGAAATTCAAAGGAATGTTTAAAGCTGTTTGCCTGTGGCAATGGAGTGTATGCCGCATCTTTGAGGGATTTAATGAAATGTGCAGGCCCAGGTTTTATACTTGGGTATATTACAAAAAGACTGATGAATTAACATTAAATCGGGAACCTCTTTAAATGTTTAACAATGTACATACCAATAGCTTTCACTCACGGCGCTTATTATCATTTCATACTAATCTAAGAGAGGCTTGGTGCAAATCAAACAAAACGTAAAAATTGAAGATCAGAGTTCAAGGACATGTCACCTGATCATGATCTACACTAAGTGCAAAGACAAAAGTATTTCCCTATAGAACATAGTTAGACTAAAATACTGTTTTACTAACTGCAAAAAACTTTTATTCCTTTAAATGAACATTTGAATGAACTGGTATTTACAAAATGAATACTATTCTGTTGAATAGGAAACACAACAAATAGGCTTGACACTTACATCTTGTAGAACGTTGGCCAATTTTTTATGGTCGCTAAATTCCTCATAAAGTCTGTCAGCTCTTTCTTGTCCCATTTTGATGAAGTCTCCGAAAAGGATTGGACTTGTTACAAAAGAGTCCGGAGAAATATCCTGTAATCAAAATTATATATTTCTGTTACATGTAATCTGATACCAAACATAATGAAAATTACTGTAAATTGCATTTCTTTTGCGAAATTTACTATTAGAGAAGTCATCATTTGTGAATCTCAAATTCATGAGTAAGTCTATCTGCTCACAAATTTTGAAATTTTCATCTCACAAAAATTACCTAATTTACAGTTTATAATGCAGAACTTAGGACATTTTGGGATATCCATATTCAGGGTTTCCGTGTCACTAGCTACATTCTTCAAAATTAATGAAGAATTACTGTAACGAAACTGATCAGTTGCAGGTATACTACAATTTACTAACATGTATGTATTGAATATTCCATACTTTTATTTATGACAGTCTAAATAGCCACATTACTGCTTAGACATATTATGAGCAATTTTTGTGTTGTCATAGAAACACATTACTTAATTTTCACAAGTACATGCTAATTCTAACCTTAAGACTGTTAAAATAATGAAGAAGAAAACTTTATCAAAGAGACTCAATTAAATAAACAAGTACATGTAATAAAAAAATAAAATAAAAAAAAACTAAAAAAAAACTATATAAAACTAGTTTCAAATTTCTAACTTTATATATTTTACACAATCGAATATACATCATCTAATAAACATATAATGATAATATAAATGTGAATAATAACAAGATATAAATGCTGTTTTATAATTCCCTGCAATAAGATGTGTGCAACTCCCATATACCATGTGGATTTTGGTAGTCATGAGTTGTATATGTATATCACAACAATATGAGTCCATTTTGTATCCTTAACTGCATGGCAAGCCCTTCTAAGTTAAAGCACATTGCAACAGTAGCTGCATTTCAATATAAAAAAAACTTTCCAAATGCACTTTTCTGTATTCTCTCTACTTTTCTGTATTTTCCCTACTTTTCTGTATTAGAATGCCTAGTATTGTAAAAAAAATCAGCAGTGCTTTGAAATTTAGAAATAAATCCAAATTAACTTTCTGTGGTCTGAGTTGGCTCCTCCCCTCTCTATTTATAGAAAATCTTTGCCTTTAAAGCATTTTGTACCTGTGTCTAGCTTTTCTGTAGCACCTAGCTAGGAACTCTGGTAAAAGCACATTATGGCCCATACATGCGCATTTTATATCTCTATAATAACTCCTGAACACAAAGCAACATGCAAAATCTGTTCCAGCATGCAAACTTAACAGCTCAGATTCTAACCTATGTTTTTACAATGCGATCTAAGACTGTCATTAATGCATATTGGCCCATTATGACAAAACTAACGATCACATACGAACTGGCCCTAATAAGAACTTAATCTGAAGATAGAATAAATATTGGCCCTATAACTCGAACTAAGTTTGACTAAATATTGGTCCTATACTTTGCACCAGGATTGTATAAATACTGCTCCTATGGCCTGAACTAGGATTTTTTTAAGACTAGTAATTTAATATGGTCTTGGCTTGTATATTGGACTAAGTCCTATAGGCACTGAGAACCAGGATAGATAGTATAATCTGTCCTTAGGCCCATGGTTTGAACTAATAGTGGAACTTAATCCATTATGGTCATATGAACTGGATCACTATGACCATTCATTATTTATGAAGTGGATCACAAGTTTTAACAGTCAAGGTACAAGTGCATCATTATGAACTTTATCTAGTAATGCGACTGTCAAACCTCCATTGAATTCAATGGTCATAAACAATACAACTGTTTGTATGATAAAAGAATTTACATTTAATGATTTCACTACATCACTTTACTGGCAGTTAGGTGAACGAAATTCTAATTGAATCTTCTAATAGATGAAACTATAGGTAATGCAGAGATTTCCCTAGTTGTATGATCGAAAGGCCATGTGTATAATACACACTACAAATGTAGGCCTATATGTGGGATTTCACTCATAAATTATTAAAAACTTCAGACCATGAAATATGGGCAAACCCCCCGGAAATGATACCTGGGAAAAAACTTAAATCATATTATTTAACTATAGTGGTCTACTTATATGATGGGAGATTCTACTTTCATTTTCTATATTAAGCCATAGGTAGTGCATACATGTATTTCCAACCATCTATACCCTAGCTGATTTATTCATTGACCACACCTTGCTCTTGATTTGATACTTTGTAATTTTTATGAGAAAAATATAACACAAACCCCTGGCAGTTTCGTAATTTCTATCTTGAAAAGAGTAGCCAGGTCAAACATTTTTATTTCAATCATTTTGAAAAAAAATCTCCTTCGTGTAAACAACTCTGGATGAAAATCAAAGGATCTCTTTTTATATGTAACAAAATAGTGACTTTTAAATAATTACTTTTTTTAGAGCACAAATGGTGCAAACAGGGTGAAGCATTTGGAATGTCTTCTCTGCAAGGTATGGCCAAGGATATATATGAATATACGTGTATATTTAAATAATCAAACTGCAATATTTTGCTATAGATTTGCTACATAAGAAAATGTGTACACTCTATCCGCACACTTGCTCTAAGTTCTTACCCGCTGTTGATGATAAAGAAATAAAATCACAATTTAATAAAATTCAAAATGAAAACAATCATGAAATAGTGAAACTTAAGAACTGATAATTATATAATTATTAGGGGTGCAACGATACGGCCGAACCCGTTTTGCAATATATTGCGATGCAGCCAACCCATATTGCAATACTTATTGCGATATACTGATGTAACAGAATTTAAGCTAAACAAATAGTATAAATCAAATCACTACCATAAAAACAGTGCCGCAAGTTGTCCGCAAATGATCCCTAACACTTCCTATTAAAAGCTGATTCAACTTATAGGTAAGTTATATTATATTTGTATCCAAATAGTAGCAAAGACCGTGATCTATGATCTTCTCCTTCTTTTTCTGATTAAATTAAAATATGTAACATGCACAGCAATGTGTAAAGAGAGTAGTTCATTCAACTCTGAATATCGCGGTACCGGAACTCATAGCTGTGTGTATCGGGCAGGCTCTGTATTACAATATACGGGTATATCGTTGCAGCACTAATAATCATGCAAAACTGTAACCATGCTAACACTCTCTTAGCATCAAACTCCCTCACAATTTCTCTTTTTTCTCACCTTCTGTTAAGAGAGAAACAGAGTCATTTAATTCATGATAATATTAAAGAAGCAAAAACATAAACAAAAACATGTTTTCATATTCTGTTTAAGATGGAATGTAAATACATTAAATCTCTATATAAAAAAAAGTCTGTTTCCTGTAACCCTACCGACCCTCCTTTTTTACCCACAACCTAAATTTTTTTATGATCTTGAAAAATATCAGCAAGAAGAAAATTTCTTTTTTTCATGGAATTTGGTGTTGTCTGTGTTAAAAAATGACATCTGTTAATGAATTCTTCAAACTGCTATAGGTACCCAACATAACAGACTTTAGTTATATCCGAGTAAATACAGATCTTGATTTAACATCAATGAATTTAAAGATGTTATAATTACAAATTATTACCTTGTTAATTGACATCGTATCAATAAACTTGTTAATATATACAGCAAGAAATAATTCAACACACTTAATATATTATTGTTAGCTTTCTTCAATTTGAAGAACGTATAAATTCAGGTATAAGACAGTCAGTTTCCAATTCTTTCCTAGTATTGAAAACATTGAATTCAGTATAAACCAATCATACTGACATTTTTGCAACAGTTAATTTACTGTGCAGGTCATATCTGAGAATACAACTCTTCAAAAATATGTTCGCTTCCTAAATTTCATACGCTATTTTTAACAAATAAATGTTTATCATGAAGAAAAAACTTTCAAAACTGCTTTATTACAATCTAGTGTGTATAATTTCAATGCATGCACAAAAAGAAACTTTAGACACAATGTTTCTATACCTTATTTAATGTTTTATGTATAATTTCAATGAATGTACAAAAAGGAAACTGGAAACGGACTGTTTCTATACCTTCTTTTAAACAATATCAAAACTCTGTAAATTACCTCGGAGAAATGTTTTCCCGCCATCTCTGACAGGATATTATAGAAGAAACCTTTGTCTTCCTTATTAATGAGACGATCGTGGAACACACGCATCGACTCGTGACAGAAGAGGCGGAACATCTGTTTGTTGTCGCGTATAACACCCGTGTCAGCTTGCAATATACCTACAGAAATTTAAAAGCATTAAAAATGTAAGCGTTTGATGGCAAATATTTCCATGGCACTGAAGGCTGACATTTACATAACACTGAAAATCAACACAGCAATTCGACAAAATCTTTTGAAAACCTGCAAGGGTTTGATTCAAAGGCACTACTAAACTCCATGGTTACAGTGGGTGCAATCATCATATTTTGGTAGCATGTAATTTAAAGAGATACAGAAATACTTTACAGGAATTTATACCAGTCCCATTTTATTTGATGATTAATTCTAAAATATGCTAATTTCAGACAGTTCGAAGAAACTTAGTCTTTCACCAAAATCTTAGGGCAAGCACCTTTAAAACAGCTGACCTACCTTGAAGACATTTAGACAGATCTCTCAGATTAAACACATAGTGAGATTTAGCGGGTGTAGGCAGAAGATCTGTACTCATACGTCCGTAGATTTCGACAGCTGCTGATACTATAGGCTCAGTACATTGTCGAACAGATGTTGGGAAATCCATTAAAAATCCTGCTAAAATTTGCTGCAAATTGAAAAAAATATTCATAAGACAGCATCTTTATATTAATACTGTTAACACATACATACATGTACTTGCTGATACTGTATTTTGTGACTTATCATGCTCGACGTATACTTTATGACCAGTGTAGACTATGATCAGCTTACACGACTATTATTCTGAAAGTAAGGTTGAAAAATTGTTTCCTATCAAGTGGATAATGTACAGAATTCTCCTTAGGCAAAATAAAAACTGACAAATAAGTCTGCCTGCTTACAAATCACAAAATTGTCATCACATGAAAATGATCCGATTTACAGTACTTACCATAAACATATGCTTAAGACTGTGTTCAGATGGAGATGGCAAAGACAACATGGCAAAATGGCGGAAGAATCTTGGTGTAACGTTGTTTCTACCACCACCAGGGGGCGCACAGGCTGCCGCCAAGGTCACATCCTGAAATTAAGTTTGCAAAAATTACAGTAACACAACAAGCCTAAGGTAAAGAGCCTGTTTCAATTTCACTGTATAGAACTAAGCTAGCTGTGTTGTTCATTAATGAAATGACAAAAGCCACAGAAAGAACTAAAAAAAAATAGATTTAATCCACACCATACCTGTATCTCTCTCCAGAACAGAGCATCTCTATCGTAAAATCCACCAAAGTCCTGGTACTGACGTAGTAACTCTATCGGTGGTTGAGAGCCGTATGTATCCAGTTTAGGCATGTTTAAATCATCAATGAAGAAAATCACACGCTTGTTGCGAGGTGCACCTGTAAATAAAAATAATATCTTTCACTAATTCATTGAACAGTTCAACTCACTGATAGTTACTAACCAACGCCATCAATTTACATTAATTATCTGCATTTTCACAACAATACCCCCCCCCGCAAGAAATTTTGGCCCCCACTCATTAATTATCTGCATTTTCACAACAATAACCCCCCTTCAAAAAATTATCACCCCCCCCCCCGAAACAACGTCATTCACTACGTGCCTGATGAATTGTATGAAACGCCCCCACAGTTTTGTTTATCTTTTTTAAAGCCTACATTTTTTATATATATATATATATATATACTCTGAACCCAATTTAAAAGTAATAAATGTTCATAATGGAAGTCTGATGAAATCACTACCCTAACATTGGGAATTTTCTAAGATGGACTTGTCCATCTTTCCATTTGGAAAGTACTATTCATTGTTCAAAGAGGTGCTCACTGAAGAGCAAACAGCGCAGATCATAATCAGAAAGGACAGAGCAGGCTGATCATGATCTGCACTGGTAACGAAGCAGGGTGAAGGTCAATAAGGAAAATATGCTTAGTGATAGATCAAAGCACTTACCAAGCACAGTCTTCCTCTTCTTCTCCAGCTTGCTCTCGATCATTTCCTGTGTACGTTTGCTCGATGTTTGGGCAGAGAAGTTGATGAAGTAGGGAACGTAATTCGCCTTTTCTGAGATACCATTTAACAAGCCTCTGGCAATCACAGACTAGAGAGAGAATATACGCAACAGTTAATAAAGTCCCTACTTACTGGAAACCTTGAATTTGTTACGATTCTATTTCTTTGTGTTAGGAGTAGGGAGGTTCAGTTTTAAATCCTTTTGGTTGAAGTCTGAAGAAAAATCTCCACCTAATATTTGACACTTTTATTTCCAGAGACTTTCACTGCTGAGTATTGAAAAAGCTACTAATATTTATTCTAACATACTAATCCTGGAACATCGATTCTGATTGGTTACGTCATTTAAATTTGCGACTGTTAAATAATGTAACTACACATAACAGTACAGTTGCAAAATCAAATGATCTGTAATAATTATCACCTTTGAGTGCATTGTGCATTAGAAAAAGGTTAACCATTTAGTGATTTTGACATTTGCGACAGTATATATGGTTTTTTAATGGTCACACATAATATGTAAAAGTTTAAAACTTCCACCATATTACTGAATATGAGCTTACCTTACCCACACCTGTACCACCTGTATACAGTACAGGATGTCTCACTGCTAGGAGTTTTTCAAGCAGGTAACCAAACCTCACAGTGTCTACAGTGGGAACCAGCATCTCAAAGAATGGAACCTCCTTGTCGTACTTGAAAGACGGAACTATTTTTTCCCACGTATCCATACGCTTTGTTTCAAAGTCAACAAAACAACTCCAGATATCACCACCAGTAGGCAGCTAAAAATAGATTTGAATTTCATTATTTTCTCACTCGTAAGTCGCTCATATTTTTCTCAAGTAGATCGCTAAAACAGTAACCCAGATTCACAGACATGCTGCCAAAATGTAACAGCATTTTGAAGGGTTTATTTGTCTGTAAATTGGATAATTCACTAGGATTTAATTTTCACTATTTTTGCAAAGTTCCCACTTCGTTAATTTAAAAATCTATCGCAAGATTCCTCGCACACACCATGTAGATTTACTATTATAGAATTATTTAAAAATCGCGAACAAGTCTGTCTGCTCACAAATCAGAAAATTTTCATCGCACAAAAATTAATCAATTTACAGTAACTTTTATTAGGACATTTCCATGTACATCATTAGGGACGTTTAACAAATGATATTTTTGTAGATTTATTACCTTAGCATCCCCGTTGTCATCAAAAGTATTCCTCACAAATGTATCAAAGGCGTCCCAGTTTCCTTCTATGATGTTCCCGCCGATACACCATACATAGCAGAATACAAACGTTGTACAGATTAGAATGTTCAGCTTGTTAGGGTCCATACTGAAGTCTGGTCCACCACGGCAGAATAGCAGCGACTCCAACAGTTTACACAGTGTCTCAACCTTGGCAATATCAACCTAGAAACAAATATGATAGTAATTTACTTGGTTTCTTTTTTGTACTTATATTTAGTATTCTTGATTGCCAAACAATTTCCCACAACTTATATTAAACACCCTCGAGACTCCTTCCAGATGAAATTACTTTTTAAGAGAGAGGCAATGTGGAAATATCTGTGTCTTGCCTGAGGACACAACCACCATGGCACCGGTGGGGAACAAACCCTGGACCCTCAGATCCTTAGGTTTGGCGCTACCACTGCGCCACTGTGGCTAATTTACTTTGACCAGCTTTGTACACTCCAATAAGACAAGGTTCAAAGACAACTTCTCCACAAGTGATAGAAATGTTAAGAATCAACCTCAAATACAGAGGCAATGTGGAATTTTTGTGTCTTTTTGCTTTTTATCATTTATTTCAACATATATGATTTATGAGATATACATACACTTATTTGAATACAAATACAATATCTGATGTTAAACTTTCTTGGTAGATATGCTGATTCACACTTCACACAAAAAAAATAAAGAAAAGGGGTAAGTATGATTTTTTGTGAACTTGACAAACCAGGAGCCCTCCATACAACTGCGACATCAATTCATTTAGTACTGATATCAGTAACCAAACTTGGACCTAATCAGTCCTTTTTTTATTCATTTAGACGGTTTATAGTCTTGGCTGACCGTGGGATTTCTCCCCTGGTGAATATGCCGAGACCCCTTGGTCTTTGTCAGACCCTTTGTCAGTTCCTTACCTGGTTAATAATCTGTGTACACTTCTTGCTCACAAATCGCAGTCCAAGCTCTACATATCTTTGAAACAGCTCCAATATGTAGGTTTTTATTTCCTCCTTCAGGTTTGCACTCCATTTATCCATCCACTTGTGTACATATGGCATCCACTTCAGTTCATCTGCATCCACATACACCATTCCACATCTAGAAACAAAATTTAACTTAAAATTTGTGCAAAATAAATCTGATACAAAATACAAAATCATCCCAGATTTTATGGATATAATGTTCATTCAAAGTGTTCATCTTCAGTTTAAACATTAAAAGTATCCAATTTTCAGCATTCTTATCACTCCTTTTGAACCTCCAAATATTTACACCTTTTACTTTGTTGTACTAAAAATAGAAGTTTCCTAGTATAACTGTGAAGTAAGATTTCATATAAAGAATATAGCGGGCTGATCGCAAAACTGGCATAACTTATATAAAATAAAGAAGGAATTACGAGTTTTGCGGTCATCCTTTGATATTAATTGGCTTATTTTCAGATTAATACTAGCAAGTGGAACTGCTTTGATGGATTTTCATTTTGTGTTCGCTGCATAAACTTCGGCCAAACAGAAAAATTTGAGCTTAGGGGTCTCCTTGCCAAATGAATTAATGTCCATCGGTCGGCAGCATTTATCTTATTTATTTTATCATTTTGCCTTTTTTGCTCTAAAATGCTTAAAAATTGTTCTTTTCCATCATATAAAAAACTGTTTGATGTCCGCAGTAAGAAGTCAAGGTCAGTCAGGAGACTCGAAATACACAATATTTTTGGGGGGGGCCTAACCTGCTGACTGTGGCAGGTGAAGCAACAGCCAAGTCTTGTACTTCAAACAACATGTGGATGTACGGCGTGAACTTAATTCTCTCCGAGTTGGCCAGACACAACATCTTGTTGTCGTCTAGTACTGTGTTCATGTTCTCAATCCAGAGAGCATCCACTGGACCGTCACAAATAACCCATTGGTGGTCCATAGAGGTGTCCTGTAAGATCATAACAACTGTGAGAATTACAAGAGAACATTCACAAATTAATATTTCAAAAAAACAGACTTGTGAAATATTTCCAGACTAGAGATACTTGATACTTCATTTTCAGTAACTGTTGCAAGAGCATGTTAAGACTTAAATCCTAAAACTTTTGCTGTATTTTCTTATTCTTTATATTCACAAGTTGGTTATTTCGCAATTTTTCAATTTCCTATCTATTTGCAAATTCAAAAACTCACAAATTAAGATTTTATATATAATCATTGTTTGTTAGTTGTTTAAGTGACTTTGATGAACTCGCGATGTGCTTCATTCACAAAATAAAACATTTGCAAAAAAAACGACCTTTACAGTAATGAAAACTTTGACTGAACATTTTTCATACAAAGAACTAGAAGTTTTGAAAAGAAAGAGTTGAACGTCGCCCTAATCTGGAAATTGTTAGAAACAGTACAAGAATGTTAACAAAGGGATATTTTACAATATAATAACGTTACTCAAGCAGATTTTAAACATGCTATCACAATATTATTACAGGACAAGACTTCACTTATTACACAATGTAGTCTATGTAAAGCACAGGAAAGAATTACAAAAATAATTTACAGTTATTCCAAAGGGTTCAACAGAATAATACGTAAAAAAAAAAAGTGCAGAAATTCATGCAACGTGCTTCATTACCCCTCAACTGAGTGTGTAAAATATCAAATTGACAAAATATGGGGAATACACTCGTGCTTTATTCATTCTGTACATTATAAACTGGGAAATTAAAAAAAAAACTTTTCAAAAATTAATTGCAAAATAAAATAGAACAGTCACTCTGGAAACTGCTTTCTATCTTTGACATTTGATTTTCATGTATCTTGGAAAATTTTTTAAATAAGGTTGTCTAAAATTTGTTGAATAACCTAACATTGTCTCCAAACTAAGGGCCACAACTCTGCAAAGCCTAAAATGAGGCACCAGAAATGTGTCATGCCAATCTACACTTCATGATGATAATGTGTGAATATTTCCAAAACTATTGAAGCTGTACTCTCCTCCATAAACTTTTTTGTAACGGACTGATTAACCATCGCAAATTTTTTAACCAATACAATATTTTGTGCGTATTTCAGTAGACCAACCAACCCCAAGCAAGATATCACTCCCATAGCATTTCAAATTTAGTTTTTGCAGGTACATTGCATAACATTGGTATAACAATCAAATTTCCCAGTTTATTGTACATGTACATTGTAAACATGCATTTATTCTAACAATGTCAATCACACACATGCAGGAAACATGCAAGTCTGGGTGTAGTTTATAAATCCATACTGTCACTGTTTTACATGCAACGTGTGTACAGTAAACTCCGTTTATAACAAAATCCTTAGGAACCATTTAATAAAATATCATTCATAAGTGCCTTACACTCAGAGTGTGTTATATCTATATAACATTTCATATAAGATAAAGAAAGAAAGAAAAAAAACTCGAGCAGAGAAAATTTGCTCCTTATATCCAGGTTTTTGCTATTATCTGGAGTCATTATACACAGTTTACTGTACTGGGATATACATGCATAAATATAATAGGAAAGTAGTAAAATTTAAGTGTTACATGCTATGTTTATATAAATAAATAAGTACAAAGGTCATAATATACAGCAATAATATACAGCAGATATGTACATGAAAGCATTTCATAATTTGTAGGTTCTACTGAAATAGTGTATGCTTCAAGAGACTGAATCTGTCGAGATATTCTTCTGATTTTTTGTCATATATCCAAAGTCCTAGCTTTACAATCAAACATGCAAATACTAACATTGACTGGAACTCATTTTCAAATAGCACCAACTATGTCACCCTCACTTAGTTAGATAACTCTCAATATAGTGTCCAAAGTATTTAATGTTAAACACTTTCAAGTTTTTTGGTTTAATAATTAAGTAATGAATTTTTTCTCTGAAACCAGTCTAAAATTTCTGGTTTTTGATTGGTCAGTTTTTGAACTCAGTTAACTCCCATCCAATCAGAAGTTGGATATTTCTGACTGGTTCTCAGATGGAACTGATACAAAATTTGGGTCACAGTCAATGATATAAAATTGTATGTGCAACCTTCCGTATATAGAAATAAGCCATTAAAAATGGGGTGCTAATTTACCAACCTTAAACATCTATTTTTAAAAGATAAGTTTACACACATAAGTGATCAGTTTAAGTCACAAGTCAGTTCAACATTTTGAGTTTGGCTGTGCAAAAACTAACATTTTTAAATTTCTCGTAATTTTTAAAAAAGAAAGACTGATTGAAAGTGTTTTTACTGGAAAAGTGATCCTAATACTGTTATAGGATGCATTAAATACGCATAAAATTATAAACCATGTAGTAAAGTAATCGTATAGACAACTTCATTGTCAGAATCTGTGGCCAATCAGCAAGGCTGTTCAAACATTACTATCCAATCAGAACTCGCTGTAATAACATTATCATCCAATCATACCAGGCATGTTTAACATTATTAACCAATCACAAGAGGATATTGTAACATAAATATCCAATGAAAAAGGCTATTTTTTTTTTTTTGTCAAATCAGGATATGATGTTATAGCCTTGTTGACCAAATCTGGATTTATTTTATTAAGCAACTTTTTTCCATAGAGTGTCATATTAGGATATGATGTTATAAGACCCATTGTTATCAAATCTTGATTTGATTTTATTTGAATCAGTTTTACAAAATTCTGTCCATGACCTATTGTTATCAAATCAGAGCAGCCTGTTTTATTTGTTACACTTAATATATCCAATCAGATCAGGCTGTTTTAAAATTATCATCCAATCAGAACAGGCTATTTAACATTATTATCCAACCAGAACAGGCTGTTCAAACACTGAGCTTTTTATCCAATCAGAGCAAAGAAGACAGAATGTATGTACCTGTACACAGTGTCTAACTGTCAGACCCATGAGACCGTCGCGCCACTCCAGTGTCAGCTTGTTGATTCCACCATACAGCTCTTCCATTGTGATAGCCTTTGGGTTCATCACATATTGATGAACTGGCTGATAAAATTCTTTCTGCACACCTTTCTCATGTAGATTAGCACAAGTTTCGGCTAAAACCTAAAACAAATAAACAAAGACATGACATTGTGTTATTATTCTGTAAATTCACTCTGTTTCTTTTCCTTTGAAGTTCAAACTCTGTTAAAAACTACAGACATACTTCTCGGCAGTAAATATCCAAATCTGACTACTGAAATTAAGTGGGTTTTTTACAAGTAGGGGCCCTCGTGGCAGGGGGGAAAAATCATGTACATGTACAAATAAGAATAATGTTATGTGTTAGCAAAAACAGGACATTTTAAACCCAATTTTCTGTAAACACGACATGGAAACAAAACCATGACGAAACAACACAAAAACATTTGTCAATGAATCTCATTTTATCAAAGCATGATTTTTCATGCCTTGTTCATATTATTACTTGGGGCTTCCACCACTTGTAACAAATCTGTACACATCTGAACTCCGTCCTGTGAACTATTCAAGGATAAATCATGGTTGAATATTTTATCATTTTCTGAAACTCTACATACATTAATAAATTGTGAACTAATTTAGGATAAATCATGGTGGAATATTTTATCATTTTCAGAAGTCTACATACCTGATAAATTGTGGTTTTACCACCTCCAGTTGGTCCCACCAACATGACGCCGTGTCTGACCTCAAGTGTTTCATAGAACTGTATGATCTTCTTCACCTGTGCGGGCACATTAACCAGTTTCCTGCTCAGGATCACGCTTTCTATCTCTTCTTGTAGTTGTCCGTAGTCATGCTCCGGAATGGTTACTCCAGGGAACAAGTCAGACAAAATGGCCTATAGCAAAATATAAACTAGAAATAAGCATTCTGTTCAGTATAATCATGATCTGCACTCATGGTTGTTCCGAGACAAAATTCAAGTACTTTTCAAGGACTTTTCAAGGACTTTTTTCTAATTTTCAAGCCTAAAATATGTGAAAAATCCGACTTCATCAATAATCAACTGTCGCCTTAAATCATTTTTGGAAGAAAATTTAATATGTATCTTGGTTATTCAAATTAATATCAAGCAAAATACATGTTGTCTTGATAATCGCAATATTTACTTGTTATTCAAATCTGGATTTTTTGTCATGAGGAATGCTGTATTACTCATTGGACGTATCTGCTTTTTTCTAGTTTATCCAAACAACGCAAGTATACACTTGTGTTTGTTCCCCTTAAATTCTACAGTTAAACTATCGTTCGTGAGCAATGTTGAGCAGAAATCATTTTCACAAATTTTCTGACCATGACTTTTGGTAAAGGGAAGTCACTCCGGGGCAAGCGTGTTTAAATTCAGAAATCGTAGTTGATACAGCACACTGAGCTGTTCATTGACTGATACGAATAGACTGTTTTCTCGCCTTTTAAGGCGTTACATTTTTTGGACTTTTTTACGTGGAGCTACAATTCAATGACTTTTAAAGAAATTCACTAGTTTCATTTTCAAATTCAAGTCTTTTCAAGGCTTTTCCCAGCACGATTCAGTACTTTTCAAGCACTTGGCACCAAATTCAAGTACTTTTCAAGGCCTGTGCGAACCATGGCACTTTTCAATACTCACTCATCAAATTTTCAATCAGCACCCCTTTGGACAATTAATGGTACTGTCCAAATTAATAGATGGATGAGTCCATTTAAGAAATTAAGAAGAATTAGGATTAAAGTACAGATACACTGTAAAACAGTCAGACCTGGAAGAGTATGGCATCTTGAGCGAGGAACTTTGGCAGGTTACTATCTCTGAGAGCGCGGATCAACACAACGTCCTCGTTCTTGTCGGGATTCTGACGTTTCAAGGCACCTGCCATGACGAGCACGGACTTGACGGCGCGCATACCGAAGTCGTAGTGGTCCTGCTGGGAGAGCTGCTCGCTACATAGTTTGTACATCTGGGTCATCTTCTGTGCAAGGCCTTTCGAGGATTCAAAACCCTCCGAGTACAGAATCACTTCAGCAATAAGGGCTGTGAGGGAAAATTAAAATATAGAAATAGAAATTCATGTATATTACAGTTTGTTGTTGAGTGAAGGCTTTTTCCATAAATATCATACCTTACAAAACATTACGCTAACTTTCTCACACGGACCACTTATTTATTGTAAAATGGCTCTAAAGTTTCCCTTATCTGTTTAAACATTCTCTTGTTATTCCCCTTGTGTTCTGAAATTTTGTTTAACAAGAAAGTAAATTATCCAAGTGCATATATACTAAGTTATCTGAGGCTCCACTAGAGTGCATAAGCACTTACATGTACATGTACTTAAGTACAAGAGTACTAATTAGTGTACATATTAGAGTAAACAAGTATTTACCATGGTGTTGAAATACTTACTATAGTCAGGTACCATCATGGCGATAGGTCTGAAAAGTGCCTTCAGATTGTCCGGAAGTTCTGTACGTCCCGCGTAACCAGGGTTCATTGTGATAAATGCCGCACAACTCATCACAAGCTTTATCTCTCGGCCTTCAAACATGAATCTTTGCAGCTGTTAGAAAAAAAAAAGAATACATCCAATTTACTTTTAATATATAATTCATATGAATATTATTATACCTGATTTTAACAATCAAGAGTATCTAAAAAGGTAATGTAAATTATAATAAAATGAACTTCTTCAGCAGTTGTTGGAAAGAAAAAATTTAAACTTCAGTACTAAATTTAACATATGTTTTGAACAGTTTCAGATGAAGAATCATATGAAATTAAATTAAATGAAAATGTTTGACCTTGGCATTATAGTTTACCGGTACCCTGTAAACCACCCATATATCTTGGCGTTCAGGCTCTCATACATTAACACGTTCTAATTCTTATCACTTTTTGCAATCCTAAAATGTTAATGATTTATCCAAACTGCACCATTATTTGGACACAATGAAGAACTGTTGTCATCAGAACAAAACCCTGTTACGTGTTACCAGGCTAATTAAAGCTGCTCGCTCTCAATTGCCGTTGAAAAATTTTTTTTTTCTAAAATTTGACATACTTACTCATTTATATAAAACTTAAGGCTAGAATCAAAATATAAGCAAAAATCTAGGTAGGAATTTGCAAAAATCGATTGAAAATGTCGGTTACACGGCACCGCTACACTATCTGTGTATATTGAAATTTCAGAAGCGTTTGCAACGCTTTTGAATTTGGAAGCGTATTTTTTTTAATTTAAAGATATACGTGACGGAATTTTACTGGAGCCTTTTTATATGACCATATGTTCTTAAATCTTTTTTCATCGTTTGAAGAACTTATTTTTCCAAAATCTGCGTGTATAAAATGTTGTAAATGTCCCCATATCAAAACTGTAACATTTACTTATGATGGACTGAAGTTGCACGAACTAAGAAACAGATTATTGGCTGAGATAGCCCCATTTCTTACCAGATCAAAACTGTGCAGAACTTAAAATTCGTTATAACATGTACAAAGGTGCAAACATCAAATGTCATTTACAATGGTTTTACTGACACATAAAAAAGGATGTAATGTACATTCAGTAAATATCTGCAATAATTTTAAGTGAACTGTGTAAAAACAAATCTGAAATTGTGAAACATTGGACAAAAATGGAATCACCCCTTGTATATCAAAGCAACAACAAGATGCAATTAGACTGTACCATTCTTAAAGCAGTGAATGATCTGTGACCAGACTGCAGATCATGATCAGACCTCACATCTGTACAGTCTAGATCATAATCTGCGCTATTTGCTATTCTGTCAATAAATTTTAATTGGACAATTAATGGTATGGCCCAAATTAAAATTTGGACAAGTCCACTTTGGATTGGAGACATTGGAGGGTCAGGTAAAACAAATTTCTGTGACCAGCTAACAGATACGAGAAATACAGTGAATAAAAAAAGATAAAAAAAACTGTTTTTATTCAACCTGAGGGAACATCATATAATCAATATGTGAACATCAACATTCCATTGGCAATACCATGCATTATTTCTTTTTCGTGTGGTACATTAAAACAATTCTACCTCTCTTTTTCTCTCAAAACGGTGTCCATAAATTTTAAGAAGTTCTCTCTTCAAAAACAAAATAATAAGTATTACATGTAGCTTCACTGTGAGCTTTGCCCCTTCATGCCCCCACCCCACCCCCCATCCCAAAACACCTACAGCATAAAAATGACAACTTAAACATCACTTGCCGTAATTTTGAATTGAATGAACTTTATTTTATGATAAATCATTATACTATATGTATTTATTTTTCTGGTTGGAAAAAATGTGTTACTATAGAAACTATCCAAATGTACAATATACATATAATTTATTTGTATCATGGCTTTGGGATGAATCTACATTTAGAGCAAACTAATCTATTTATGATACCTTGCTTTGAGCAAGGGGGCGGAGCTTAAAACTGTACTCTATCTGAAATAGAGCATACCTGTAGTTTCAATAGAGTAATAAGGAAATTGGCCATGATACAAATCAGATATAGCACTGTTTGTTCAAAACGATTTGCCTCCAAGAAATAATGTTTATTACACGTATCTCCATTTCTGCACATTTTACAAAACTATTATATACATAATTACAACACTGTGTTCATGACACAGAAATGTATACCTGTTCTTTCTTAGTCTCACGTTCAGTTTTTCTCTATTCAAATGTTTCGTAAAATGAAGTCATAGACAGATATTACAAAATATACACCAACAGGTTAATCATTACTATTCAGATTCATTGCAAAATACAAACAAAATGTACATAAATGATATGAATATACCAATTTAAAATTTGATGAATTTTGCAACAATTAAATTTACTCTATTTTTAGCCAACTCTAATGTACAAATTATAAATTTATCACGAAAGATTCATTTAAAATAGATTTATAATTAGGAAATTCTTCTTTCACAAATAAGTGTGTCTGCTATCAAATTACAAAAATATTTGTCTCTGAAAATAACCCATGGTATCTCAAAGCTTTCAAGGAGTTGTTGGGGTAGAGTCTTGAAACATTCTTTCCTGTGTTTTAAACTCACCCGAGCCAAAAGTTATATTAATTCAAGGATACAAGACCACTGAAAAAAAACTAGAAGCCCAAAAATAGTTCTTCACACAAAGCTTGCACTACAATATCTAAAAAAATTATTGATTCAGAAGAGAATCCAAAAATTTGGTTCTGAATTTTTCAAGAAAAATGAGTGTCGTCAAAAATGGAAGACAAAGAGTTACCTACCTTGGCAGCTTTAGCGTTCCTGATCGTGATAAGCTGCTGGGCAATCACGGACAACACTTCGATGTCGATTCTGTTAAACTCATCAAAACAACACCAAGCTCCTGACTGAGCCAGACCAGAGAAAAACCGACCCATCATCTGCGAACCCAAACAAATGTATAATTAATTGGCTTCATTTTAAACTACTTGTGTTAACACTATATAGTTTAGTTTACAGAATTTTTTTCAGTTTAGTTAATGATGACTTTATTATGATTATGGTTTATTTTAGCATGATTGCAAAACATATTCTCGTAACATACAAATGTATCAGTTAATCAGTTTTGAGATGGCATCTTAAATATAGAACCAGCCACTTAAGAAAGAATTTAAGCCAGAATCTCTCATCAACTGATACCCATTTACATTTACAGCTGGGTGGACTGAGTCTTATGTAATAATGTATAATGGCTACTGCATATATCTATAGATAAAACAATCTACTGTGTTTCTGAAAATTTGTACTTTGTAATTTAGGGGCGGAGCTTAACTTTGATCTATCTACAATAGAGAACATGATCTATTTACTGGAACAATAGAGAACCTGTCAGAGTCCACCTTTAACTACTGTTAAAATAGTTTCAAGTTTAATCCACTCCAAGGCGACTTAAACGTTTGTCCTTGGACAAGGCCTCTAAGTAATAGAGTATATGAAACTAATTTTGACAGTAGTTTAAGGTGAACTCTGACAGGTTAAACAAATATCACAAACCTTATAATCAAGACCGTCTGAGCAATTGAAGACGACGCACTGTTTGGCGAGGGATTTGGCCAGATCCTTGGTGGTTTCTGTCTTTCCGGTACCAGCTGGTCCCGCCGGGGCTCCACCAAGGTCAAGCTGCAAGGCTCCCATCAGACACAGATAGCAACGATCCTAAAATGGTTGATCAAACATTTTTTACAGAGGTAAATATTTACGGTAATTTCAATTTTGTTTTATTAGCAATGATCATTTTTCCATGTTGGTGTGTTGTACATACATATGGACAGACCATTATGACTTATTGTGTGTATCAGTTATCAGGTATATAAAAAAACGTATATACTTACTGTCAGCGGTGTGATGACAAGACGTGGAGAGGCGCCCAGATATTCGTAACCGTAAATATACATTGAATTTGACATCTTCACTACACAGTTGTCCAGTTCAACATCCCAGTAATATCTCAACTGCTTCTGCCATTCAAAGTTGTCTACAGAGTCGCACTGTAAGTCAGATAAATAATGAAATAATTAAGATAGTAAAATAAACTGTGAGATACGGTAAAACCTTTGTTAATCCAGCATCCTTGATGACTGACATTGTTTATAGTCCCCGGCTGACCCTAGGATTTCTCCTCAGGTGAAACTTGAGAGCACCAAGACCCCTACAGCACCCTGCATGGACCAGGGAACTGTGCTGAATTGACCAGGGAACTGTGCTGTATTGAATAAGTTAAAGGTACCTGTAGTTTCCCCATTAAAAACAGGTGTCAGATAAGACAGGCTCAACTGTAATTACAAAACAATCGTGAAATATGAATTAGAGCACAATAAACAGAAATACAAAATGTTTTTTTTAACCATACACTCTTTATGTACCCAGTGATACAATTTTTGATATGGGAAATCTTTAAATGTTTAAATGACTATGATACTGATAGTAGAATGCTGAATCTATATACTTAAAGTAAATTCACAGTTTATGAAAAGATTTAAGCTTAAAACGACAAAATACAGAAAGTAAAGACTTAATATATTGATTACTGAATGAAAGATGAAATGTGATGTGCTATATTTGATGTTGCAAATGATTTCTACTAAATATCTTTGATAGGAATTCTATATCATGCATCAGTGTTCAAGTATCTATCTTTTTTATGCTATGTTTTACAGTTTTTACCATTAATGGACCGTTCCAGATTTTAGGACAAATTTAAAAGCCTGTCTAAGCCTGTTGTTAAGGCATCATTTTCTTTTCATGTGTAGGTCAACTGCTTGCAAACAGTATCAGAAACAAACCCACATGTTTTTTTGACACGTTTTATACACATAATTAATTTTAATATTATTGTATACACTGGAACGGTTCATTTGACTATGTGCATGAAAATACAAATTCAAAAAATTGCTACTTATTATAGAAAATCTACAAAGGTTTCGGTTATTCATGCATACAATGTGAAATAATTATATGGGTAATATGTATATATGTGTACACACAGGAAAATCATGCAAAGATGTACCAAAGTAACTGGTATTTTTGTGATGATATTAATAGATAATAAATATTCCTGAAAATTGAAAATAGAATTCTCTTGAAACGTAGTTAATTTAAGGTGAGCACAGGAAACAATGTCAGTTTTAATAATACTAGAAATAGCAAATAATGAAATGATCACAGAAATAGCCAGTTATTCAGTAGCTCAGTAGTTTTCTGGTAACAAATACCAAATTCAAATGTCCTGTAATCATACACTTTTCACCAGTTTGATACATATCTAAAGTATTTATGTTTTCAATCTTATAACTATGTTGAAACACTATCCTTTATGAAAATCTGACAGAAACATTCAAATTCAATAAGAACAATATCTCTGCAAGTAGAGGAATAACAAGAGCTGTCCCTCACAAGTGACGAATGCCCCAGAAAGGGTGCTAAGTCTGTGTCCTCTCCATGTGCTCAATAAATGTGCTATGTATTTTTAAAATCCTTCCATGCATGACAGAGTAACCATGCATACGTATTCCATTACTTTAAACACTAAGTATGACCTTGCCCTTTGAGGTAGGGACCGGTCTTGCCCGCGACCATCCGCTTGATGTGCTAGACTTTGTGCCAAGTTTTTTTAAAATCCTTCAAAGCTGATAAAGTTATAGTCCGGACACAAATGTATGCATATATACAGGATTCCATTACCTATAAACTCTAAGTGTGACCTTTGTGGTAGGGATGTGGTTCTGTCAGGGCGCACGCGCCGTCTTGATGTGCTAGACTTTGTGCCAAGTTATTTTAAAATCCTTCAATGCATGACAGAGTTACAGTCTGGACACGAATTTGTACGTAGGGACGGACAGACGGACGGTGCGATTTTAATATGCCACCCTTCGGGGGCATAAAAATTCTATGGCCATCTCAAAAATCGCTTTCCAGTAAGTCAGACCTAAGTATAACTTTTTGTTGATTTTTTCTAAATCAACATAATATCTGAAGTTATTCGCAACACCACAGATCTCAGTCTCACAGAGTAGCTAGTTTCCGATTTGTTGTTGTTGTTGTAGGAGCCTTATGTCCATTACCAACCGTATTTTTGGTCATTTTAACTGGCAGGCAGTTTACCTAAGAATCATTCCCGGGGAGAGTTAGTACTAAACTCCTATCCTCCGTAAGAAACTGCCAACTTTCTCACATAAAGAGCCATGGTCTGTAGCAGGGCTCAAACCCATGACCCTTAACATATGAGAGGTTACAGTGATTTAAAGTCAGGGACTCTTCACCACTTGACCATAGAGGCGCACATGTGTGTTAAGGTTCCTTTAGTTTCGAAGATATTTCACTAATTCACAATGACATAATTACACACATATGTCATTGAATAGTTTCTCAAGACAGTCATTCTTCACAGACCTTTTGATAATGAAAGTCTAAGAGAAATATACATGTAATGTAAATATACATAGAATATAAATTGCATGCTACTATGTCTAAGACATTCCCTCCAAACATGTGCTCTGGAAATACTTACACGCTGTCAAATGTTAAGAGAAAGAGATGGTTTAATGAACATGAGAAAAAAAATTCACAACACCAGGTATGAGTTATTTCAGACTAAGGGCTTCATGATTGCAATGTATATAGCCCCACAACAGATTATATAAGAATTCACACTTTAAAATACAACATATAAACAACGGTGTCTTAGAAACCCAAATTTGGCACAAAAAAAAAAAAAACCCCCCCAAAAAAAACCCCCCCCCCCCCCCCCTCACAAGACTCTGAACCCAAATTTGGTCACATGACTCGGAACCCAAATTTGGTCACATGACTCGGAACCCAAATTTGGTCACATGACTTAGACACCATGATAATTTGTTCATTTACAGCGGATCAATAGGAACACACAGTCCTGCATTATCTTTTACTTAATACTAGTACTTGTCAATCAACATTTAAAAAATCATGTTAGTGTTTTAATGAGCTGCATGGTAAGGTTTATAAACGATGAATCTGATGTAAAACACATTTTTAGTTGAAATAAGGAAGTCATTACAGCTGCTCATTCACAGTTTCCGGTGAAAAATATTAATTTCTCCAAAATGATATACTTAAACAAATGTAAAAGAAATGGCTAGAATAAACAACATAAGTAAAAACCTAGGTAGCAATTTGCAAAAATCCATTGAAAATAAAAGTAGGTTTGGTTTTATGGCACCACTATGCTATTATAATGGTTACATTGGTATTTTCAAAAGCGTTTGTTACACTTTATAATTTGGTAGCATATAATTTCAAGATAATTATACAGATATAATTTGCAGGAATTTATACTGGAACCTTTTTATTTGACTTTTCATTCTAAAATATGTTATTTTCAGATGTATCTAAAAAAAAATATTTTTTCATCAAAATCTGAGAGCGAGCAGCTTTAATTCATATAAATGAATCTAAACACATGTAATTGTATGTACCTCACTTTTCACCATTCCCGTGATCATATCACGACCATGTACATCTATGGTGATCAAGGCGCACAATATCGCACGTGACAATTTAGGTAACTCTCCACGTACAATGGCAGCCAGCTCATTCAAATCCTACAAAATGCAATTAATGTAATATTTAATTTATGCTAATTTATCTATTCTCGATTGTAAAACAAATTCTTACAACTTATATTAATCGTCCCGAGACCCATTCCTGGTAAAATTAACCTCGAAGAGAGAGAGGCAATGTGGAATCATTTGTGTCTAGCCTAAGGACACTACCGACATGGCTACAGTGGGGATCGAACCCAGGACCCTTCAATCCTGAGGAGAACGTGCTACCACTGCGCCAGGATAGTGTAGATCAATTTATTTGTAACTTTATAGTAAAACTTATTGATTTTACAGGGAAAATGAACTCTCAGCTTAATGATTTGACAGCGAAAATGTACTCTCAGCTTATTGATTTTACAGGCAAAATGTACTCTCAGGTTATTGCAAATAGTATCATGGCTTTAAGATGAAATCCAAGTAGGAGCAAGCAAATCTATCTAATAAGATATTTGCTTTGTGTATCATGGCTTAAACAGGACTCTTTTGGAATCCATCAAAGCAAAAACAGCAAACTCCGTTTATACTAACTCCTTAACATTTAATTGTGCTCCTTATATCTGGAGCTTGTATATCCTATAACATTTCATATAAAATAACTAAATAAACTTCGGTCGAAAATTTGTCTATATATTTTGTATATCCACAGTTATTTATATAGTAACGTAGTAGAATACACTCTGTGACTGCTTCCATCATGTTAAACCATTACTTACACGAAAAGCAGAGACTCTTGAAAGTGCAGTCAAACTTCAGTTAAAGAATCTTTCTGAATGCACAAAACAGCATCTGTTCCAACTACTTACTATTTTTCAAAATGCATTTTCTTCAGTTTTAAATTTTACAGTATCGTTTCAGTTAACATTCTAAATTTGCTGACGGCACAATAATTGATATTTACCTTGAAGTTTTTCTGTTCAAATTCCTTCATGCCCTCAAGTCTGTCAAACTCCCCTTCTAAAATCTCAGTTACCTCCCGACACCAGACCATCTGGGATACAGTCAGCACAACCTGTCATACAGATACTGTAAATCACTTTGAATTTGCGAGACAAAAAGTTAGCATTCTTTTATCTTCCGGTCGATTCACAAGACTATTTATTCGCAAACAAGCTATCCAACTGGTTCACACTGTTGTAAACAACATCAATCATTCCTTGAAAACTTTGAATTAGCAAAATGATCAATTGTTATATTGATTTTCAACCAATCACAGCAAAGCATTTTATTTCCTGCACTTTGAAAACGAAAGTAAAAACATGAAACAGCGACAAACTTCTGATCACAAAACTAAGCGGTTTTCTGGTAAAATGCATTCGCCCACTGTCAATTCCACCCTTCAGTGATGACTGTTGAATTCTATTCCTGTTTTTAGCAAAATTTACATGTAAAACTACAAACCTGGGAACAATGGGCGACAACCCAATCTTTGCGTGGCTGTCTCTCGAAATCTGTGATGGCAAACTTTGTAAGTTTACGTAGATTACTAAACATGCCTTCTTCCACCTTACCCAACCACTCTTCAACGTTGCCTCTTGCTTTCAACCCCTGCAGGACAAAAGCGTGTATTATATATTCACACAATAGAATGCTGTAAAATTGGGGCCGAGATGTTCTTTTTGTAAAAAACTAATTATGTCACATTATAAACTTGTGACAAAAGACAAAAAGAAGTGTAAGTGACTGGAAAAGAGCATTTACCCAGTAAATGAAAGGCACTTACATGCAGTTTTGCTTGTTATCTTGCCTGTAACATTTGGCGTTCAAATGATATACTAAGATATCTGGAATTTTATGACACTATAACCTTAGCAGACACAAATCAAAGCACTGAAAGTACTGTAAGGAAGTGATACGGAAATGCACGTTTGTCTCGAGTCTTACCTTTCTTTTAAATACAAATTTAAGAATTTATTTCTTACATGATAATTGCATGTAACTTTCAATTTTATTTTCTTGAATGGATATAGTATTACTAAGCTTATTATACCGGGTAATTATGAATCAAGCATAATGATAGACAACGTCACAAAGTCACAAAATTTTACCTTGCCAAGACTGACTTTCTCATTCTCTGGAGAGATCATGGCCAGGATGTCATTGCTGTACTGTATCTCCTGGGGTTCACCTATATCATACAGTAGAATAAATGGATGTTGTTTTTTTAAATATATATTTATAAACAAGTTTTAAGTGACACCATCATAATTTCAAAATAGATATTTAACACTGATTTACAAAAATAATTGTCATGAAGAATAAAAATTACCAAAGTTATCACTTAAGTATTAGGCTCAGTTTTACGTCTATTGAATACAGTGATAATCATTTTTTTATTATTCTATTCAAAAATTGATAAGCCATCTATACTTGGTAAGGTTTCTATTCATTTCTATTATTGTACTGCATCTATACTGGGACTGTATTGCATTCAACTTTTGATTGTTACGTATTGCATTTACCAGAGACTGTATTGCATTAAACAATTTGACAGTATTGCATCTAACCCACTTGACTGAATTGCATTTAAACTTTTTATTGTACTGAATTTAACCTACTACTGTATTGCATACCTTGGACTGTACTGAATTTAACCTATGACTGTATTGCATCTAACCTTGGACTGTATTGCATTTAACATGTGACAGTATTGCATGTAACCATGGACTGTACTGCATTAAACATGTAACAGTATTGCATATAACCCACTACTGTATTGCATTTAATTTTTAAGACAGTATTAAACTATTAGAGTTGTAAAATTTGGCTCTTCAGTATTTTTAGATACTTTGGGATAGTTTGGACAGCTCAAAGTTTATGAACTATACAAACGAAAACAAAAATATAAAGAAAACATTCACTGACCATCAGGAGTAGATTTTCCATCTGGTGCCTGGATGCCAAATTCCAGTTTAGCTATGGCATCAAAGCACTTCCTCAAGTGTGGCTGCACGGCCAGTGGGTTTCTGGTTTGAGCCAGGATCTCCAGCAACTCATCATTAGACAAGAAATAGAACCTGAAATGAATTGTACATTTAATTTAAACATTTTTTTATTGTATAAAATACTTATATACAAATTATGATATGAATATTGGACTGTATTGCATTTAACATATGACAGTATTGGCTATAACCCACTACTGTATTGCATTTAGCAACAGTATTGCATAAAGTACATATTATAAAAATTATGGTATGAATATTCACAAACTGAACTTAAACTATAGTAAATGCCTGGCCAAAAGTTATTGCTTTATATTTCTGTTTAAAATGTCTTCAAAATAGTGTGTGTAACAGTAATCATGGAAATTGTTTTGAAACAAAAACTCCTCACAGCAATTTGACTGGGTGAGCTCTGCTCTAAAATCACTGCCTTCACAAGACACAAGATACCATCATGATGATGGAAAATGTCACATGACAGATTGTTAACGACTCTATTCAATCACTATTTTGAATAAATTTTTTGTATTTGACCTCTTGACTGTTAAATATTTGATAAAATTAACCTTTCACTAAAACTCAAATTTGTTCTTTTTGAAATTTTAACAAAATCTTGTTAAAACGGTTTGTGATGGCAGTGATTACAGTAACTGTATACTGTAAGGGGAGTAATCGCTGTGGGGAGTTTGGTTTTGAAAGAGTTACCTATCATGGAAAGGTAACTCTCTTAGACTCAAAGTACGTAGATAGCATGGAAAGAGTTACATGTACATACCTTGGGAAGATAACTCTCTTAGCCTAAGAAAAGTGACTAGACTGCAGAAAGAGCTACATACCTTAGGAAGATAACTCTTTAAGACTCAAGAAAAGTAATTAGTATGGAAAGAGTTACATACCTTGGGAAGATAACTCTCTTAGACTCAAGGTAAGCTTCAAGACATTTCTGGATCTGGTCAAGAAGTGCATTGTTGTTCTGGAAAGTCTCAAGTAACCCTGGTTGGGTTCCAGCTCTGATACTGGATGGGACTTTGTTCACTTTTCTCATGATGTCTTTGTAAGATTTGTCCACCTGCATGAACATTTTAGCCTCTGCTGGAAGCTGCCTCTGGATATCTGGAGCCGAGAATATACTCTCCAGGTACAACCATGCTCTCTGACAATCCAACCATTCATCCTGAATAACACAGTGAAATATACATTAAACATACTTTACCCTAGACTTCACTTACAATTGGATACTTTAGTAAGTCATTGATACTCTCTTAAACTAATTTATCTCCCTTTGAAAGTAAGTTGGTCCTCTCATTTGGATTACTCTGTTTTTATCGCTATTTTGTTGACTCTGTAGGTGGAAATCATTCTTAAATATTTTCAACCATGTTAGTGAGATGAAATGGTGAGTTTGGCTTGATGTTCTGTTGACACATTGATGCCTGAATTTCAAAAGTTCAACACAGGTAAAGTCGAAGGATTCAAACTGACCAGACCAAGTTGCGCATTTGTTTTACCATTGATTTTCTATTACAAGGGAGAAAATTTATTAGGTAATCTTTACTACACATAACAGGTGTCTTTATTACATATGCTAAGGGTCTTTATAACATAAAAAACCTTTATTACCCATTCTTCATGTTTATTACATATAAAGCCTTTATTACACATTCTAAGAGCCTTTATTACAAAAGGAGCCTTTATTACATATTCAAATAGTCTTAAAACATAAAGGGCCTTTATTACACTTACCAAAGTTTTGCCAAACAGGTCCAGCTGGCGAGTCCATTCTTCCACTCGAGACTTAATGGGGCCGACGTGTCGGGAGCTGGCGATGGTCGCAACGTTGATGTTACTGTCATCAAGAAGCTGTTGGATTTCATCAGTTCCGCCAAGAATAAACACGTCTTTGGAGTCTTTGTGTGGCAGCACAACAAACTCTGTTACCTTCCACGCGTCTTCAACCTTAAAAATGCAACAGGTGATACATGTTGTACAGAATTCTTCAAATAAGAAAGACAGGGTCTATACGTTTCATCCACGCTGGTATGTATCCGGAGTATACACAGTATATTCCACCTGGCTATATGAAACGAATAGAAACGGCATATGCCGGTATTCTCCGGAGCAGAAAAACTTATAGCTCCATAATTATAATCAGTTAAAAAAGTCATTATAGAGGAAATAGTTTCTTTTCATGAAACTATAGTTCTCTGCAGGTGTTCATGAACTGTTGCCAAATTTTCCTGGTTTGTGTTGATGTGAATATATTCAGAAAAAATCTGACATTATGCTTGTAGCAGGAAATCATTTCATTAAATTTTCTTAAAGAATGTCTTGTTTCCATTCACTTATATATGGGACAGTGAAAATGGATGTTGCCTTTATAACTGAATTATACTCACTGATGTGTATTTAGCAAAACAAAAAATTAGCCAGTGAGAAATCATACCTTTTTCAAGATGCCCTCTAAACTGGCCTCAGAGCTTGCCTGTCCTGATATCTCTTGAAGAGTTTCTGCATGTTTGAAAGCATTTATATCTGTCAGTTTTCCCAGGGTGAGAGGGTCTTCTGGAGTGAATCTGTACTCTAAAATGTTCTCTAAAACATCCCAATGACGCTGCTTCAAACATGGATTTCTTAAATCTGTGATGACAGGGAGCTGAAAATGAGACGGGATGGTATGAGTCAGAAATGGAACAGTTAGGAAAGTAAAATATCCTTACACAAAAGGCATACTAACTGTGCCCTAAAACTTGACATAAAAATTGAACAATCCAGTATAATTTACTTGTTATTCTTAAAAGAATGCTTTTGTTTATACTTCCGCACTGGCTATGAAACTTCTAACTTAGTGTAAAGAAAATATGTACCCAGAATGTTTTAATATTAACAAAGTGTCACTTCCACCTTTTGGTTACCACAAAAATATATACATGTAGTTGTACATGTACCATTTATTTCTGAATAATATAACAGTTAAAAATTATCAAGATTTCTAAATCAGGGGAAAAACCAATATTCTTGGTGATGTTCCTAAGTTAAGGCTTTCTACATTGGGTGACCTAATTAAGTATGCTTTGAGTGAATATCAAAATTAACTCCAACTTCATAACAATGACTTACAAGGTGAATGTGTTACCACTGCATCAAGGCGACTCCAAGTATCACTTTGTCAATATTAATATATGATGAATGCTTACCCTTTCTCTCATCAGCTCTACTTTCTCCTTCAGTTTCGGTACCACAGCATTAGGGGGTAGACCCTTCTCTAGCTGCATGACAGACTTGGCATACTTCATTGTTGTTGAGGTCATCTGCTCCGGGTCAAGTGTTTCAAACATCACCTGAAATCGTATGTCACAATGTGATAATCTTTACATTATGATATTAATTTACCCCCTGAAAAAAATTAAGCTTATCCAAAAGTCAAGGTAATATATACTGTAACTTTCCTAATAAGGTTTTCGTAAGCTTTCGTAAGCTTAATTCCTAGATCAGATTATTTTCCAGACTAAATTTAAAATTGGAAACATTTCTTACTTTGTATTACATTAATTCCACATATTTTTGTTAGCACTCAGACTTCAACCATGTCCACTGACAGTCCTACAGATATCAATGCTGCCTGCCCGATAAACAGTTTATTTATTTTCCTCTTTATCTATCTTGCAGTATTTCTTGAAATCCTAAAATATCATACTTTTTCTTTGGGCATTTATCAAGTGAGCCACCAGTATTAATGATAAAACTCATTCACAGACAAAAAATAAAGAGAATGTATTCGATATGATATCAGTACCTGTGTCCAGTCACCTAGAAGACCGTCCCACTCATCTATGGCGTTCCACAGCAGTTCCTTCAACTTGAGCTCGGCGTGAGCCTCCTCTAGGGCATCGAACTTGGTCACCTCAACCTGCGGGTATAAACTTTGGTTGTAAAACTCTTACACTGATAAGTGTTTACACATTAATGATTAAACTGTTCAACATAAAAGGTCATTGTCACGGGCAGACATCATCTCATTTGGATACTCTTCAAGACGGAGATAAAGTAAAAACATAATGTTCAGCTGTGTTCGACCTGCTGTTGCGACACTGAAGCCTTAGAGAAATAGAACATCTACCCAAAATAAGTAAGGGCACACAAGACTTTAACATCCAAGAAATCAAGAAACATTTTCAGATTACTTCTCTTTATAGAAGCTCATGATGGTACATGCGTCTTGCAAGAAATCAAATGGAAAATTCAGTGACAAGAGTGAAAATTTTAACTGAGTTTCTAGATAAACAAAAATCCTTGACAAAAGTTTTTGATTTTTTGGGATCAGTTTCAAACTGTCAATGTAATATCTAAACAGTTCTAGTCAAAAATGGACTTTTCAAAAACTAAATTTAAGACTATAGAATAATTTTAAAAATTATCCCTCACAGCTTACACAGACGGGGAATATTTAATCAATTCAAAGTTCTATTTCAAAGGGTTAAGGCAAAAGGTTTACATATTCATGTATTTTCTAAAAAATTCTGTTTAAACTGTAGAACTCTTGTCATGTCAATTCTAATATCAAGTAGGTTAGTTTCAAACATGACCTCCATGGTTCTAGAAGTACCCCTCTCTTCAGTATTTTGACTGAAAACCTTGCAATTTGTGAGATTTGATGGAACCATTGTCAAATATTTCAAACTGATTGACTTACAGCAATGACCTCTGGGTAAAGAGGAAAGCTCCTCACACTATAGTGTCTCTATTTTTCACAGCAATAAGCACCTGTTACAAAATCATTTGATAATGATTTGTGTCACTTACTATCATTTTACACAGCTTTTCTACCAGGTATAAAGCCCATTTGATAATAACTCAGTCAATTTTAATACATTATGGCAGTTAACTTTGTACACTAACCTTCATTCCTGGAAAGAACCTAGTACTAGAATCCCTATCCTGGCTGATATGAAACCAGTCAAACTTTCTCACATATTTAGAGACAATGCTCTCTGGTAACTGGACCTACATGGAGTCTGTTCATGATATGTGTTACAAAGTAACTGAATGTGTCACTATTCAATTTTTTCGCAGTACAACATTGAAAGCATAGGTGGCAGTCTTACCTAACCATGACATTCCTGGAAAGAACCAGACAAACCCTAAGACACCACAAACTTTTGACAACATCACGTAGTGCTTGGATTTAATTTGTATCACAAATAAATTGAAACACATACTTGCAAACAACCTAAATAGGTGTACATTTAACCATAAGTCACAACAAGTAATCGTTGCTTGCACATAGATTCTGTTAAATAGTGTCACTCATAAGTCACCACGAAGTCTTCTGCTCACAGATTCTGTTAACTAATTTTTAGACATTTTCAAATCTTTTACTATCTGGTTATTTAGTTTATACTAATATATTTAAGCTCAATTGTGAAGAAAGTTTGAAGCTTATCAAGTCACTCTCGAGTCCACTTCCTGGAAAAACCAGTACTGGTGTCATATGAGCAGGTGCGGTCGTGACCCCAGTGGGGCTCAAACCTCCAGCCTCCAGGATCAGCGGCAGACACCTTAAACTCTACACCACCACTTGTTGTTGAACAAGTTAAATGAGGTAATCATCTAAGTATTTTACTTTCAATATTCTCCCATACATTTTAATAATAGTTCCTTGTAAGTTTTAACAGTAAAAATACAACATTTTGATTATGCAAATATTAGGGCTTGGTTAAGTATAGTCAGTATATTTTTAAAGTTTAACATACAATTTCACTGGACATTATATACATGATATACAAATATATTATATATGTATGTATGTGCAATTTTGTACATCATTTCGACAACAATATCAAGATACACAATCCACGTAATTTACTATAATTTGTCCTGCATCTTTATTAGTCTTCAAACTATGAAGAAATAACTGTCAACAAAAAGAGAGAAAAAGTCAATTCAATCAAGATTATATTCAACACATCGTCATCTATTCCCTTGAGGTAGGAGTTTATTTTGAGGGCTGTTTACTTTATGTTGAAATCAAACTTACTTAAAAAACAGTAATTTTCATGCACTAAACTTGTACTATAAAGTACTAGTATTTTTTCCAGTACCAGTTATTTTTCTTTTCAAGTACCAGTCAATATTCAATTTCAAGTACAAGTCAATCTTCCTTTTCAAGTACCAATCAATATTCTTTTTCAAGTACCAGTCAATATTTCTTTTCAAGTACCAGTCAATATTCTTTTTCAAGTACCAGTCAATGTTCAATTTCAAGTACATGTCAATGTTCAATTTCAGGTACCAGTCAATATACAATTTCAAGTACCAGTCAATATATCATTTCAAGTACCAGTCAATAATCCTTTTCAAGTACCAGTCAATATTAAATTTCAAGTACCAGTCTATATTCTTTTTCAAGTACCAGTCAATGTTCAATTTTAAGTACCAGTCAATATTATTTTTCAAGTACCAGTCAGTACCAGTCAATAATTGTGTTCAAATACCTGTCAATATTCAATTTCAAGTCCCAGTCAATAATCCTTTTCAAGTACCAGTCAATATTAAATTTCAAGTATCAGTCAATATTCCATTTCGCAATGCAAAATTTGTTTTTGCTTTCATGAACTGGTCAGAAGACTAACCGTATAATTAAATAAGTTAAAAGAAATTTGTCAGTCACCAATATATTCACATGAAAACAAATTACAGGAATTAATTTTACCATGGAAATGTTTATATTAGTTTCTTTTACATGAAAAAAAACAGAGCATGTGAGATTTCGCTATTACTAACTCTACTGAAGACTTAACTTTCATGACAAACTACTGCAAAACATGACTTGAAAATCATGCAAATGCTCTGAACTTAAATCTTTAACTTTCCAGCACAGAATACCATGCCATTAGATAAAAAAAAATTTCCTAAAGACCTAAAGAAATAATTTTCACTAGTCCAGTTTCTAAATTCAAGCCCTTACCTTGAAATTTTTCTGGTAGGATTTGTATGTGAAGGCTCGCTGCTGTAGGTCGTCCATTACATTGAGTAGCTTCTTCAGTATGGCCTTCACTTTCTCCTTGTCTGCATTTGCGTCCAGGATCATAGGATTCTACATTAGAATATTCATTATCAGTTAATAGCATGTCTAACCTGCCTTGATATATGCTTCATGTGAGCTGTGTATGTTTTCATAACATGTAACCCTGCCATGCAAAATTCTTCAAGTTAACTGTGTTTTTTTTCATAGCATGTAACCCTGCCATGCAAAATTCTTCATGTTAACTGTGTTTTTTTTTCATAGCATGTAACCCTGCCATGCAAAATTCTTCATGTTAACTGTGTTTGTTTTCAAAACATGTAACCCTGCCATGCAAAATTCTTCAAGTTAACTGTGTTTTTAAAACATGTAACCCTGCCATACAAAATTCTTCAAGTTAACTATGTTACCCTGTAAAACCACATACAAATTCATGTTAACCTTGTATATACCATACAAAATTCTTTAAGTTAACCATGTTTGTTTTTATAGGATGATAAAACTCTTAATACTACAAACATATTTATTACAGATCTCCAAGAATTTAGAAGTTACACTGCTTAACTTAACAAATAAGTTAAACATCAACAGCGGCCCTTTCCGAAGGACTAAGAATGTCTCAATCATTTTATTTCTCACATCAGCCAGAGAGATAGAGATTACATTTACAGTGTTACACTTACCTGAGCCTCTTGTTTGACCTCCTTCACTTCTTTGCTGAGTTCAACTATATCCTTGTCAAGGTGGGTACAGAATTTGTCTATGTTAGCATCCCTTTCTGCCAGTGCTTTGTCTATGGCGTTCCTAACATTGGTGATGCTTGGACCAAGAGTCTGTGAAGATAAAGATGTAAACACTTCATATTATGATTTTAAAGAGGTAAACATTACATATCCTGATTTTAAAAAGGTAAACACTACATATCATGTTTTTAAAGAGGTAAACCATACATATCATCTTTCTAAAGAGGTTAACATATCACATTGCAGCAGTGATTTAAAGTCAATGACTCAAACCACTCGACCAGAGAGGCAAATTAATACAAAACAAGAAATGCGGCAATGCCGCCAAACCAGATTTTCAACAGCGCCTGTAGAAATTCTAGAATTTAATAATACATTTATTAAAAAAAAACAAGTTACAAAGTAGACATGAAATAATATATCATATCTTTTTTAAATTACCTCCAAAGATGATATGACCTTTGACTGCCAAATCAAGTTAAAATCATGTAAACAGGATTTTCAATTTTAATGTCACTGTGACCTTGACCTGGAGCCAGCCATCCATGAACATGCGTTCTGCACGTCATCTTGACCTGGTAAACATTTGTCTGAAGTTTCATCAAAATTCTTCAAAGGGTTGAAGAGTTACAGATCCGGACAGGATTTTCAATGTTAATGTCACTGTGACCTTGACCTTGGAGCCAGCCGTGAACATAACACGTAAACACTACTTACATCTTAATGTGGTAAACATTCATGTCATGAATTTTCATAAAAATCTTCAAATGGTTTAAAGAGTTAAGACACTACATTTCCGTTTTAAGTTACGCTCATCCCATTGTGGCCCATACATCCCATCCGCCCATACCCCATCCCGCCATCCCCAATCTCAATCACCAGGATTTTCAAAATTGAAAACCTGGTTAAAAAGACAAACAAATGCTAGCAAATGCCCAAAGTGTTACAAAGAAGATATAGTGTGATAATTATGTAGATAAGACCAATACCTGGTAGACTGCAAAGTCTTCTGGAGGTGTTGGTACCTGGAACACGTCTATTAGGTCGTACATGTCCTTCACAACCATAGACTCCTTCTCTAATGGTTCAATCTGCAATAAAAGCAAAAGACATCAGAATAACTGTCACATAATTATCATGTGCAATCAAGTGCAATCAGGAGTGGCAACCTCCTTGATACTGTGCATGCCTGGTATCTCTTACAAACTGTGACTGTTGGAATACATGTAGTAAGGTTCTATATTAACCACTAGCTGGTGCTCAATGTCTCTAATACCATCTTATTCATTTTATACAATCAAGAAATGGTCAAAATTGCTAATCATGCCTTGAATGCCATCAAGGAATGATAAATGATAAACTCACAGCCCTTGACTTGAACGTCATTAAAGAAAGTTTAAACATCACACAACCGAACTTCAATGTCATAAAGGAATGCTTAAACAACACCCCTGACTTAATAATCATCAAGAAATGCTAAAACAACACCCATTCTGACCTGAATGTCACCAAAGAATGCTAAAACAACACTCATCCTGACTTGAATGTCACCAAAGAATGCTAAAACAACACTCACCCTGACTTGAATGTCATCCAGGAATGTCAAACTCTTAACAAACTCAATTGTGGTGCTGGGTACACTCTCCAGTCTAAACTGAGCGTCCTGAAGCTCTGCAATCAGTCTGTCTACCTCACGGCGAGCCAGTTTAGGCAACATGTCATTGACAGCCTAAAAGAAGGTACATGTATTTTACATGAAACAGTGTCTTTATCTCCATGTTTCTAGTTATTTCAATACACACAAAACTACTTAATTTGATTAAAACAATAGTTGTTCTCTTTTAAATATTTGATATCTTTCATTTCTAATAAGGAATATTATTCTCCATCAGTACTCTCAGTGCTTTGATTAGGTGGTATATTACCCTCCTTATCAAAGCACTGAGAGTACTGATAGAGAATGATATAAAACTGTACTCACGTTGAGACATCTCAATGGTGATGGTATGAGGAGAGATTTCATCTTTGTTGCGTCTACCAACAACATTCCTATTGACCTTTTCTCCTTGATAGCCTCGGCCATCTTGTGCTGACCGTGGTACCTTTCCAGGGCCTCACTGAACCACGCAACATCTTTAGAAGGAAAGACATGTTATCAGTTTATTTTAAAATTATTTATTTTACATCTATTGTATAACAAGTTCTTGTAACTAATATTAATTACATGTACATTTGATGACTGCTTCCTGGGGCTTTGACCAGTACTTGCACCAAAAACAGGGTTGTGGCAGTTGAGATTAAATGTTTCATCATTTGCCATGTTGAAGTACTTGCACCAAAAAAAGGGTTGGGGGGGGGGGGGCCAAATTCTCCCCCCTTGCATCTAGTATCTAAATGATTATTTTTACCTTGGTCCTGATCTTTGACGGTATCGACGTCCATACTCTCATTCTCCCTGTAGAACTCCCTGTGAGGTTCAAACGTGTCGGCATACTGACTTGCCGCCCTAAACGCTGCCGTCAGTGCTTCCTGTAGAAGAATTCATAAACAAATTCTAGTTCGCTCATTATGCATTGCAAACTTTTTATGACGTGTCAAAATAAATAACCCTTAAATTATCCTTTCAAAATTTATAGCAAATTTGCCTTGCAAAAAGTTTAACTTTCAAGCATTTTCATTAATTTTTTTTTTTATCATTTGTTTATTTATTTTATTAACTCTATAAAAGTCATTAGCCTTAAAACATGTACATGTATACTGTAAATCACTTTTGTGAGACAGAAAGTTCTGGATTTTATATCTCCAGGTCATTTCATAAGACCAAGTAATCACGCTGGTTCACACTGTTGTGACAATACCGATCATTTTTGGAGAACTTTGAACTAGCGAAATGATGAAATGGCAAAAGAGTGCTCTCGCGAAAAACAACATGAAAATAAAGTACTCGGAAATACTTCATGATTAACAGTAGATTTCCTCGTTTACAACAAAAAACAGGTATGTGTATACCCTGATAGAATGTATGATGGTCTGTAGATGTTTATCGTCCTCAAACATCGTCGACAGACTCGGTCCCTCACCACATGCCTTGTCCTCAAACTTGTTGTTGATGATAGGTCTGTACAAGAAAAATAAAAACAGGATGATTATGTTCAATTTGATCACATGTTTATTTTAGGCTGGATTTGTTTAAATTTCTTAGAATATGGAAAACTTTGAAATATTAATCCAAAATTTTCCCCCCCCCCCCCCCAAAAAAAAAAAAAAAAAAAAAAAAAAAAATAATAATTAATAAAAAAAAATATTTTCTTTTTTTTTTTAAAAAAAAAAAAAAAAAAAAAAAAAAAAAAAAAAAAAAAAAAAAAAAAAAAAAAAAAAAAAAAAAAAACCCCCCCCCCCCCACACACCCCCCCCCCCCCCCCCCCCCCCCCCCCCCCCCCCCCCCCCCCCCCCCCCCCCCCCCCCCCCCCCCCCCCCCCTGTGAACCATTGGCAATTCCTGCAAATGGAAAGTAAAACCTTTCAGACTTTCTCCTAGTACCTGTTACTTATTTGAGCAAACTACACTTTGTCTCCAAATACTCTGCAATTTCTGAATTAATTCAACACTGGTACCCAGCTGTCTTACCTTGTGAATGCATCAAAGTATGTGTCTGGTACCAGGTTCTGTACACTAAGAACTGCATCCTGGAATCTTTTGATAACTTCAGCAATACCTTCCTGGAACTCTTCAATGTCGGGAGAGAATAATAGCTGGTTTGGTTCAAGTACAAACTCTGAGATGTACAAGGGAGGTAAAACTGGCACTTCATCTTCATCCTGCAAAATTGAAGCCGGGAATCAATAACAATTCTAACGATTTTGCCCTCCATTTTTTCCTGCACAGATTAATATATAAAGTAATTTGGGTAATATTCACAATACTTTAAATTTCGCTATTGTTCTCTCATTTCCCACCATGCTGATTTAAAGATCTTGCGAAAGATTCATTTCACATAGATTTACTATCAGAGAATTCACCTTTCACGAAATTAAAAATCACGAATAAGACAGTCGGCACACAAATCGCAAAATTTTCATCATGCAAAAATTACCCAGTTTACAGTAAATGAATTTAATTACTCTCTCATTCAATATTTATGTTTCTTCTAGAAAAACTGAAACATTAAATGGGCAAAGATGTATAAATTATGTAATATGAATCAAGTCATTTTCCCATCCTCAGTTCTATAAAACTGGAATCCCCTGAAAAAAAGTACTGTTAAAAGTTTCAGTAATTTCTTTAATTTGCTAAAAAAAAGCAAAAATATCAATCTTGCGAGTAAAACCCCCTTGCACAGTCTTTTTCATCAGGAGCTGTGAAGCAATTGTGCAAATGGCTTGCCATAGAAATGATATAACATTATTTATCTAAGATATCCAGCAAGTCGTTGGAAGTTAAATCATTTTATTTCTACCATTTTTTTGCCCTACAGATATCTTAAATAGAAAAGTTAATGTTCCTACATTGAAATATTACAACACAGTAACAAACCAAAGAAAGGAAGGATTAAGGTACCAACAAAATGTGTAAGAAACATGGCACAAAAAAAAGAAAACATGACTTAAAGGGAAAAAGCAAGAAAGCTGTAACAATCAACTGATAACACAAAACTAAGTTAACACCACATGTGATATGCTTAGAATTGATATAATATTGTTTACCAAAGTCATATTTAGAAATGACTGTACTTTCATTCATGTAACTGCAACTTTTTGGATAAAATTCATGAAAACAATTGTAGAATCTATTGTGTCACAAATCAATCGTGTTGTCCAAAGAGAAAAAAGGAGTGTTTATCTTATAGATTGCGTTATACATATTTATCACATGTCCCGGTAGGTGTAATGTAACACATGTTTATCACAATGCCCGGTAGGTGTAATATTACACATGTTTGTCAAATGTCAGGTGTAATGTAACACATGTTTATCACAATTCCCGGTAGGTGTAATATTACACATGTTTATCACATGTTAGGTGTAATGTAACACATGTTTATCACAATTCCCGGTAGGTGTAATATTACACATGTTTGTCAAATGTCAGGTGTAACGAATGTAACACATGTTTATCACATGTCTGATGTAATATTACACATGTTTATCACATGTCAGTTGTAATATTACACATGTTTATCACATGTAAGGTGTAATATTACACATGTTTATCACATGTCAGTTGTAACGTTGTATACCAACAATTTTGCAAGATCATGAACAGCATCAACATTTTCTTCTTCATCCTCCGTTTCTGGCTCTTCTATCTTCTGGCAGTACACATAACATATATTTCAAATTTGTAAATTTTAAGACAGTTGGCAGTCAACTCGTCCTTTGACATAATATCGAGGAATGATCGTGAAACTATTGTATCTGCATATAAAAGTAAAAGCAGATACAATAGTTTCACGATCAACCCTCGATATATATACTGAACATAACTTCTAATTGGACCCCTGCCTTTTTCCCTCTTTATTTATTTATCAATGCTTACAATATCTGCCAGCTTATCTTTACCTATAAATGCACCAGGAAGGAGTCTAAGTACATTAGTAATTGACATTTAATTGCAGCTTACATTAATCATTAAAAAATTTAAGTCCCAGGAGCATAATTACATCTAGCTCTTATTTTACCAAGAAAGATGTCTTGCCGGCGGAAATAACCTTTATTGGTACCAAAAACATTCCTTACTTACCTTTTTAAATCAATAAGTACATTCAGTGCATATTACAAGTATAGCGCAGTATTTTTTTTCAATGATATATATATTGCAACACAGTTTTATCATTATCCTATCAGTAAATTTATTAAATCTATATCATTAAACTCAAAGTGATCCTGGGACTTTAAAGTGTATTATACAGAGTCCTTGACCTTTAAACAAAATACTTCATTGACAACTACAGCAGCTGATTGATACTGATCAAAATCTCAATTCAAAATACATGTATGAAGTCTATGCAAGACTTGGTATTTAAATCTGCCTTGATGTGAAGCAGGTCATGTTCATTGGGGTCCCATTTTTCTTCGGTTCCCTGAGTATTTAACATACCACTTATTCAAGACAAGCTAAGTTCATTTAAATGTATATGAACCCAGTTAGCTAGCATTGTAGATTAAAGTTATAAATGGCTTTAACATTAAAAAAAAAACACAGGAAAAAAACCGCTTTGAATATAATTTTTTTTTTGAATCCTGAAATACTAATACTGCAAATTTAATGTGCTGTACAGTATATTAACACTGTACATGTAATAGAAATTCATGACAAATCTGTAACACCTGGCTTAAAACCAAAGTATATCTACTTCGGGAATTTCCCAATTTATCAAAATCTGAAAACAGTCATAAAATCTTTGGCCTCAAATCAAGTATACCTTATGGCAGGGGGTTTCCCAAATTGTAAACAAGCTATTAAAAAGTGCGTAGTGTATTTGAATATGTAATTACAGAGTATTAGTTTTTGAAAGATTAATAGTTAAGCAAATGTTATTTATTAAAAAGATATTCTACATGTAATGCAAATGCAAAGCTGCCAGTAGGGTTTATACTTTTGGCAGAAATGTTTTTTTCCTGCAAAATATTCACCAGGTTCTGGTAGTAAAGATAAAACAAGAAAATAAATGTCTTCGTTGTTGTAACCATCATTCCTGGGAAAAACCAGTACTTAGTCAGACTCTTATTCTCCGTAAGGTACTGCCAACTTTCTCACATAAAGAGAAACTGTATGGTCCGTTACTACTAAGCATGGCTCGAACCCAACACCCTCAATCTATGAGAGGTTACAGTGATTTCAAGTCAGCGACTCCAACCGCTCAACCACAAATGGCGGACTAAAAACTTCCTCAAAGGAATAAATATTGCATAAATATTGCAATTACAGTCGACTCTCAAAAACTCGAACACCCTCAGGGAAGCAAAATTTTCTGTAGTTCGAACTTTTTCCGGAGTGAGCATGTAGGCCATATTCGAGATGGTACTAAAGACCGTTCTGTAAGAGCGCGCGGTCTGTCTAGAGTGAAGTGTACTAAAACCTGTGTAGGAACGTACTCTGTTACTTTTAGCCAGTCAATGTATTCTTTGGAATGCCAACATCTTTGCTCTCCCGTTTTCCGGGCCCTTCACCAGTTGCTCAGCGAAATTAATTTTCCCCCTCCGCCGAACTGGCTATCCCCCATTACTGGGACATTCACCAGGTTGCCCGACGTTGAACTTTGTCCACTATGTTCTGACATAATTGTGTGTGTTTTGACATTGAAAAATCTAGATTTTATATAGCTTTATTGAATATGAAACAATTAACTCATTTTATGACAGGCATAGCGATTGCCACAGACATAATCATTAAGTGTTAGCCCGCGCGCAAACAAATCCACATATCCTCCATTATTACCGTGTTGGCGCCATTTACTCAATCAAGCTGGCACATGCTCAATTTTCACACGGTGTGAAAAACATGCGGCCCGGCTGATTGATCAATTAACGACGACACTGTTCGAACTTTCCGGAGTTATTCACACTTTTTATTAATGGAGCCGCCTCTAATATCAGTTCAAAAGTTCCGATTATCCGGGTTTCCGATTAACCGTAGTAGAACATATTGAATTTAGAAGGAAAATTGGGACCCCAAAATGTGTTTGAATAATCGGGGGTGTTCCAATTATCCGGGTTCGAACTTTCGAGAGTCGACTGTAATATCAATAAATATTGCAATTTTGATACTCAATGACCTAGCTATAAAAGTAACAAGCAAAAATCTACTAACATGTTACCATGGTAACTACCAATAAGTATAGCAAAGAAAGCTGCATAGCAACTGAAAGGAAACTTTGCAAAAAGTTTTAGCAAAAGGTATTAACTAAAGGTTGACATTTTACTATGAAATCATTAGCTAGCTAACTAAAGGAAAAATTCATTCCCCGAGAGACCAAGGTAAAAGAATTGAGCAGAAAATTCAAACTAACAAAATATATTGTATGTGCAAACATAAAGATTTTTAAAATTTGTGACCACTTGTGTTTTACTTCTATGCAAATGAAAATACATAAAGTGGTTTGTCTTGTCAAACAAAAAGGCGCACAATATAAACTAGGCTCAGCGAACTGATGGCATGAAGTTGAATTCCGATCGATCTACATCTTCAACCTGTATAGGACTAGTACATTTTGATTTTAAGGGGTAACATCATGGTTTACCATCTAATAAACCGCTTTCAAATTAAATATTACTACAGAAAAAACTGTCTTATACAGCACCTAGTTGTAACAGAAGACTATCCCTTAGTCAGGGTACTATAAAATATGTAATTAACCATCAATCGTCTATAACTGGCATGACCTTGTGGTCCCAAGAGGTGCAATGTAAGAGATATGACAGGTTTTACGTTAATAATATTACAGAAAATGATCAGTACTAGGACACGAAAATTTTCCAAATCTTCACTCATCCTGTCTCAATCAAAGATCACAGTGAAAACAAGAAAAATACATTACAGCTTTTCTAATTTTCATTCATCCTGCATAAATTTTTAATTGCAATTTAATACGAGTATTTTTCTACATTTAGTATTCATCAATTGTACATGTAGCATAGAAAATGAAATAAAATAAATGCCTAATATAATATAGATGCCTACAACTGCATAATGGAAGCACTATCACCACTAATCTATAATTATCCTAGACAGGTTTCCTTTTGGTTGATGAACTTGCTTATATTTATACAAATGTATAGTCAATTCCATATCCTCACAGGGCATTTTTTCCCAAGTTCAGGGAAGGTGCCTTTAAGCCCCTTAATTTGGGGAAAATTTAAGTGATAACTAAATGAAAGGGACACAATCATCCTGGTGAAAAGTTACAGTTTGTCGAAAACTGCATGATTTTAAAGAAATTCTAGTTGGGGAAGACCATCTTTATGCAATTGCACAATTTATACAATAATGATCTGAGTAAAACACCTAACAGCAAACTACCCACATTATTTTTTGTAGAAATGATGCTTTATGAACTGCCTCACTGAACCGGCTGAATCAGCAAATTATCTAAAATTTTGAAATTAAAGCAGACTTCACGAGTCTTGCTCCATTCAAAATAATGGTTCATTTCACATATCTAAGCTAACTCAGATGATCCTACTAGATGTCAAGAAACGTTTTGTATCCCCCAAGCTGAGATCTTGTAGAGGACCAAACAAATGTGCATAATTATACAAACTTTATTCATTTCAAGGCGATTTAAACCGAAAACATCAACCACGTAATGAAATCAAAATATTTGCATGTTCATCAAATTCAAGGATTTACAAGGCTATGTGCATAACTGGTGTATCTGAGTCTGTAGTTATAGATACATGACACAGTAATGCACCGAGCCCTCCAACTTGGTTTTACTACCTCTTCAACATTATCAGCATTTTCATCCGATCCCTCCTTTTTCTCCGAGTCAGTTTTTGCTTTTTTCTAGTGTTTAAAACAAAGGCTTATAAATAATCATGAAGAAAAAAAAATAATTTTGGGCCTTCCTGAAACGGCACATTTATTGCAATGGCTTATATTGCTCTGCATTAACAAATTTAAACATAATTTTACAGTTTATATGTAGTTTTTGAAATTTGACGGTAGGAACTGTTTTAAAGGGGCATTTAAGATTGATCAAGGAACTGACTTGAATTTAGTTCATTCAGAATAGAAACTCTCAGTTCCTTCAAGAGTTATGTTACACAAAATCACATGACAATTCAGACATGTATGCAAAAAAAGAAAAAAAACAGAGATGTATAATGGTGTAAGGATATCGTATACTACACATTTTACAACTTTGGGACAAATTGGTAAACTTGGTTTTGTGACTTTGGAAATATATAAAATAAAAATCGTTGTACTTTTGAGACAATGAAAGGAGATTTACAGCTACAATGAAACACTTAGTATCAAACCTTCTTTAGGAAAATCGAGGACATTCTAACAACACTCATTTTTACTGAAGATCTACCAGATTTCTAAAAATGAAATTTGGCACATCTATAAAGAATTTGAAGATTAACATGAACATATCCACAAACATAGATGTTGGCAATCTATGTTCATACTTGATACTTTTATACAAAATTATATGTCCCTGCATTTTCATTTCTGACCAGACACTTTTAATAACTATAAAAAAATTCAACTTAAATGTGCTCTTTTTGCTGACTGCAGGAACTTAAAATTAAGATAGCATATCTACCAACCATTAAAATGTCATTTTCTTATTCATTTCTGTTCTTACTTTGGAGTTTTGCATGCAAATTTCACCAATTTACCCAATAACTTGAAACTTCAGGACAAATGGTGTTCTTTCTTCAAAGGGAAGTAATTCTTGAAACAACAATTTCAGCTACTTTGACAAATCTCTGAAAAATTTGACCCTTTATTTTCTTTGATATTGTAGAAGAAAAAAACGGATAAGAAACAAAATACCTTCTCTTCCTCTGCCTTCTCGTCTTTGGTTTCCTCCTCGAGACCCTGGATCTGTGCTAGACTGGGTGTGTTCTGTAACTGTTCTGTCAGGTAGTTAAGGAGTGTGGAGACGGAGTTGACCGCCAGCACGTGCATTGTGTTCACGATCAGATAGTCAGCCAGTCGGATGAAACTGAAAATAAGCAGGTCAAAATAAGCTGTGCTGAGTACCGCGAAAACCGTCTCATGATGGCAAAATAATGGCAGCATCGGAGTTAAATCTTGAAAGGCCTAATGTACATGATTTCCCACAAATTAGTTTATTATGACCAAATGATGACATGATCATCTATCTCTCTATGTGAAATCTATATGCCTCTAAATCTCTATATATTTCAATGCAAAATAATGTCTGCAGGTGGAACAAGCTGTACGTTTAAGTTATAGTTCAATATTACAGGAGTTTTGAAACAAACTTATTGCGAGGGAGCGTCAGCAAACCGTAGCAAGTTTGGCTTTATTTCTGTAATATGGACCTATAACCGGCTTACAGTTTGTCCCATCTACAGACATTATTTGTATTGAAATATATAGGGATCTGGGGCAAAGCTTAGCTCTGTAAAGTCACAGTCGTACATATTCGAAAAGTAAGTGAAATATTTTTTTTGGCACATCTCTCGTACATTCATCAAATTGCTTTAAAATTTTTGAATGAAATTGGAGCATTTGATTGGATCAAAAACTGGGGTAAACTGTTAATTTACCTATACACATGGATTCAGATCACACTGCTAAAACATTTTCAAAATACAGATTCATTGTACTGTCAAAAATCAAGACCACTTACCAGGTTAGACGTTTGCAATGCTCTCTCTTGTTGGCCTGTTCGGTATATGTCATTTTGTCCGGGGCTTCACCATAAATGTCCATGTCATAGTTACTCTGCATCAAGTAACTGGAGGCTGTGCCAGGGGCTCCAAAATCTCCTAAATAATTAATTTGCTAAACATTACGACTAATGCAGAAATTACTTGTATTTTTCTACAGCACAGTTAGTGACCAAGAAAAATATCATTTCCTTTCAATATTATCTGTCTAAACTTTCTGTCCTACGACAAAATATATTTTCTAAACTCTAGATTGCATAATCTTTGCAATTTTTAAGGTTTGTGAATGAGTGAAAAAATATACGCACGCAAATAAACCAATACAAATGGAATCAATTCACACATCCGTATCAAATTAAAATAGGAAAATAAAAAATCAGCAGAAGTCTAACTCTAAAATTACAAATTTATAAACAGTTTTTATGAGGTGGGAAAATACAATTTGTACTATGATGATGTCATAACTAGTATATGACATAATTATGAGCCGTCTTTACTGACACAGTTAAACCTGTCTGAACCAGCACCTGGTTTAAACAGAAAACTACCCAATCAGGAAATAGTCCCCTGGTCACTGTAGTAAAAAATGAATTTTTTAAAATCTGGTTTAATCAGTAACCTCCTTTAACATCCATGACCGAGTGGTCCAGAAAGGAGTTATATTAGAAAGGTTCAACTGAACAAAATCTACATAAGAATATACCTGGACTTTCTCCACCATCATAAAAGTAATCATCAGGCGTGAATCCTGCCTCAAGTAGCGCCGTGCGGCATGCACTTCTCACCACTTCCTTCACAAGGTCGCGGAACTCCATCAGCCGTCCGGCAACCTCGCTGAGCTGCGTGAACTGAGCTTCGTTAAACTCTCTCAGAGAGTAGGTGTGACCTTTCTCGACCTTGCACAGACCCATGTCACTGATCCTGTGGCACATCTCTCTTACATTCATCAAAGCTGGCCGCAGTGACTGTAAGACAGAAAATTGTCAAAAGATAAGAATATTTCAAAGATAATGTGTGATTCTATTCAGATTTTATGAACCAAACTATTACTGCTATACTCTAATGATACAGTCAAACTTGTGGCAGAGATTGCCCAGCGAATACAAACCAGCTGAAAGAAAACAGCGTATTACCCATTTTATTTAAAACCACTTGTGACTAAAGATAATGTTTCAAAGGACATATATCTGAGCATTATAGGTTTTTTCAAGAGTGGTCTTTGATTATCGCTGCGTCATTTTAAGTCAATGACATGAACTACTTGACAACGTATTAAGATGGCCATTTATAGGCGCTACTTACAGGATTTACGATAAACAGGTTGGCATTCAGGGCCTTCTTGCACTGGGCTATCTTCTTAGACTTCACATTTCCACGCCATACACTGAAAGCCTTCCATTTTCTGAACAGGGCAAATGAAGGAATCTGAAAGCATCAAAAGGAAGTATTCATGGGACATTCAATTCAGCTTTGAAAGTTGATGTGAATTAGAAGTTCATTGCATAGATGTACATGCAACTTTAGGGGTCCTACACTGTATCAATTTTACTTAAAGATGTTTGCTACAGGTTTTCTATATGAATAAAGGGCCAAACTATTCCCTTTCATAGAATTTCTTCAAACTTAGAATATTGACTGAGAATCAAGTTTAAGACAGAAATCTGAAATAAAAATAAAAGGTCTTAAAAATTGGTCTTGAATTATCTGCTCTTGAAAATCAGAAAACACCACAAAATGCTGTGTTCAAACGTCCTTTTAAAACAAAACAAACATGGATGTGCTGCAAAGTCCTCTTAAAAGATTATTGTGACATATATGTACCATAACTGCAAATATTCACGTACCTTTCTTAATTTCCTGAAATAGTCATACTCCAGTTCCCATCTGTCAAGGGTGACAAATTCTGTTTCGTCATCGTTACGTATACGCGTAACACCTTTCTGACTTATCGTACAGTAGTCCGTCTTGTTGATGTTCTCGTGGTTCACCACCCTAAAATTGAGTAAAAATAGACCTTTAAAATAAACCTTTTTTTCAGGACTTTTTGGGGGATCATGTTCGTTAAATGGTCTATAGTTTGGTTTTAGCTTGATAATGAAATAAATTCTTCCTACTTATATAATCAGTAAATCATCCCCCGGACATTTGCTTTGGTCTCTTACCTGTGAAAGAGCTAGCAAATTTTTACCACTCGCATTTTGACAAGTGCATCCATGCATGCAGTAAGAATAATTTAAAGTCCCAGGAGCACTTTGGATGTTGAATAGTTTGAATCTCTTATATTACCAAGAAAAACATATTACCAGCAAACATGACCATTATGTTTATGAAAAACCTTAAAGTCACACAACTCAACTGGTACATACTTGAGGTTGTAATAATGGTAATCAACCGAAGATTTTGGCACAGCCGGACTGAGGTAAAGGAAGCCTATCTTCTCATGGTCCTTGATGAGTTCCGTAATCTTGCCTGTGTCTCGCAAACCCTCGTACGTCTGCATAACTGTCAAACAAAATACAACGTCATTTATTATTTATGGAATAAAACAGTTACAGTTACTAGGTCAGAGACATCTTGAAAGGATTTTTAAGGATTTGTTGATTAGACCTTCACACTAATAGTATCCTGGGTTTCTGGGGCACCCAAATTTTCATAAGGAACACCGTTTCTGTCAAGTTGGACAGTCCTCCAGGATACCTATTTTTTAGAGCAAATATACGATGTTCCTCATAGAACACCACATAAATACAACATTCAATGGTTTCTTGATTCAAACTGTGTTGCTGATTGAAAAATCAAGGAAATTAGTGTGAAGGCGACTGTTGATGTAACACATACATTTGTACTTTCCCTTTTTTTCACAGATGTAATAAAAGTTAAATCAGATGTTACTGAATTTGTCTTCAGTAAAAATATTCACAATCTTATCAACATCTGGTACTGTTTATAATTTCAATTAAAAAGAGTATCTGTTCCCTGAAATTGTTCCTAATACATAACAATCTTCTGTAAGATTTCCAAAATTTTCTTTTAAACATATCCTGAGAATTACAAAATATTTAAACTTTAAAAGCCTGTAGAAATGATGTAACAAACCCTTTGGTTTTGTAGATGGTGGAATGATTGGTCCAGAAGCATGCGCCCTTCCTCTTGGAGTACTCGGCTTTGCCTGTTTTGGAGGAGTCGGGGCCCTTGCCCCAAGAGCTTCCTGCTTCTGTTTTAATGCATCTGGTAAATCTGGTAATGGGGATGGAGGCATGCCTTCGGGCCTTTCAAGAGGTAGAGGTGCTGCGGAACTCTTCCTTTTCTTCTTCTGTGGTTCATCTGCCGCTAACTTAGCCAGTTTTTCAGCTTCCATCCTCTCCCTGTTCATTTTGTGTATATATGCTGGCTGGTTCCTCTCCTGGTGCTTTTGCAAACTAGCCTATTCAAAAGAAGAAATGAGAATTAATATCTTTCACTGTACAAAAAAAAATCATGCTCCTCAAGTTTATAAAACAGGTTTTGAAATAGTGAGCGATGTAACTATCAAAGTAGAATAAAACTTGACTGCTGGCAGTGACCATTTTTCCCAATGTCTCACCTAAAATATGAATTTCCCTTTATAATGGTATAGTTGTATGTTTATGAATAGCTTCTACTTTATTTGTAATAACATCTGACAGAAAAAGTACAAATGTGAATATTACTGAAAAATCCCAATTTAGGTGAAATACCACACTTTTTCTCAGTCCGCCTGGTACCTGATCCTCTACATAACTGGCAAAAAAGTAGCTGCATGTTTTATCTACAAAAGTGTAACACTTACAACTGGTTCTAGTTTCGGAGCTGTTGGTATGTTCGACTTTTTCATCTGAGTCTGAGTGATACGATTAAATCTTAAAACTCTTGGGTTGATCGCAGCTTGCTGCGGGGCATACGAGTACAGCCTGGCTTTCAACTGTTCTGGGTCAACAGCTTTGAGGCCCGCCAATGGTCCATTTGTACCCCCATTCATCTGACTGTCCAAAGACGCTCCTGCCTGTCCGTTTGCAATACCACTCCCTCTGGCACTCATCTGCCCATTCAGGCTTTGATGAGTCAGAGGCTGTCCGTAGGACATCTTCCTTTTTAAACTGCTCTAAAAAAGGAAATTATGAATAACCGATTAACTGAGTGTCATTCTGCAACCACAAAAATATAAAATTAACTAAGCGAAAATACGATTGAATTATATAAGATCAGAAACAGAGAAATTTCTTTCTTTTTTCCTTTTAAATTGTGGTCACAAGAACTAGAAATAGATTAACACTAATCGTGTGCATTAAGTCTCTTTGCTACACATCTGATAGCTGTCCAACAGACACATGTAAACATACTAAAGGCCGACACTAAAAAACATGAGTCTGTAAAATGGGGCTACAAAAACAGTATGAACATGTTGGGTTCTCTCCCTGCAGATAATTCTGATACTCATCTGTCATATCAAACACAGTTAACTTATAAACAGACAATACACTTTAGTTATTTGTACAGCTGCCAATACTGTACAAAATGATTTTGGCTACTTTTCTAAATTTGTTGAAACAGCGATATTATGCAAGATATTCGGTGGCAAAAAAGAGTAAATTTCTCCTTATAATCTAGTTAACATAATGTTAAGAACACAGAGTTAGACTTAATTACCTCTTCCTGGTTGTCTGATAACTGTATCGCTGGCTACAAACAGCAAATGTATAAAATTTAGAACGAATTTACGCACATAAATCCGCCATATTGGTAAACATCACTTGGCAACAAGACCGTAACGTATCGCGTTTGCTGATTGGTTAGAATTTCGTTCGGGTGTTTCCGTAGGAATAGCCTAAAACGCGGACGCATTGCATAGATATTATAACCATAGAGAGTCTGTCGAATTATGTGAGAGCTTTTGTGAATTTCGTGATTTGTTTGTAAATGGGATTTTATGAATTTAGGATAAACCACATAAATAGCATTCAACTAATTAACATTATTTGCTAGTCGGATATATGATTTTTTAAATTGTAGAAGTATTTTAATAGAAAGGAAATCGACATTTAATATCGATCTATAGGATTTGCAAAAGGAGTTAATTTATGCAAAATATCTAAAGCGAAATTGTATATTCTAAAACTAAATACAGAACTCGGATAATGTACAAGATTGTTAATAAATTTATTTATTTTAATTTTGAAGTCAAATTATATTAATAATGATAATGATAATAATAATAATAAAATCTTTATTTATAGGAGGTAAACACATTAAGTAAACGTACAAAACATTTGACTTATTTACAATGTGGCCTTCTGAAAAGAAACAACATATGAATGAATGAATGAATGAATGAATGAATGAATGAATTCTTAGAGAAAAAATAATGCAGCATGAATTAGTGAATGAATGAATGAATGAACATTTTCTAAAGCAATATTAACTATAATTGACGTACCCGACAAACATTCATTGATTGAGAAAAAGCAGTTCAATTGAAACATTTCAAAATGTTTACACATTCTTCACTTCAACATACATGACCGTATAACTAAATAACCTGATCTTGGTATTTTTTGTTAACTTTGAATACAATAAAACATTCATACAAAAACCCTATATGACTCTTTCGTGAAAATTACATAATTTAGTATAAACTTGCGTAAATTATACTTAAAACAATTAAATGAATTAATCTGTCTAATATTCAAAGGTAGAAGATTCCAAATATAGCTACTTTGATATGTAAATGTATCTTTCATATATTTAGTCATATGTTTTGGCATTATGAGATCTTTACGTTCTGTAGACATTAACTCATAGTGTTCATTACTTGAAAAAGTTAAAGATCTGACATGTAATCAGGAAACAATCCATTCTTACATTTAAATATCACTATTGCAGCATGATATATGGATCTATTTTCAAAAGTCATCCATTGCAATGCTTTAAATTACTCTGAAGAGTTCGTTTTAAAGGGGCTTTGTAACATTGTGCGAGCTGCACGCTTCAACAGTTTTATAATTTTGTTTATATTTTCTTTTGACTGAATACCTTTTCCTCATACAGAACAACAGTAATCGAAACATGGGACTATATGTACATTTGTATATACATTATAAAACTTTTTTTTTCATTTCATCATTTCAAAAGTTTATCCGTTTTAAGAGAGCACTTTTTGTATTGATTTTTGTACATACAGAAACGATATGTATATCCTACGATAGAGTATTGTCAATATGTATTCCTAACGGACGTTTTCAATTTGTGCACTGTTAAGGAAGAGATTTAATTGCCTTGCCTTTTTTATTCTTTTCTTTGTCGAAATTAACATACACTAATATTTCTCTGGATGAAGTGACATATTATTTAGAGAACACCAGTTAGCGATATGATTGATATTCTCCTGGAGATTCGTTTCAATAATGTTGATATCTTTATTTGAATCACGAATAGTAGAGTCATCAGCAAAAAAATCAATTTTGATATTATTTGAAACTATACCGTTACATATATATATATCGTTAATGTATAGTAAAAACAATAAAGGACCTAGGATTGAACCTTGTGGAACTCCAGATTTTATGTTCATGGACTCGGAAAGGTTGGTATTTGATTTAACTCGTTGCTTCCTTTTACTTAAGTATGACTTGAACAAATCCAGAAAGCAATTAGAAAAATGATACAACTTCAATTTATGTATCAAAACATCATGTTAACATATGTAATGTAACATATTTCTCTTAAATAGTAGGAACTTTTCACACACTAGTACCACATGTAGTATAAGTACATGTGGATTTTATCGATTATAATGCATTCTTATTCATGGCCTCTTTACCGTTGTTAGATTTATATGATTTTTGATCTATAGTCGGTTGTAAAAGCTCATGCGATCTTATGTTTATTGTAAATGTCTTGCCGACTCAAAATAAATATAATCTTTATTTAAATTTGGTAGTATACGTGTGCATGTATATGATTACTCAGAAATTATAAAGTTCTGTAAGTTACGTTCACTTACATCGATAAAGAAATGTTTCTCCGTCTACATAAAGCATTGGCAGGACCAAACCTAGAATATGGAACAGTAATATGGTGCATACATTAAAAAAGAGACAAAATAGCAATAGAAAATGTTCAGAGAAGGGCTATTAGAGTGTTGAGAAGTCTAAATTACAACTTCTATAATCAAAGGTTAAAAATCCTAGGTCTATCGACTTTAGAAGACTCAGGTGCAGGTATATATAATACTATGATCATGAATGGCACTGAAAGAATAGAGAGGGGTAAGTCGTTCAGCGTGACAAATACAGTAAATGGGGGATACACGTTGGACATCTACAAAAACAGGACATGGGCATTCTTAATGAGTTTTCTTAAACCACAGAGTCGTAGATGCCTGGAATAATCTGTCCAATAAAACAGTCACAGCACCCGTCCTGAATTCATTTAAAGCTAGATTGAATAAACATTGGAGGGCCTCAAAAAAGGTCCATGAAGATTCAAATAAACAAAGTTAATTTGGTCGAATAAGCTTTTTACAATAAATAGTAGTGTAAGAATTGTTTGTACATTGCACGTGGTATGATGTATTCTAACGTTAGCTTACGGCTGGTTCAGCCACGTTACTATAAAAACCCGGTACAACACTAGCTTTGATACTGTTTACTCTATTCCAACAGCGCGTACCTTTGCAAACACGAACTATATAAATAAGTTCTTTTAACTTAATTACTACAAATTAAACTGTAGTTAGACACTGTACATGTATAGCCAACGGTTTGTTTCTTTGTTGTTTTTATCGGGTTTTACGTTGCTTTCAACAATATTCCAGTCGTATCGCGATGGTTAGTTGATGCATCTTTCCTGGGAAGACTTGGACCATCTTAGCGGTTCAGCAGTACCAGATGCTAAAGTAGCCAAGTAACTAACAACCTGCTTTACAGGATGACGATTTCGGCTAATATCATTACAACGTAGCGCATGGAAGCTAAACGTCCCTCCTACAGGAATCTAGAATTTGAGAGATTCCAATTGTTAAAACCCGTTTAGTTGCTGTAAAAATAGCTTCCATATCAACCTTTTCAAATCTATTTCTCAAATGTCTAAGCTATGGCTGAACTACGATATACAATAAGCACGTACATTTTTTCAGGGATTCAAACGGTCAATTTTTTTTACAAGTTCATGCGAAAAACAGAATCATCTGCATCTTTGAACTTATTATAGTTGAAGTAATGGAGGGAACATTTTGAATGCATAATAAACCGACCAGAGCCACCAGTATTCCCTGACATTAGACTAGTGAGGCATATGGAAATCAGGACCCATCATTCTACAAGAAGTGAAACAGTTATTCACAAGCTCGCGAATGGCAAGGCTCCAGGAGAGGACGGTGTGTGTGTGTGTGTGCGTGTGTGATGAGATGCTGAATGCAGAGGACCAGGACGCACAACGACTGCTGCAGTGTATTTCCTCAGGACATCTAAAATACGACGGATATTCCGATTGATTGAAAGAAAGGGGGGGGGGGGGCTCACAGTAAAGCTGCCCAAGAAAGGTGACCTAGGAGACTGCATCAATTGAACAGTGACAAGAATTGGACTGCACGCTCTGCGTGGGGTTTGGTGACTTTGAGAAGGCGTTATACAGTCTACAGCAGTGGACACTGAACTCAGTGATAAAGGACCTTGACTAAACATATAGCATGGGACTACTGTGCAGTATGTGCCAAGATATCCCACAGAAGACACAGAAACTCAGTGAATAAGTATAGGACTGAAGATCAACGCCCACAATAAATACATTGTTTTAACATTAATATTTTACAGAAACATTTCACTCTTAACTGAATATACCTTTTGGGTAAACAGATTATTTGGACGCTCAAATTCTCCAAATATTTAAGTATCAAATACGTTATGATGCGTTATTATCATACACTTCTTTTGATGTCTTTAACCATCCGGTCATTGGTGACCACCCGACCACTTCTACACTTTAAATTTTGTTTAAGAATACCCCTTCTTTAATCTGTTTTCCCCATGATTTTTAAAAACACATTAAAATGATAAATTGTCTCATATTATGAACTTACAACCAGAGATGGATAATTGAATATTCTTGGACTTAATTAAAATGAACTTCATTGCCGTCTACATTTTGTAACATTACTGAGTAATGGCGAACTTATAAGCATGTAATTTTAAATAGAAAACACACACATCTGGCATCTTTAAAAAAATATTATGCATCGCACGGTATTTTGATCCTTTATTTGATACAATAAAAAAAGATCATTAAGCACATGCATATTTTTTCTGTATAGTACATAATGTCAATGTCAAGCACTACAACAACTGTACAGTAAACTACAAAAACTGTCTCATGTTCAGGAATTTTGATACAGCATTACATGTTTCGTAGGTACATATAAACCTGCCTACAAATAATTCAACGTCATTTTATTCTTAATCAGTGGAATTTAAATGTATATATACATATTTCGCATACAGGTAATGTAGCAAAAAGGGCGTAACGGACGTTTACCCCAACGACCAGTCTGTAGACAAATGGATTTGATAGGTTTTTCAATATTCTTTAGAAAATCATACTGAAGGAAATTCTCCCCGGGGGTGGGGAGGGGGAGTTTGGGTAAAGTCGTCCAAAGTAATATCTTGATAATAAATACACCACCAATTTTCGAGAAGTTTTATGAATTTCTTTTAGCATGCCTATTGCACAACAAAAGGTGGCACATTTAAATAAATGTTTCTTAACTTTTTGTTAGAAACTTTGTTTGTTGCTGATTTTTGTAATGTTATCCAGCAGATTATTCCAATCATGAATGGAATTAAGATAAAAAGTATCTGTTTCAAAACTTATAATTTTATAACAGCAACAAAGTTGTACTGACTAAATCTTGTTCTGTTGTGAATGGATGGCACTTTCTGAAAGTTTTGATTGATGTATCGTGGTCCATTACCACGGAACATATTGAAAACATGGTTGAGCCCAAGTTGTTTTACCCTGGCATCGACCCTGCATGTTATACTGGTCCTGTGAGGCATGTTCAGTATTAATCTGATAACTTTATATTGAGTGACCTGTAACCGGCGCTGAAGTGACTACTTAACCCAGCATACCAAGACGAACAAGCGTACTCAAAGTAACCTTGTCAACATTTACTTTAAATACAGAAAGTACTACAGTGTCTGTATAAAAATCTAACCCGAGAATTAACCTTATTAAGTAACCTTATTTAGGCACTTTGATTAAAATTACTTGAGCAGTAGCATTTTACCAGTTATTAAGAATATGCTAAGACACTGTTTAACATTCAATCACTGATATGAGTTTCGTATTACACAAAATGTATACTCATAAAAGAAATATACAACTGTGTGAAAATGTCCCACTCTTTGAAAAGGCTTCATATATGTAGTGGTGAGGGTTGCAGCACTGAAACAGCATTTCCAGAAAATGCCGGAATTTAGCAATCAGTTCCTACGAGGATTGTTCAAATATGAATGCATCTAGAACGTTATCTCGCTGAATAATGCGAAAACCAGGAAGAAATTAAGATTATCGGGTAGATAAATATGTTAGCTTTACATTGATACAACACCCATTAAAATCTGTTCACTTTGGCTGTGTCTATCGCTCGCTAAACATTACCTACTCGTGTATACTAATAAAAAAATGGTTGGAAGAAGGTCAGCGTACGCCGTTGAAATACGGTACTGTTTTAAGAATCGTTGTATTCTTGGCATAGGGTGTAAAGACATTTTTGATGAAATATGTTCTGTTTATGGGCATAATGAAATGTCCTTTTCCGACAGTTATTCGCTGGTTTAAGAAATTCAAATGTGGATTAGTTTCAACAGAAGATGCACCACATGGCCGTCGGCCGAAAACAGCAACCTCTGCCAAGATGGTTGCTAGAGAGAAGGAAATAGTTGCAACTGATGCAAGATACTCCGCTAGGCAAATAGCTAGTTTGATTGACATCTCATTAGGAGCAGCTCATGCAATTCTGAAACGTAATTTGAAAATGAGAAGATCTGTGCTAGATGGATTCGCCATCTGTTGACAGATGAGCAGAAAAGGGCACGCGTGCAATTGGCGAAAATGTAGCTTAAACATTCTCCAAATTACAATGCACGGTCTTTCACAAATGTCGTCACTGGTGACGAGACATGGGTTCACTTTTTTGAGCCCAAACAAAAGATTCAGAACAAAATATGAGCAACAAAGTCTGGCAAAAGACCATGCATTGCATAGCGGATCATCAGTGTCAAGAAAGTAATGTTTGCCATATTCTTCACAAATCAGGGCCCTGTCATTCAGGTTGCAAATCCGTAAATGCGAAGTTTTACAAGACTAAAGTTCTTCGAAAACTGAAGAAATATTTCAAAAATCGAAGACCTGCAACTGGTTTGGCCAATGTTAGATTGCTACATGACAATGCGTCATCGCACAAGGCGTCTATTGTACAAGACTGTAAACAAAAGCAAACCAAAAATCATAGCATATTGAATCCTATTCAATAAGAAATGTTTGTTATCAATAAATATCGGGGTTACATGTCATAACGATACACTGCTGCATTTATAATTGGAATGTGAAATCAGGGTTTCAATAATCAATCGTGTTTATTGAAAGGAAAATGTGAATCTGGTATCGCACTCATTTTAGTGTCAGTTTCACCATTATAGCATAAAGTAACACTAAGATAACATAAAATTAGATAAAACAACAATAAAGAAATATATACAGTATTATCTCTGACATTCACAAAATAATTCTGCAGTCCCTTCCACTTCCCCCCCCCCCCCTCCCCCGCCCCCCAAAAAAACACAATTGAATTTACTAAAACAAACAATTAACGTGACATTCCTTCAACCAGGAACCGTCTATGAAATTATTCCTACTTCGACTAAACAATACACCGGTGTTTGCATGTGTATTGTATCTGTTTTGTCAAACTCACGAGGGAAATTCCTTTGCTGCTTTGAAACTTGAAGGTATGTAATTTTATGCCTGTGTTAGAACTATGATAATGTGACAGTGACATATCAAATTGTATACACAAGTTTACAACTGTTGTATTAATAGGTATATTTTACAGTAGATCATGTATACATGATAGAAGTGGACTTTTCTCCTTTGTCACTGTCATATTGTCCTAAATGTACTGTTAAACAAGTAATATCTTTAAAAAAAAAGATGGTCGACGTAGGTGACGTAATAAACACATTTTGTGTTTCAGAAGGCTCCCGGGCAGTACACTGCTTATTCCGGTACCGAAACGCTAGCCAATAATCAATGACGCTAGATGTCCGGCCCCGGACAACACCTCGTTGAATACAAAAGTTGATCTTCGTACTGTCCAGAAACCTTGACATAACGTGTTCTGTTTTTTCTTTTTTTGCAACATGATTTATTATAAATAACTATAATATAAAAATATACACATTTTGTGTTTCAGAAGGCTCCCGGGCAGTACACTGCTTATTCCGGTACCGAAACGCTAGCCAATAATTTGCAGATTCTGATTGGTCACATTATAACGAAGTTGGTTAGCAACGCGTCCATACCAACGGAAGTTCAAATCAAAAGTATACGACTACGTCGAAAAATTATAACACTGCTGACTTTGTAATAGTCTGGTTCCCTGTCGTACTGTCATGCCACAGTACGTCAGGCAAAATTCAATAATGGCGGCGCCCAGTGGATGCTCAATAGTATACTGTGTATATAGTGAACATGATAAAAGTATTCATCATTAAAAACTAATATGTTAATTTGAAATAGTTATTTACATAGCTTTAAGAGACGGAAGACTTTTTGAATGCTCAATCTGTGAACGGTGTAAACGTTGAAAAAGTTGGTCCAGTAAGTGTACATGTACTTTATTTCGGACAAGTTACTGCAAGAAGACATTTCGGATATGACAATTTTTATGGTATTTTCTTTTCGCCATAGTCGAGCTTAAAAATGTTCATATTTAAATATTAAAAGGATCAAAAAACAAAAAAGGAAAACAAATATAAAGTGTCGCCGGTGGGATTCGAACCTCGGCCGTAAAATAAGTGCGTCAGTGAATTACCCACTGGACCACGGGGAATAATCTAAGAAACCTGCGAAGATAATAGCATTCAGACTAAATATCCGAAATGCCAACGAATATCTACCACGTCCACGGCTATTTTTCCTATTGTTTATTTTTTCGTTATATTTTACTGGTCAATCAAATATTAATAGCAATTAACATTGGATTTGTATTGATAAATCACATACTGCAAGGTTTTTTTGAATGATCAACTCCTACATAAAACCCCCTTTTAACTCAATGTACAAATTTGATAGTATAGGCGCCGCCATTATTGAGCTTTGCCTGACCCGTATGGGTAGGGGCAGGTAACACCAGACTAACTTTGTAAAAGCGATGTGTCAGTGTGCGTCGTTTAGTTTGGATGGGACAAGTTTATATCCCTTGCAACGCTCAACGAGCAGTTCTGACCTGAGTCCAGACTATACATGTTCTTAGTCTACGCTTCATTACAGAAGCAATCTGCATGGCTGGCAACATTTGCTTAGTTTATTTCTTAACACTTTCATTGATAGTAGGAAATGAGTTTTCATTCACGACTAGGGCAGACTGCATGCATCACTGAACAAAGACCGCCAAAGTGGTTATAGTCATCAACTTGAAATCACTGTAATCTCTCATTGATTGAGGGTCATGGGTTCAAGTCCTGCTACAGACAATGTATCTTTATGTGAGAAAGTTGGCAGTTTCTTATAGAGGATAGGTGTCTCTAACTGGCTCTTCCAAGGAATGGTGTCTCAGTAAACTGATTGCTTGTAAATAACTCAAATACTGTTACAAACTGTTTAAAAATCCAAGAAAAGAGCAGCCTATGACACAACTTACAGTTCTTACGTGATAGAAGTCCATTCAGGTTAAATAAAGCAACTCTATTGTACATGTAACTTTATATAATTTTCAATCTTATGTTAAAATTTATCAAACAACAGTTTAGGCATTCAAATTTAAGCATATTATTTTGATAACAATGACATCAGCTTGAGAGAGGTGAATATGCATGACTGTGTACTTTGCAGATAAAATTTCTATAGTTTATTTAAACATGGTTTATCTACCACATGTACACTACACTATAGAAAAAATGAAGTATTTTGTAAATAGGCCTTATTGCAGCAACTATTATTCAAAATTTATGTAGATTTTAGGTTTATTTACAGTATAAATACATGTATGCACATTTTAGATGATACATGTACATTTATGTAGATTTTTAAGCTTTAAATTTCTGTCTTCATTTATTGTGAGTTTGTAGTTCTTTCTCCGGTGATACATTAAACACTTTGATAACGCTGTTTCCCATTCCCAAATATAGTGTGCTGTTGTTCTGGCAGTATGCAACACTCACTGGATAGTACATTCCTTGTCTTACATCTAACAGGATCTTCACTATAGTGAGATCAGATGATAATTGATGAACATTGTTTGACCACCTCCCACACACGTATACTGTCCCTGAATCATCTACAGTCAGTTGGTATGGCGCACGCAGCTGATCATCCCTGTAGATAGCCTTGACCTTACCATCCAAGGTCATACTTGTCACAGTGTGTCTGTCAAAGTCAGACACATATATGGTTGTGTTGTCTGGACTGAGAGTCAGGTAGCAAGGCTCACTAAACAGAGGCTGACCTTTGCGGTCTTTATCTAGACATTTCAGTACATTACCAGACATGTCCAGTATCTGGATCTTCTCAGACTTGGTGTCGTAAGACACTATAAGATTATTGTTACAACAGACAATACCATAACAGTCTTCTCCTACAGTTATATCATTAGTACTGATCACAGTCATAGAATCAGAAAATCTTATCAGTCTGACAATACCTTCATTAGGAAATGTAACGGCAACTTTATTGTCTTCAACTTTAGTGATACCCCAGGGACCAGAAAGCATTTTCATATTATATGATTGAATGTTGGTGTGTATGTCTTTAACTACATGTATAAGACTGTTGCTATTGTCAGCAGCTAGAAGTTTGTTTCCTTGTAGTAGGCATATACATGTACATGGCGATTTAAGCTTTATCTCTTTATAGAAAGTTGCAACTCTTTCCATTGCTGACGTGGGTAACTCCTTATACGAGAAGAAGGATGTTGTGGTGTCTAAAGACTCAACAGATGGACTTTCTTCTAGTGGTTCAACATCATAATACTCTAAATGATAGTCTTGTAACTCTAGTATATTTTGCCTCAGTCTTAGCAAACTGTTTTCTGTATCTTTCATTGTAATGAATAATTTACAGTTTTGACCTAATGTCTGTGCATAAACAAGATCAGCTGCTAGTCCTTTTAATGAAATTGACAAACTTGTATTGTCCTCCTTCAGTGATTCAAGTCTTGTGTTTGAATTTTTGACCTCTTTAAGAATACTTTGTTCTGAATTGCAAATTCTCTTCTCAAAGTTCTGTTTCTTTTGCGCCAAGTTTTTAACATTCTGATCTCTTTCATTCTTTAGCCTAGCAACAGTTTCTTCAAACCGCTTATCAAGCTCATCAATGATTTCTGTTTGTTGTTCCATATAAGTACTGATCAGTTTATCTTTATGTTTAGTAATTGTCGATTTGGACTTGGCTTCCATGGAATCGGCCATTTCACACTTTTCCTTAATTTGTGTTTTCATCTTTTCTTCATCTTTTGTTAATTCTTCGATGTTTTGCTTTAGGTCTTTCAGTTCCTTACTGTGTTGAGTACCTTTGGCAAGTGTTGGCAGGTGTTTCACCTTACCACAGTTGAGATGGCTATGAGATTTACATTCTGAGCAGGCCACTGTTTTACACTGCTCACAGTAAAACTTTATGAGCAGGGTTGGATGTGTCAAACACTTCTCAAAACAAAAGTCTTGGGGCATACTGGCTTTGTCTTGTAGACTGTGGTTTTTGTAGTGTCTCCTGTGATACTCCAGACACATGCTACACTTGTACTCCTCACAGTCCGCACAGAAACCGTCCGCTGGTTTATGATCAGATGAATGTTCCATACATTCTTCACAGTGCATGTCTTTTGCTTCATCAGAGGTAATTGACATGCTGAAATTCGTTGATTTCTTCGCTTTATCATCGGGGACTGTCACAGTGGTCTGACTGGTTGCCATTTCAAAAACTACCGCAGTCCAGTTTAATATATTGGAATCTCTTGCATTGTGTATTTCAACACTTTACATAAAAGTGCAAACTTAGTCCAAATCCGCATTTCAAAGAAATCTTTTATTGCCAATTTTCATCTGTTTTGAATACAACTGCTAACTTAGTCATACTCAGTCATTTGTTTTATATATTTTAATACGTGTGGTTACTTAATCCAGATCATCTTCTATGGAATTTCTTTCATGTGTTTTAAAATTTGAAATCTAAATTAACTGTCAAAGGCAGATGCACTTCAGCGTTAAAGGAGATCACATGAGAAACTAACGTCAGATGTTTGATAAATATTTCACATTATACTTTTATGACAGGGTATATCTAGACATGTATCTGATATAAAGTATGAACCTCTCATTTCAATCAGTTCAACTCTAGATAACATAATATCGGTCACTTCTAAAAATATTTCTACCTGTACCAGTTAACGTAAAAAACGTACAGTTGAACCAGTGTAAGTGGTCAGCTTTACTAAAACAAATACAATGTACATGTATCACTGTATTTAGTTTTTATTTATTTACCTACTTAAAGTAGCCAACTTTGTAGTCCATATTTGTATTCCTTGGAAGCTGTTTAATAAAGTCATGTTGGACTGTATTTACTTCAAAATGTTCTTTTTCTAAAGCAGTTGAAAGATTTTTCAGTTTTATTGATAATTTTAGTTTAATGTTTAATACAATTACATTTTAGTGTACATTTTAGTGTACTGTATTTACATGTAAAAGGTTTCAGTACATTTTGAACCTGCATTTGTATTACCAGGTTTGGTTTCTTGGTTTCACAAGTTTCCATTTATCATGGTAACACAGATAAATGCTGATACTGTTAGTGTAATGCAACCTTCAAACAAGACAAGACTTAGTTCTTATGTATTAATAATTGAAATCTATGAGCTTCTTTCTCTTAATTCTTTTCTTTCTGCATGATGCTCTTACAGAATTTGTATCAAAGCAGTAATAGCTGGTCTGGTTTCCATGGTTGAGCACATTACAAGTCTGATAGAGAAAAGTAGTTATGCATGCATTCTACTCTGTACTGTGTGTACAGTATATAAGGCAAGGTAGCCTCTCTGGTCAAAGCGTTGTAGCTGTTGACCTGAAGTGCGTTTTTAACGCTTGGTCATATGACAATAGTCGAGTACCCTAGGGTGACCTACCCCAATCAGTCAATCGAAGTGCCTTTTGACTCCTTTAAAACAACAGGTAGCCTTTACAGACTTGAAACCTTAACAGTTTCTGTCCTATTACTTTGTTTTATGTCACCCTGTTTCATAATGGCCAATGGTACCAAGGATATCGATACATGGCCATCATGGCCCAGTGTTTTGGAGATATTGTCCTTTGCAGACCAAAACATAACTTCAATGTGCTCAGTTCTTATTTCTACATTTTCAGAACCAAAAAAAGAGAGATACACACCAGATGGACAACGTTCTGTATCGGTCATCACTTAAGCCAGTCTGAATGTTTTTCTTTATAAACTTTAGGTCAAGTTTGAAACTGTGTCGCATATCCTCAAAAATTGTGCAACTCAGTTTTGGCACAAAAGCGTTGTTTGTTCTTCTAAATTTGTAATTTAAATACAAAGTTACTCACTAATGCGTGAAAATAGCGGAACTGCTATCCATTTAAATTAATTAACAAATTAACATAATTATCCCCTTTGAACCTGAAAACTACCAGTGAAAGTAACCAGACATTTGCTGTAGCATTGGGGCCATTAGTGCATATTGTCTGTAACTTTAGCTTTCCTAATGTTTTTAAAGTTAAATAGCATAGCTTGTAAAATGTTAACAATAAGGAATATGCCAAACAGTTATTTAACTTGGTCAGAACTTCGCTTTACCCAAAAGGAAAATATTGTCACAGTCCAGACAGTTTATTTAGATAATATGTAGTGATTAACATGTATTTAAGTTACAAAATTACACTTGTTTACAATTTAAAATTGCCTGTTATCTAGGTTTACCCACAAGAATAACACTTATGTTAAAATTGTTCAGATAAAAGGATTGAATTACGACTTGTTGAAAACATGACAATATCGAGGATGTACATTTAAGCTATTGAATCACCAAAACATTTCAACAGATTAGTGCAAACATGTTGCATTTTCTTCTCATTTCATTATGTAATTACAGTATGCTTGCAAAAACCTGCTAATACAATCAAGTATCAAAGTCTGCTCTCTGATCACAAGGCAGCATGTGATGTACATATGGTGTAGATTTTGATTATTTTAAGTGATAACTAGTTTTTGTACAAAATGAACATGTGTCATGGTTGCTAGCGTTCGTGTAACTTGGTTTGGGATTGAGTGTGAAAAAAGGTGTTTAAATAAGTGAGGAGATTGACAAAGTCCTGTGTTGAATATGTCAATCAGTGGATTCTGCCCAGGTTAACAGTGTAGTTGGCAGGTTCGACCGTACCTGTGCCAACACAATGCAGCTGGGCAGGTCCGAAACCAATGCCAACACATGTCAGAGCCCATGCCAACACAGTGCAGCTGGGCAGGTCAGAACCTGGCCATCACAGTGCATCTGGCAGGTCTGAACCCATGCCAACACAGTGTAGCTTGCAGGTCCGAGCCCATGCCAACACAGTGCAGCTAGCAGGTTTGAACCAATGCCAACACAGTGCAGCTGGCAGGTCAGAACCCATGCCAACACAGTGCAGCTGGCAAGTCTGATCCCATGCCAACACAGTGCAGCTAGGCAGGTTTTAGCTCAAGTCCAAGCCAGGACAACCCAGTGGATTTGGAATATGTGTTAAATATTTACCACAATTGATTTGTAATCTAGTATTCTAGAATTATGGCCATGTTCAAAGTTTAAAAGGTGTACAGTACTTGTTGAGAACTGAAACTTACTAGATACATCTATTGAATTACTGATGGTTTAAGACTAAGGTTATTGAAAAAAGAGTCTGAATGTCAATACAAACTAAATTATGTACAAAAATATGTAGACCCTCTGTTTGTTACTGTAATTTGATAATAAGTAAAAGTGTTTTGAATTTAACCTTTATGCCCAATCTTTACCATATTTCATTTGAAAGTCAGGGAAAATTTGTTACAAGAAAATAGGTAGGAAACTGTCTGACACAAGACATGTTTCCGCTTCTGATAAAAGTTGTAGGGGGTGTTAATTAAGGAAAGGGCTTCAATTAGAACTTTACGGTAACTGTATGTGAATAAGTACATTCAGTTATCACTCGAGTTAGTAGTTAACAGTAATACAGTAAATGACCTACTTCTATATCAGACCGACCTCTGTTGTAAAATGGTTAAAGTCCCTGTTTTAAAATCACGTAACCTCTGGCTGGCTGACAACCATTGGTACGAGCAGCCCTATTTTACGTTAGAAAGTAGATACTTAAAATTCCCCTCGAATTAAAAACAGTATGCCATTGGTGTTCCCTATCTGAAAAGAATAACAGATTCATTCACATATGCTGTATTTATTGCGAGTGCTAATCAATTAGCTCTCCCATTATAAAATTCACATCTCTTATTACGTGTCGACATTTACCGCTCGCACAAGATGAAAGGAATCGAAAATTTGTTTCACTTAAATTTCCGACCTAGATCGTTGATAACTTGTAAAAGAACACGTACGCTAAACAATAATTTTCTTTTACGTGGCTAAAAGAGAAATGAAGAGAACAATAGCATCTTTAGCCACATAAGTATCACTTTGTTAGAACGTCCCCTTGCATCTTTCGTGTCCGGGTTGTAACTTCGTCCTTTCCTCAAAGGTCTAGGTCACACTCTTAGAGTTAATAGGTAATGGAATCCTGTATACACTGTATCCTTTTACTCACGAAAAACCCAGAAAAAAAGCAAGTTACTGTACTAATAGTTAGCACCTCAGCAGGATTCCTTATTATACCCTGGTAGTGACCCTATATTATTCATGTGCTTATCTTCACACATCCGTTTGGGTCAAGCTTATCAGATACAGAGCATGATTGTATATATATATACACACATTCGTGTCAGGACTGTAACTTTGTCCTGCATTTATTGATTTTGAAATTACTTGGCACAAATGATCAGCACATCATGATCACGTATTGCATACAGCAAACATGACCCTACCTCAAAAGGTCATGGTCATACTTATAGTTTAAAGGTAATAGAATCCTGTATGCATTGTAACTGTTTCATGCATGGAAGGATTTTAAAATTACATGTACATTACACAATTGTTGAGCACATGGAGAGGACACAGTCTGTGAGACACATCTTTTGGGGGCATTCTTCACTTATAAGGGACAGCTGTTGTTTCATTTGTTTTACCAAAACCATTAAACTGTTTTGAATTGTGAATGATATTTCTTATATTGGTGAAAGTATGACTTGAAAAGATGGCAGTGAACAAGAACCATACATTGCCTCACAACTGTATGAATTTTGTAAAACAAATTCCACGGCATTTTGATCTTTAATACCAAGTATTGTTCTATTTCTTTTGCAGGAAGTAGAGGCCTGATGGAATTGATTTTTATGGACCAGTTGACACCACAGGTATATGTCCAGTCTTCGTGCCCATATAAAAAAAAACAGAAAAAAAAACCAATTAAAACTACAAGTTATAATTTTAAAACGAAAAAAAAAATTGATTTTTTTTCTATATGAATATTGATATATTGAAAAGGTCTCTATGTTGACCATAACGCTATGGAGGTTTACTAACACACGCTGTGGAACAACCAAAATACCCAGTGCAGTACTAATATACGCTTTTTCGCTGCCGTTTTCACATCGGACATTTAGCATTTTGTAAATAATCTTAGTCTGCATAGTTTACAGCTTTGAAGAACTTGCATTTGAAGTCAAACACGCCAATTTTCTAGACACTGGTAAAACATCGTCCACAAGCGGCCATTTTGTTGAAAACGAAATTAGAAAAACAAAATTGGCGTGTTTGACTTCAGATGTAAGTTCTTCAAAGCTGTAAGTGACAATGAAATGTTTCTAGTTCAACACATTATTGTGTTAGAATCGAAATAATAAATGCCTCCCCGTACTTGAAGTCAAACACGCCAATTTTGTTTTTTCTACTTTCGTTTTCAACAAAATGGCCGCTTGTGGACGATGTTTTATCAATGCAAGTTCTTCACAGCTGTAGACTATGTACACTAAGATTGTTTACAAAATGCTAAATGTCCTATGTGGAAACGGCAGCGAGAAAGAATTATAATTAGTGGGTTTTTTGTTTTTGCACCAAGACTGGACATACACCTGTGGTTGACACTCGTCTTGATGAAGATGAGGACGTTGTTCCACCTCTATAAGAAGTTGATGAAAACTTTTTAACAAGCTGAAAGTTATAAGTGCAAGACTTGTTGATGTCCTTATGCATTTCAGACTTATAAAAGTTTGTTCTTGTATGATTGAATAAAGAAAGACTACATTTGAACAGATAACTAGTTTGCTGCAGATGTTTAGGGATACTGATTAGATATCGGTTAAGGGCAGCAACACATAGCTTGACATTTGTAAATGTGTTTGGCTCTGTATAAACCGTTGTACTGTGTTACAATTTTGCTGATTACATATTTTGAAATTAGAAATAAGTTTTTAAAACTTTGGAAATCAAATATTTGGAATTTATTGCATATATGTGTTTTTACAGTTTGTTATGGAGAGTGGGGAAACATATAGATTTGCCTTTGTCTACATGTGTGCACCTACAAATGTACATTCACACCTGGCATCTTGCCTTTAGAAGCAGGGTTACCCTTAAATCAGTGAAAATGGATTTGTTTCGAGTGGTGTTACACATACATGTACCAAAAGATGTGATTGTCCTTGTCATGAATTTTGTAGTTGTTGTCGTTTCTGTCAAGAACTTAATGAGCAAAACTTAAAAAAAAAAAAATGTATAGTCACAGCTGTTTTAAAGCTGTGTGTATAGTCACAGTAGTTTTCAAAATCATAACATACAGTTTTAAGAAAAGGTTTACCGTTTGTGTCACCTCAGACTTCTTACGGTCGCATGATTTATAGTATCAAAATTGGCAACAATGATTGTTGATATAAGTTCTGACCGATCGATGTGAAATGGATAATTTTTAAACATAGCGAGATTCAAAAAGCACACCTAGCATGCGGTATCTCTTTAAGAAAGTATTTTACATGTAAATATGCATGTATTGGATGTGTCAACCAGCACTGATAAATTAGCACACCTGTCTTTTATATCTCGGTCTATTTGAACCAGCACTGATAATGACATTTCAAAAGCGACCAATAAAGGTTATTCAAATTCTAAAGTATTAATTTCATAGATATATATGTAACACAAGTTAAGTGAAGAATTGTAGTTAGCAACATGAAATCTGACTTATTACTGATCAGAAACACGAACCATTTGTCAGTGGTGGAGCGGGAGGTCGAACTTGGCATTTGACCCCGTAATTTCTACATGTTGAAGTCTATCACGTTACCACTACACCTTGGATCGGCTCATAGGCTCGCTTAATGGCACAACGTCTGTATCCTGGCAGAGGATCGAGCCCATGTCTCACTAAAGTGCGTGTATATTTTCTTTCACATTATCATGTAATAATGTAAGCGTGGGATGAATGTCAGTGTAAAACTGCCTTCTCAATAAGATAAGAAATACAATGTACGTACCATTTGCGGTAGGCCTAATTGGAGGATTGTTAAAGTCACACGTGACGGGATTAAGTGTTGTTTCCGGTCACCTGCCAATCTCTACCAGAGTTATTGTTTATAACCAGACTGGTTCTATACTAAATACAATACATGTACCTGCATTTCGTACATAGATCCACAGCAGTCGACTCGGAAGCAATGAATTTAGTTGAAATGAGATGTGACTTTGCTGTTCATGCTGTACGTAACACTTCCTGTGGATATAATATTCTAACATCAAAATTTTGAAAAATAGGCCCATGTGCGTTGTTACAACAGAAAAATGGGTTTTCTTTCTTTACAGTAAGCCTTTATCTTGGTCTTCCTTCAGTCTGGCTCATAAATGTGTTCGTGTCACCGTTAATGTGACGAACATTGAAGATATTCTATCACTTTCCCTGATATGATGTCACGTTCTTCCATTCTATTTGTCAGAGATACGATAAAAATGGATAGTATGCAAATAATCAGAAAAACATGACATCCCATTTTTTTCAAACTGTTATCTAATTTTCTTTCCCCTAGGAATTGCATAAAATACCTCCCTGCATTTTCAGCTGTCATTTTCAAAAGAATGTTATTTTAAAATTACGTGTGTGAAAAAAAGCACCAAAACATTTCTATACAACAACGGACTTATTTCTCCTAAAACATATACGTGGTTACATGGCAACCTAGAGCTAAAAGAACAAGTTTTCGACTTTCATTTATCTCGGACAATAAAAGTTTATATATAAGACTGTTCATTTTTTTATAGAGTTCAAAAACTCATCTGACATGTCGATATTCGTTTTATGTCTTTTAGCGGTTAGTTTTTCATCAGGTAAGAATTTTTTACTTATAATACATGTGTAGCATAAAAACTTTGATATCACAGTAAGCATGATACGGCATCTTTGTTGCATTAATAAGTTGCTTTATTAAATAAAATGTTTATCAAATACTACATTTGTTAGATTAACAAAATATACATGTAAGGGGTATTTTAACTGATTAGGGTACCTGTCCTAGGTGTAAGTCATTCACCTCAAAGCAAACTTCATGCAGCCGTGTGAGTTCCTTCCCTTTCTTCACACAGCCGTGTAAATTACTTCCCTTTCTTCACTCAGCCGTGTGAGTTATCTCCCTTGTAGTACTGTACTTGCTAATGAAATACGGAATTAAGAAACATCTTACATGTTGCGGTGTCGTATATCTTCACAACAACTATTTCCCATTTTCCTTTTAATCTGTACTAGAAAAACTGAAATGCAAAATAGTTGAACTTCGTATTATTTTTTCAAATCAATGTCATATTGGTTGCTAAAGATTGCGTCACTTACTTCACATATTGCCCGTGGAAAACGTGATATATTTTATCATAAATTATTGTACATATTCTTTTCCTCTATATATTAATGAAAGAAAGGTTGCGGATCATGTTAGAATTAATACTACATGTACATGACAATGTTCATATAGAAAAATGAATACAGGTAAAATAATGATAGGATTGTGTTCTATTTACTCATCAACAATGCTGACATATACCCTTCTTTCATAGTTTTAAAAGCATTATCACAAAGTTTGTTTTTTTGCAATATAATTAAAAAAGAACATCACTACATGTATAGCATGCATTTTCGATTTAAATTGTAACGTAAGAAATGTTTTTCATTCAAATTACGGTTTATTCAACCCGTTTGACATTTTCCCACCAAATCCTCTTTGGTGCAGCTGTTACAGTGCGGGGTCAAACCTATAGGTCATACTAAGAATCATAATATCGGCGAAACAAATACCACACAATGCAGAACCCTTTCTTATAAATGAGCTGATGTTAAAACCTTATCAGGAGTAAGAACCCTTTATACAAGTTGGCATTTTAACTTTAATAACTTATAGCTACAATTCACGCTTTTCTGTTTTGTAACAGGGGAAGGAACACTGAACAAACGTCAGCTGCTACTAAATGGTACGCCTACCTCTTCTTGTGAAAAGTTCCCGGATTTTTGTCCTACCGAATGTACTGCTATAGATGCTAAGGGCTGCTTGTTCTGTCAGTGTAATGGTAAATGTCAGCTATGCTTCTTGTATTCCTGATATCGGGATTGTCCGTACAGCATTGGGATTTTCCGTACAGCATCGACATTTTCCATACAACATCGGTATTTTCCAAGAACATTAAACGCGTGATACAATTAATTCGTGAAACTGAAATTTTCGCCATCACTTACTCAATAACTTTTCAGGGATATGAAAAAATAACTTAGACTTTAATTTTCAAAATGAGCAATGCACTTGTTTCGCCTGTAAAAAAATACTGCAATACGGTTGAAAGGGGCGGTAATCCCCGAGAAACAGAAAATTATTTTTGCACTTGTAGGTACAAATAGAAGGTTCCATACTGCCATGATATGGTGATCGATTGAATAAGATTATGACGAGGAGTTTACCTTACAGCTCGATGGGTAGTCGATGCCCTTTTCCACATTTAATGAACCTATAGGCATTCATTAACAACTTTTGCTAAATTAATTGCTAAAGTTTGCTCTGTTTACGAACTTTCAACGTTATCATTCAAAACATCTAGCTTTAAGAAACATGTCAGACAATCGCTGCTTCCGGTTTGCTTCTCGCGCATGCGTAATGCCGGGATTTTGCTCAAGCTGCTTTGCTTGTTTGCTTTGCTTTATTTTACTGAACCTTTGCTCTGCTACACTTGTAAAAATGGACCCAGTTTGAGCAGTATCATATAATACAACTGTTCATCAAGTGCCCGCTGAGAATTTACTGACTGAATAGCAAAAAGTGCAGATCATGAATCACGAATATGCAGGCTGATCATGATCTGCACTGGTTGTCAAAATCAGTCAGCAGGTTTAAGGTCATTCCAAAAATGTATAACAACATGTATCATTTTTCCTGTATGACTATTAAGTAATAGTTAGAGGCTAAAAAGAGAAATTTATACAATATAAAAACCCAAAGGAGGGAGCGCTAGCGACCAACTGAGTTTCTGTGTTGTGTAAATTTCTCTATTTTAGCCTCTAACTGACTTAGTGTTTGCCCTCAATTTAGTCTTTATTTACTACAGTTTATGACGTCATGCACAAACAGGTCTCTATCAAGATAGACTGGTACATAAAGTTTATGGCAATTAGACTGGGAACATTTTAAATTTTTAGATATTTTCATTGGACAGAAATGTAGGGCAAACACTCAATTATTATCCTATTGGATACTGATTTTTTTAGAACTTTGTAACCACTTAGGTCCATGGTCAAGCATGTGGTCTGAACATGGGTTTGTAGTCTACATCGTTTGCCATTATTTCATCCATATCAGTACCCTAAGTAAATAGAAAAAAGGAAATTTATTTGAAACATGAGCAAATCACTTTTTAATATTTAGAAAAGTTTTTATGACATTTATTACAATGCAATGTACTAATAAAGGGAAACACATTATAAGAATAGACGGCGAAAGGTTAGAAAACTACTCTCAGGCTGATCGCTTGTAACATTTGTGTATTCTTTATGAAGTATTTATTTAAAGTCCCAGGCGCACTTTAAATACCCATTAATCGAAAAATGAACTTATGGATAGAAAAATGAAACATTTGTGTTCTTTGTAAACAAAAACAGTAATGACATTCTCTTTTCTTTAATATTTTGTCGCTTCCTCACTGAAAAGCCTTGTAAAAAATGTGTTTTTTTTTGTGGGGATTTTTTTGCAATATCATTGAAAGATTAACTGTGCTTTATACACAGTATGTACTTGTGATTTAAACAGCAACTTAAAGAATATTTTTGCAACAAGTAACTGTCAATTTGGCCGGTAAGACATCTTTCCTGGACATATTATATAGAGCTACAAGTAATTTTGCGTTCAAAGTGCTCCTGGGACTTTAAATAGCCGCGAGGAATTAAATTGTACTTGAGTAAAACACTGTTTCTGAACAAAAGTGTCACGGTTAGCTTTTAATTACATGTATATTCAATTTGTAAAGTGGACATTTTGTAAATTAACCCCAATTATTTTACAGCTGTAACAAATAAAACAGATTCATTGTCTGCGCCAAACACATTCGGCGGAAACAACACATCAACATTAGGTGGCGTCACAGGACAGAGTCAAAATGGCGGAAGTTTGACTTCCACTTCGTCTGCCAACAACATGGCTGGCTGTCCAAGACTTGCAGACAATTGTAATTTTGACTGTTTAGTTATAGGAAACAGTGGATGTATAGAGTGTACATGTTCAAAGAGTGGTAACCAAACTTTTATTTCTTTTATCTTCAAAAGTTTATTATACGACCTAACCTGATTTATGCGTACAGAAATGCTCTAGGCGGGACGCACGAGAAAATCGCCATGCGTAGTCGTCTGACCCACTTCTTCAAAGCGTCTCTACAAATTCCGATATGTTTATAGGGCAAACATGTTACTAATAGGATAATTTCTTCAAATTTGGTTTGTTGAACGAGAACCAAATTTGAAGAAAAAGAAATATGAAATAGAAATCATAGATCACCGGCCTTGATCTTGAATTATCTGCTCTTGAAAATCAGAAAGCATAACAACATGCTGTGTTCAAGGGTAGATAATTCAAAATCAAGGCCGGTGACCTACGTTCTTTATTCAAGATTTCTGTTTGTCAGTCAACATACCAACTTTTAAAAAAACCTATTAAGAAATGTGTGCTCTATATACATATAGGAAATGGTAGCGAACGCCTTTAATGTGACTACGTATCTCTGTTAAGACGTTGATAGCAGACACACATGCATGTGAAAACCTGTAAAAACTCTTTATCTCCTCTTTAAAGTTAATATGCCAGACATTTTAAAAAATAATATCTCCTATTAAAGCTAATGTGCAGGACATTTGCAAAATGATCTCTTCTCTTTAAAGCTCATGTGTCGGACATTTGCAAAATCTCCTCTTTAAAGCTAATGTGTCATGCATTTGCAAAATAATAGCTCCTCTTAAAAGCTGGTATGCCAGACATAATTTTGCAAAATAATATCTCCTCTTTAAAGCTAATGTGCCAGACATTTGCAAAATACTATTTAGAAGAATCATTGTGATACAATACTGCTATTAATCAAACCACGCTGCATTTGTTTTTATCAGGATCCTCAATGTCACTCACAGGGGGAGCAACTCTAACATCCAGTGGAGCAAGTAACCAGGGCCAAGGTTCACAAGCGACATTTACCGGAGGAACGAATATTTCTTCACCAATGACAAGTACGTGAATGACTTGTCTTAGTAAATAATATGAATAGAAATATTTATCACCATTATCATGTCTTCAGATTTTTTCAGTTGTTGTATATTTATTTAGAGTGAATCTGATTCCCTAAACGTCCCGTAGATATCTCTCATGTGACACTACTGATCTCATGAGTTGATACAATTTCAGCAGCATGTTAACAGTAGTGATATGTGAAAACATTTATATCACTCCTCACAGCGATTTGATTGTGTTAGTGACATGTAATGTGACGGCATGTAAACAATTATACTAAAAACATTATTGTATTGAAATAGCTAAAACTGTTGTTTTATCTAATTCTTGACAATTAACCTTACTGCAAAGGCAGAACAATAAAGCTAACGCTAAAATTTAAATTTGTACATTTTATATCTTGCTAAAAACAGTTTATGATGGAAGTGGTTACTGTAGACTGTAAGGGGAACTAACCACTGCGAGGAGTTTATTGAAATGTAAGCAAAATTACTCCCCTTTGTAACTCGTCACGTTAATAAACTCCCCGCAGCGGTTACTTCCCCTTGCATTTCCAGGGCGAAGTATATCCATTCAAATCGCTGTCAGAAGTTTGTCATAGTATATTTTCAAATTATATTTAGCCTTTCAAACGCAGTGGCTGGTACGGTGATCAAGTGGTTAACGCTCTGGACTACCAATCCAGGGGTCCCCGGTTCGAATTCCGGCTGGGGCACTGGGAATTTCAGAAAAGATTTTCAGTGTTTCCCACCCGTCGTGGCCTAATCCATTTGTGTAATGTATGTAAATTGTATTTTATCCAAATGTTACACGTGTACTTGTACATAGAACAATAAAATGGTATTAAATTAAAAACCCATCTAGAGATTAATTGGTTAGACATATTTATTGATATCTACTGATCAATTTATGCCACCCACCATCTGCTCCGAAACAAATCACTATCAGAAAAGCACTTATTTCATGAATGTATGCTTATAAAGATTACTTGGACTTTGAGCGCTGTGCTGAATATGTATTCCTTATCTTAAAGATGCCCAGTCGCCATTTTCTATGAACGCCGGTCCTGGTACCGGAAGCACGAGCACTTCCGGTACAAGTGCCCAGACATCCTTGAACAGTAATGGCTGCCCTGTATTTCCAAGCAACTGTGATGCCTCTTGTGCAACTTTGGACGCAAGTGGATGCCCTATATGCAGATGCACTGCAGGTAGTCTCGCTTAAAATATATACATAGGTCTACTAGACTGTCCCAACAAATTTTACTTTTCAGTATGTAGATCTAGTTAATTTGATAGAATGATATTCTTTACACATAAATAAGTTGTAACAAACGCATGCGTAAAGTCTATTTCATTTTCAAGAAAATACACTTTTACTATCTTTTATTAATGTGAACTTTTGTATAGACCTTTTACTATAAAACTTGATAATTATTTTAAATTAGATCTAACTTCGACTTTTTAAATTAGCTCACATTACGTTAACATATACGTTAGAGGATCCATGAAAAACAGATGTTGAACAATTATCGAAAAGGCTTATCTTATTTCGCTCTGGCAATGTATCTAACAGGGGGAAACAACTCTTCATCGTCTGCTTCATCGTCATCAGGCAATATGACGTCATCAAGCAGTATGACGTCAGTAGGCACTGGTTCTAATCTTAATGGTTGTCCACCATTCTCAACCGGCTGCACCACGGACTGCGTTGACCTTGACTCGAACGGCTGCCCTGTTTGTAAATGCCATCATACAGGTATTTGAATACAGTCTTTAAAATTTCAAAAACAGTTAATGTGTCTTTTCAAAAGTGGTTGATAAAAGCATTCATTTCTACCTACCTGTCCCCAAGAATGTGTAGATCTCGATGGCAATGACTGTCCAATGTGCATGTGTGTGGGACATTCTAATTGCACTAAAAATATTTATGGAGCGATTTGTAAGGTTTTTGTCCAAAATTTGAAAGACTTGTATGAAATCTTATTTTTTATACTGACACCAGAGCAGAGGTCCAAATTCTCCACTTCATTTGCTGTCACAATGTTGTTCAGCTTTTATCGTCATTTTCAGGCCAGTTTAGTTTATACTTATTTATTTTAACTCGATTGTGAAGAAAGCTTTTTTTAGCTTATCGAGTCACTCTCGAGTCCGCTTCCTGAAAAAAACAGTACTGGTGTCATATGAGGAGGTACGGTCGTGACCTTGACAAGCCAGTTTATCATGGCATCCTTCCTTGAGCTTCCTTTACATTCTGGTTCCTGTCTTTCTCCACGACACGTTAAAAAAATATGGAGATCTCATTAAAAATGACTTTATGCATTTTTCATGCTTAAGACTTCTTGTTTAAAGCAAAATGTTAATCCTTAATATGCGTTGTACAATTATTACGTGTAGGTTCATCCAGTTCGTCTGCAAGCAACAACAACGGGTGTCCGGCATTTCCGGTAAATTGTAGATCTGATTGTGTGTCCTTAGATAGATTTGGATGTCCACTATGTAGCTGCACCACTGGTAAGATTTACATGGTACAATAAGTGTTATATTGTTGAACAGTTAGTTTTGCAAAGTACAGCAAGTGCTAGATATTGTTAGACAGTAAGTTACACTGTACAGTAAGTACTCAGTTGTTAGCCAATAAGTTTTGCAACAACAACAACAATAAATTTTATTAAGAATTTTAAATATTATAATGCTTCTTGCATCGTTATAGTGTAGAAGTATGGTCGATACATGATATTAAAAGGAACAAAATGTGTTAAATTGTTAGACAGATTATGTAAAGCGGGTTTACACGGAACAAAATGTGATATATTGTTAGACAGAATATGTAAAGCGGGTTTACACGGAACAAAATGTGTTAAATTGTTAGACATATTATGTAAAGCGGCTTTACACGGAACAAAATGTGTTAAATTGTTAGACAGATCATGTAAAGTAGGTTTACACGGAACAGAATGTGTTAAATCGTTAGACAGATTATGTAAAGTGGGTTTACACGGAACAAAATGTGTTAAATTGTTAGACAGATTATGTAAAGTAGGTTTACACGGAACAAAATGTGTTAAATCGTTAGACAGATTATGTAAAGCGGGTTTACACGAAACAAAATGTGCTAAATTGTTAGACGGTATTTGGTCATACGATTTGCAAAAGGTGCTATTTTACTGAGCAATAATTGCTAGTAAATCATGCCGGGCGTGTGGCATATTTTGTAATTAAAATACAGACAAACTTTAGCAAGTTAAACACAATTCATCATTGCGAACATTTAAGATAAAACTAATCGCATTTTTTCTTAAATATTACCAAATCAAGAATGGTATATTTTCATCTTCTACTATTTAATTACATCGTCATTTGTTTGATTTTATATCCCTCATTCTACTATTCTATTACTGGGTCAATCGATTCTCCATAATCTTGGCATCTCATATTCAGTTTTGAGAGAGTAAAAAATGGAAGATACATAGATGCATATACTATCAATGGATTTTGATTTTGTTTGTCAAATGTAAAACGTCAGTGTAAACAGACTTGATCAGTGTGACCGAAACGCTTCATCTATAAAGGACTATAAACTTATTTTCCTAGGTTCGAGTTATTCCACCAACACTACGTCTGTTACATCCGGATCACAAACTGCAGCTCAGGCGTCCTCCAACAACAACGGTTGTCCAGCGTTTCCAACAAACTGTAGGACGGACTGCGTCGAGCTTAGCTCTCTGGGGTGTCCCGTTTGTACATGCACCACTTCCGGTTCCGGTTTGTAGACAGCTTTTTTTTTAATTTAAATGTTCTGCAGTATACCGAACGAAATAAGACGTTCCTGAACTGTGTGACGCACGAGAATATATCCATGACTAAATTTTTCACTTTATTTCCGTCCGTGGATGATTGATTATCAGAGCGAGTTGTTTCCCTTGATACAGTAATCTTGGGTTTCACACGACAGTAGCAAACACTCATTCAAAATGGTACACAGTACTTGTAGACGGACCTTAGTTTGTTACAGAAGTAGTATTTTATCATCCAGTACATCATTTTGCATGTAGGTCATGCGTGCAAGAAATAGATTTATCCGTACATTATCCAATGATAAGGGACTCTTTTAATGTGTCACTGTCACATTGTCCTAAACTAACTGTAATGTCTACAATCACTTCAGGAACAGGAACTATTTCTTCACACACTAATGAGTACAATCACGCTTCCCAAGGCTCAATGAACAACAACAATGGCTGCCCCGCATTCCGATCGAGCTGCCCCGCTGAATGTACAACAACAAACGACAATGGCTGCCCAATATGCACTTGTTCCGGCATGTGTAAGTCTTCTTTCATATCGGTGACAACACAGTTCTTTAGCAAAGGAGATATTTCCCTAAATGTGCTGTTCGATTTATGTCTTGTTTAGTAATGGTAACAACAATCAGTTTTTTTCAATCAAACATTGAACCTTCATTGCTGTAATTAGGACACTGGAAAATGTAATGAAAAAGAAAAACAGAGATTTGGTGATAATACTCCTTCAGGGACATCATGTTGTTGTAAGAACTTACAACGTTTGTTTCCCTCCATCATTACACCAGTATGGCTTGTAGTCCACCCTGAACCCAATATATTATATAAAATATATAAATTATACTACATTTTGTATTAATTTCATCATTTCTTAAATCGACAAATTATCTTAACATACGTTCTTTCCAAAATGAAAGAAGAGAGGGAACATTGATGTCCTGGGAAATCATGGGGTTTCCAGATCAGGCATTATAATCAGGGGCCAATACTCTGTAAAATGCCGTTTAATTTCTGGACACTGTAGTTTGCTGAAGTAGGTCAGACAAATAAAACTAACGTTTACTCAATTCGTTTATGTTTTTCCAGCGTCTGGAGGGCAGTCAGTAGCTTCATCTGGGTCGTCCAGTATGACCACACCGTCATCAACACCAGGAGGTTAATATATATTAGTTTCACCTTTTTTGTTTAAATATAGAATTATTGACAAATTTTGCCTAACTTACAAAGTATATCTTTGGTACGGAGCAGCGATATTACCATATGATACATGCACGTTGACTTCTTGTTTAAGAAAAAACGTCAACATTTCGAACCCCTTATATTATATATTAATAAGATCGTTGTTTTCTATATTAAGTTTTAATTTTAATGTTTAAATTCGTATTTTACTTCGCTCACATTTTCCATGCATCTTCATTTGCAGTTTAAGAGAAAATCATTAGTTTTATTAAAGGGGACATTTCATGAAATTCACATTCATGATTCATTCACAGGAAGTAATGCTGAATGTCCGCCCCTGATTCCAAACTGTAATACTGCCTGCCTGTGGACGGACGTGTATGGTTGTGTGATGTGTAATGGAGACTGCAACGGTAAGAGTTTGATTTCATAAAAGTAAGTTTCCGTATTCGCTCGGGCTTCTCCGTCATAGAACGTCTTGGGCAAAAGGCCTAGTAATGTACCATTGTTCGTTTGTTAATGTTTTGTTTACTTATGACATATTAAATGGGTGAAGATTTAAAACGTTTGAATTCTTCTTCTTTTCAGACAAATATAAGAAACAACAAACCGGATCCGGAAGTACTCCAGGTAACACTCTAACGAATACCTCAGCATCGTCTACATCCGGTGGATCTAGCGGCAGTGGTAGATATTATTTATATGAAGTTCATTTCACGTATTAAACTTTAAAGTTTCATTAGCACTTCGGTTGTAAAAATAATTGTAGTTCTTATATCAACAAGAAATAAACCTTATCGGCGAAACTGGCCGTTGTTTGTTCGGAATACATTACTAAAGTAGCATGTTATAAAAAAAGATCGGTAATTTTTTTGTTTTTGTTTTTTATGATATTCCAAAATAAATCAGAAATTCTGTCTGACGACGTTTTTTCGTGAAAAGCGACAAATATATGAAAGAAATGTATGCTTCAACATTGTTTTAGACCAAACGGAATGCATTTTATCATTATTCTCTCCGTACAAAATATCGTGTATTAAGGAGTATCTAGTTTACTCATGGGACTTCAGATATAGGCCAATTTACATTTGACGTCACGAGCACCTGCCACTCTCTCGCGAGACTCGCTGGTTTGGCTGAAAATTTTCATACGGAAACCATTATTGTGAACAATTAGAAGTGTTCAGCGTCATGGCATGTTTACTACAGTAATTTTATGACACTTTAACATATATAAAAACCTAAGATCCAACTTTTTAATCATATTTATACCTGACAAACTTCGGATAAATCCGTGTGAAAAGCTTATTTGCAACCATTCGATTTTCTGTTGTCTGTTTCAAAGTTCTTGTTAAGGTGACCTAAAGATTGCTTGATTGAAATACACATGCATTTCAGGTACAACGGGAGCAACCGTCTGTCCCGCATTTGACAAGTCGTGTCGTCCTGACTGCGCGACTTTCGATGCACGTGGTTGTCTGGTTTGTACATGTACAGGTAAGGACTATAGTTGCTGGTCTCTGGATGTAGTTCGTCTGGATTGCCTAGCAACTCCAGAGTTATTGCCCTTTAGAATCTTATTGATTTTTTTTTTCATAATATTCAATACAAAAACTATAAAATTCAATTTCTCTGAAATCGGTATCCAAAATTAAATTTTATTAAACAAATAAATTCTTAGTTTCTTATGACTGTAACTTGCAGAAAACAATTATCCCCTTGTAGATGAGAACCAAGTGCAGTAGTGACAATTTAGAAATGCTTCTTTTTTTCTGAAACAAATACATTTTCCAGTTGCTCTATTTCAGTGATTTCTTTCAATCGGCGGGGGGTGACTTATTCTTTAAATTTTATTTCAGAAAATAGCTTTCAAAACTAATGACAACAACGTTGTTGTCCCAAACACCTGCACAAAAGTTACATATAGAAGCTATTTTTGGATTTTTTTTTGGCCTGAAGAATATAAAAATAAAAACGTGGGTAAAACTTTAACTCCTATAAATGCAATTTTGCTTATTTCGAATTTACTTGTACAAACTGTTATTCATTACATAGCGTTTCAATTTTGTTCATAAACAGAAACATTTTGATAATAATCCAGGAAATAACAGCACCGGAAACGGGGGTACTTCCGGCGGAAATAACAATGGATGTAGTCTGTTCGACACCAATTGTCCCACTGGCTGTGCGGCTGTTGACAGGAACGGATGCCTTACATGCACCTGCAAAAGTATGTCCTTGTTGCCTTTGGTTGTCAGTTTCACATAATAACGTTCACAGTTTAGTCAACTCGCCCTCTACCACCCCTTCTTTCATAATGTGAAAACGAGATACGAAACATTTAAATCTTATTTTGATAAATGAGCAAGAAAAGATACGCAAAAATGTTTAATAAAGTACACAACTTTGCACCAAAACTTCTAAAAGGAGTAAATATTTAACATTTGCACTCTTCAGCGAACGGAACTGGAAACAGTGGACAGACTGGAACCGGAACCGGAAGTTCATCGGGAACATCCGGAGGAAGCGGAAATACTGGTACAATCACTTGTCCAGCCTTTGATGGTGCGCACTGTAATCCAACATGCATAGGTCTCGATGTCTCTGGTTGTCTTACTTGTGACTGTGGGCCTGACGGTAAGTAAATAGAGCAAATAAATAACAAACTTACCTTTAAATTAACGGACAAAATAAAGTCTTACACCTGTAATAGAATGTGCTTGCTATAGTGAATATATGAGGCTACTGTGGAAGGCATGCCTTAGCCATATGAACGAGCTAAGTTCTTCTTGGTCTTCAAGTATTAAATTACCACTTAGAAGTGCATCAACCTACTTCTGTATAAACATATTTTTCCTGCCTCAATTGAAAATATTAATCTTCCAGATCAAAGTTCATGTTGCGTATTCTGATGTCACACTGCACGCTTGGGAGCCATATCCATCATTGTTTAAACCTGTTCTGAAAGTATCAATAGTCAGGAATGTAAAACTTGTACATTATAAAAGCCTTAAGACAATCTAAGTCGCCAAAACCAAAATGATTTATAACAGTGTGTGTTGAAGTAAGCTTTAATTGGTATTGTTTTAAAACACGCTAAATAGTAAGATCATAGCTTTTCAGGTATTTTCCTTAATGCCAATTCATCCTACTGCAATTATTTTTAAGTATTTTTCTTAAAGTTACAACACCATCGAGCAGCACTTCCGGTACACAAGTACCGTTTGTCCCGGGTGGGGCTAACGCAACAACATTCGCTCCGGGACTTGCAGGTACAGGAAATGGTACATCGGGAGGACAGGCCGGTTCCGGAAATGTTCTAACCACATTCGCACCAGGACTTGGAGGGGCAGGTACTGGATCGGGTACACAGGGTGGGCAAACAGGAACCGGAAATACGAACTCTTGCTCACCGTATGATACCAACTGTCCACCAGGATGTACAGAATTAGACGCACAGGGTTGTCTGTCATGCACTTGCTGTAAGTATACATGTCATATTTGCTACAAAGAAACTACTTGTAGAATCGTGTTTCCAGCACACCCAAAGATTATCAAGCCCCGTTGTGTGAAGATAGCCTTGAAAGGTACTGAATATGAATTACGTTTACAAATGTTTTTAAAGAGATTTGTCATAATTAACACGTGAATAATGTCAAAATGGAGTATACTTTTGAAATTGAATACATTTGTAAACTATTACATTCACGCTCTTATTGAAACTTTTAGCGGGACAAAGTAGCACAAATGTCAGTAGGCCGGGTACCAATACCGGAAGCGGCAACGGAAATAGTTGTCCAGCGTTCGATACATCCTGCGCAGCTAAATGTACACATATTGATGCAATGGGATGCATGACATGCACGTGCTTAGGTATGCGAATAGAAAATGAAAAAGTTATTTTCCTCAACGCACGATCATCAATGATATATTTGAGATAATAATTATATTTGTCTAAGTATTTTGATTTTTCCAATTATGATTAAATTAGTAATCTATCATTGTAATGTTTTCAATGCGTCAAATTCTAAAAAATCATTTCAGGGGTGTCTACCTCTACAAGTCAGCCTGTAACATTATCTCCCCTTTTGTCTGGTACCACTTTTGCTCCATTTGTACCGGGAAGTGGAACAGGTACCGGAAATACTGCACCTGGAACCGGAAGCACCGGTAATGGCAATGGCTGTGCGACTTTTGATACAAACTGCTTAGCAAGCTGTGTTGGTCTGGATTCAATGGGTTGCATGACATGCACATGTCCAGGTAAGACAGGGAATACGTGCGCTTGCGTAGTAAGAATTTTTTCTGCATTTCGATAAAATCGATAAAAAGTTCTAATGACGTTGTTGTTCTTATGTCAAACAATGTCTTACTTTTATGCCCATGTTTTGAGCGTTTTAGTGCGTGAATAATTAAAGTAACTTTTCTATACAGGGTCTTCAAGTAACAGTACAAATGGCAGCGGAACTTCAGGAGTTTCCGGTTCCGGAACTGGTTGTCCTACGTATGATTCAACTTGCCCTGCCTTATGCACATCTCTGAACGCTATGGGATGTCCTACATGCACGTGCACAGCAGGTGAGGTTCTTTTACATAGAAATGATCGAACGCAGTTAATGCCATATTTCTGTCGATGTTTGTGTCTGATAAATTTATTCAACATCCACTACGAATTGAATCAACCCGACTCCTACAATATATTAGAACAAACTGATATTGATGTATTTAATCTAATATCGGTCAGTACCGGGTCAAACTGAACGAAGGGAGAAAACTTATTTGTTGACAGTGTCTTATAAGACAAGGGAAGTAAAACATAGATCAACATAACAAGATACTTCTTATTGCTGTGGATTGAAGGGAGATAACTTATTTGTTGACAGTGGTTTAGAAGACAAGGGAAGTAAAAACATAGATCAACATCACAAGATACTTCTTATTGCTGTGGATTGAAGGGAGGTAACTTATCTGTTGACAGTGGTTTAGAAGACAAGGGAAGTAAAAACATAGAACTTCAAAACAATACTTCTAATTGCTGTGGATTGAAGGGAGGTAACTTATTTGTTGACAGTGGTTTAAAGAACAAGGGAAGTAAAAACCCAGAGCTACATAACTTCATCAATCTAATTACTGCGGATGTTATAAAACGAAGTTTACTTTTTCGTTTGACAGGAAGCACACCTGCACCAGGGACAGGCAGTGGAAGTCAGGGTGGTTCAGGAAATGCTAATAACTGTCCCCCCTGTGGACCTTATGTCTTGTGATCCAAATTGTGTCAAGCTTAGCAGTCACGGGTGTGTGCTGTGCACGTGTCAAGGTAAAATAGAAAATTGTGCCAATTATATATGAGGCGTCTGTTATGAGACTATTAGCGGATGCGATTGATCACCTGTTCTTAATTTATTGATGAAGTATCTTGTGTGAAACGATTTTAGTGAGTATTTTGTACAGTACTGCTTTGTAAGTCATACTTTAGACATGCTTGAAACGGTGTGAATGCAAGTGTGCATTAATATGTAATACCAATGGCGGTGGTGTAGAGGTTAAGGTGTCTGCCGCTAACTATAAGTGTTTTAGAGCCAAAAAGGCAAAGTAAAAAAGTGCCGACCGATAGATCTTGTTTTTTTAATGGCAAGGATACTCGAAAAACATATTTTTGTTGTATTAACCTAACTTAACGTTCACTCATTCTGGTACTTCAGATTCACTATGCGGAACACTGCATTATTTTATGGGATTTTTTCGCGATTATAATCAGTTTCTTATTTTATTCGCGATTTATCCATTTTCAATATATTCGTGAGCCCGCAACTAAACTTTGACAAGCATTTTAGCGTGACTGGTAAAGTACCGCGATGATTCATTTTCTAAAATTAACTGATAAAAAAACTCGCGAATAAAATTACTGTTGCAATTTCTTAATTCTTACAGCCTCAAACTACATGTTTTTATTTTTAGCGACGACAACAACAAAACCAGTGATAACTACGAGCACTTTACCTTTGACGACAACGATGCAGACGATACGGGTAAATTTTTAGCCTCGAAATGATTCAAACTTCTCGCAGCGATTACTTCCCGTGATTGTGACGCGAGAGTATGATAATGTCTATGGCTCACATTCATCATCCCCCCCCGCCCCCAAAGCCGTACTTGGAATCCATGTGATTTTTTCAAAGCTTTAGTCAAACTAGCTCGACTCAGATGATGTCTTACGTTCCAGACAGTGATTTTGAACACTATATTGCCGTGTTGGCAGAAATTTCTTTTTTTCGACGTTGTCGTATACTTTTGATTTGAACTTCCGTTGGTATGGACGTGTTGCTAACCAATTTCGTTATAATGTGACCAATCAGAATCTGCAAATTATTGGCTAGTGTTTCGGTACCGGAATAAGCAGTGTACTGCCCGGGAGTTTTTATATTATAGTTATTTATAATAAATCATGTTGCAAAAAAAGAAAAAACAGAACACGTTATGTCAAGGTTTCTGGACAGTACGAAGATCAACTTTTGTATTCAACGAGGTGTTGTCCGGGGCCGGACATCTAGCGTCATTGATTATTGGCTAGCGTTTCGGTACCGGAATAAGCAGTGTGCTGCCCGGGAGCCTTCTGAAACACAAAATGTGTTATTACGTCACCTACGTCGACCATCTTTTTTTTTAAAAGATATTACTTGTTTTACAATATCTTTTGCTGGGACTAAATTTCGACACGTTAGTGTCTAAATCCGGACTATCCTGTCGTGATAGTTTAATTTACAGAGAACTGTTGTAACTAATAACTGCAATATCCCTGAACTCCATAAGAAACAATGATACAGTCAAAGAATTTCAGCTGATAAAGTCAACTTGCACAGTTGGTCTACCTTGGACTTTATCTTAACATGGAGATAATTTGTTACTCATTCATGCCTTAACTGTTAAAAAAAGGTCTATATTTCTTATGTTTGTAATATACCATAATATGCCTGTCATGTCAATTTTGGAAAGTTTTGCTCATCATTTCTTACTTCTGCCCTCTTCAGACTACAACCGTTAAAACCCAAAGCTGTCCGAAGTTTGATGAAAGTTGCCCACGTGACTGTATTACCATCACCACTCTTGGATGTCTTAGCTGCAGGTGTTCAGGTTTGTATATATTCATTTAGCAAAATTTTTTAATTGACTTGCAAAAGTAAGTTCATGTACAGACGGACCCTACAAGATGTAGGCCGCAGTTTTCAGGTTGAACCGGACGGGGAGTCAAACTTTTCTATTACTGGCTCAATTGTAAAGTATTGTTTTAGAAAAGCACATAACATGTCTATTTAAGAATCTGACGCGGCAACGTATCCTTAATCATGATCATCTTTCATTTTATATACATGAATAAAATCTTTCAGATTGGCAAAACAAATGTTTTTTTTCAGCAACTACTCTGGCACCAGTAACAAACCCACCTCGAACATTGGTCCCAACGACTCTTCCACCAGCAACACAACCACCTACGACTCGGGCACCGACGACCAATGCGCCTACGACCTCTGTACCTACGACTCAGTCACCTACTACCCAACCAATTACTACAGTTTTTACAACATTACCTAATATACACACGGGGACGGCTACCCCATCAGTAGTAAAGGTTTAAATGTTAAATTTTTAATTTATGTTAATCTATTTATTTTCGATTGCGAAACAAGTTCTAACAATGTTATTCGCTCTCGAGACTCATTCCAAATGGAATCAACCTCGAAGAAAGAGATACAGGCAATGAGGATTATTGTATCTTGCCTTGGGACACCATTGCTACATGTTACTTGTAAAGACCGAACTCCGATCCTGAGGCGAACGCGCTACCATTGCTCCGTGACAATGTTTCGGATTACACATGTTTTCGAAACGTTTTTTTCCATCCCGTCTAATGCATATTTTAATTTATCTATGAAAATTATATACTTCACATTTAAATATATCATCATGTTATTTAATGTTTAGGAAGGCGCCATATTGTTGGGCTTCTAATCCGGAAGTCGTTATTCAGAATGTTCACTGTGACTTCCGAAACCCCCGAGTAGCTAGATAAAAGTGGCAAAATATTAAAATGAATGTTAAAAAGTAGGAATGGCTGGGACGAGTAATATACATGTTTTTTCATGTAAAATCTATTTATTTCAGACCACACCCTCAGCACCTGGTGTATGTCCGCCTATAAGATGCGTTTACCCCTGTGACGCCGGGGTCAGTCTTGGTACAGATAACTGCCCCGTATGCAAATGTCATACTGTTATTTCTTCCACGCAGCGCTCTGCGTAACTTTCATATACGAAAATAAATATTTGAAAACATGGTTTACATTAATTTTGTTATTTTCCTGTGAAATCAAAATAGTCACGTTTTTTCTCGAGAGTGTTGTACAGTAAACTCCGTGTATAACGAACTGCTTGTAACTGCATTTCAATATGTTCTTTATATCCGGAGTACGTTATATCCATAACGCATTTTCATGTTAAATACAGAGGAAAAACATAGAAACTTTCATTATATCCGAAATTTCGTAATAGCCGGAGTTGTTATAAACATAGTTTACTGTATGCGAGATTTCTGTACTACAAGATACCGTCTACAATTTCAACAAGCTCTTTGGGTGTGCTAATAATCCCAAAAAACTCAAAGTTGCCATGACATTCCCTGCAATACATGTAATTTTTTTTACTGTTATAAAGGGAGATATATCAGTCACCCAACAGAGAGCCTTCAGTCAGTGGACTATATTTGTCTCACAGTAACGTAAATAAAATTATGAAGTAATGATGTTTATTCGACAGGGAAGTCGTTGAGGAAAAACATGTTTTTTCGAGTCTCCTTGCAAAAGAGTAAGGTCCGGTTTGCCGTCGGGGGTTTTGAATCTATTTTTCATTTTGAAATTCTTTTGCCCTAAAACACTTAAACATTGGTGTTTGATCAGTTTTGTTTTTTTAATGTTTGAGGTCGACAGTAAAAGTTGAGGGGCCGTGTATTTTTGTCTGAGTTTTTTGTAAAGCTGTGTGCAATATACTCAACCCAAAAATAGCCAGTCGGATGATCCCCTTTGTTTACATACGGTATTTTAAAAAGTCACCCCATCTACGGATTAATGCCCACACTTCTTTAAACACATTCTTTAACCACGCAAAAAAATAGCCTACCAGCTCGGCGATTGTAGATTTATCATTATTTATACGAATAAATATTTATTCAAAACGTAAATAAATGTAAGTAATAAAGCAAACACTTTTAATGGTCAATTTAGCATGCAATATGCTAGATACGTAACTATATGTACTTAAATATACAAAGAAGTAATATTGACAAATTAACAACAACCTCCACAACGTAACAACTTTAGATTATTTACATTTAAGATAAAGTCATAACATCAAGTAAAGAAACCAAGGGCAAAGTGTATGGTTCAAGCACCAATTTACGCTGGAAACGCGTGTCTGGTTTGCAAGCTCGCACACCTATCTTAGTCAACTGGCATTTTACACAGTCAGTCAATTGTTTGCCAAGTAAAAATTTTTTGAAGAAACAGACTGGGTATTGCGCGCAGGTAAAACAAAACTCCCTTTATTTTCAAATTTTGTGACTACCAGTATGCATGGGACTATAAACAATCTAATAAGTAAGTTATGATTATATCTCGAATCACTTAAAATGAAAAAAAATTAAAGAGAAAAAACACAAAAAAACTCATGTCAATAATTACAAACACGTGTCTATGTATTGTATGATTGATCAGATATGGTGCAACCTCTCAGGAGCGAACACTTTTTTGGAACACAGAAATGTGTTTGTTATAGAGAGGTATTTGTTATAGAGAGGTGTTGTTCTGGAGATATCTACTCCCTGTATCATTAAAAACGCAACTGTAAAGAAAAGGGAGGTTGTTGCTCTAGGGAGCTGTCGTTCGGGGAGGTTGGACTGTACATGCAGCATAAACTTTCAGTAGAAAACGCCGACAGTAGAAAACGCCAAAATAAAATGCAGTATTTAAAAAGGTTGTGTAAAATATCCACCTCGCCTAGACTGAAAAATAAACACCGACAAAGGTTTCCTATTCGCGGCATACAGCTCCCCGTTCGAAAGCAGCTGTATCCGGTGTTACATATGTATTGACTGGTAAACGTACACGTGAAGTTGGCAGTAGCAGAAGCTTAGCAGTAGCAGTAGCACAGCAGTAGCAGTAGCTTAGCAGTAGCAGTAAGCACAGCAGTAGCAGTAGCTGAGCAGTAGCAGTAGCACAGCAGTAGCAGTAGCAGTAGCAAGCATAGTAGTAGCTGAGCAGTAGCAGTAGCTTAGCAGTACACAGCAGTAGCGTAGCACAGCAGTAGCAGTAGCACAGCAGTAGCATGATGGCAGTAGCTTAGCAGTAGCAGAGCTGAGCAGTAGCAGTAGCTTAGCAGTAGCACAGCAGTAGCAGTAGCTGAGCAATAGCAGTAGCTTAGCAGTAGCAGTAGCAGTAGCTGAGCAATAGCAGTAGCTTAGCAGTAGCAGTAGCAGTAGCAATAGCAGTAGCAGTAGCAGTAGCAGTAGCTCAGCAGTAGCAGTAGCTTAGCAGTAGTAGTAGCTTTTAACTATCATAAGCAATAATATGAAGTAAAACTCCCAAAATATGACAGTTCTAAGTTAAAACGTTGCAGTTTATAATAAACTATAACAATTATTGTATCATAACAAACGGGATAGAGTAAATCAATCATTGTACATGTACATGTAAGTGTTATGTTTCATAAAGAAAGAAGAAAAGGTTAACGGGTATAGAATGGTGTTTTCTCAGGTTTTCTAAGGATTTGTTTATGTTCCTTTAATTCTGCAATCGATGACCGACTGCTTCCGTAATGCTGGTCGAACACTTCCGAATGCTCCAGGTTATCGATAAGTTTCACGACCGTTCATAACTACGTAATTTAATATGATATTTCTTAAATTTTAACTCTTCCCTATTTAACAGCGGAGATTTTCTGTGGTTGGTGTTATTAATCAGTTTCAGTTTTCAGTTTTTTATTCAGCAATTCGTCAAGTACAAAATTGAATTGTTCTGAGAATCAGGATAGATTTACAAGACTTTCCGTCCTTGATTTCAGAGCTACATTTATATACTTGCTACATTTAGAATTGATTTTTTCTATGTAGATATTTACAATTTACAATGATACAAAGATTGTAGTATCGTGTCCATAGATGTAAAAGTACGATCTACGACATGATTTGTAGCTAAACATATATATTACATGTTTCGATGGTTGCCTTTTGCAGTATCGGAATACCAGTGGAACATTTAGCATTGGTCACCGTCAGAAATGTCGCTGCACGATTTCCTTTTGTCAAATTACTGTATAAATTAAATCTTATTCCGCCGATTTACCTCGGCACTGGAGCGGTCTACTTAAAAAGTACAAAAAACACACATGACCTCGAAATCGAACTGTATAATACATCAAGTAATTTTAAGAGCAATCAAGCAATTGCATCTTCATATTTGAATATTGACAGTTTGTAATTTGATGATGGAACTCAAAATATATATTTTATTCGATATAAAGCTGAAAAGGTAATACATGTTTATCAGTGGGAAAGAACTATTAAACAACCTCGAGATTAAGAGGCTTTTTTCTTCTATCAATGTGCATATATGCTTAACAAAACTTGTGACCATGAACACACAGAAGTATCATATTGGTCACTTTATAAATGATACTTAATTCAAATTTTAACGACTGATTCTTTACTTAAAAATTGTGAGTTGTGTGCGTTTACACTTTTATAAAAAAAGAGTATGTATGCATTTGTCAAGAGCGGCTATTATTCTGTTCTTTACAAGCAAATAACTAACGTCCGCTGTCGAGTGACTATGTCACTGACTTGAAATCACTGTAAACTCTCAAATTGTACTGACACTGATTGAGGGTTATGGGTTCGAGCTCTCCTACCGACCATGTCTCTTTATGTGAGAAAGTTGTCAGTTTCGTACGGGGGATCGGAGTCTAATACTGGTTCTTCCCAGGAACGATGGTCAGGTAAACTGCCCGCCTGTAAACAACTGAAATACTGTTGAAAACGACCGTTAAACCTCGAACAAACAAACACAATGGGCCAGAACTAGTTCTTTTATAATTTTGTCTTCGGGGTTATGTTGATAAAAGGCAGAACGTTTTTTCTGAAAAATCAATTTTTGACTATCATTCGACATAATATTTCTTATAGTAGATAAATTCGGATATACATGACTTGTACATGTGCATAGCATGTGTGGGGGTCTTGTAAAACACAACAGACACTTTTCCAAAACGTACGAGGTGCATGAAAAGTTTGTAACTTGATAACAGAACGCAGTTCAGATTTGTTACTGATACAAGTATCTTAGAAAACAGCAACTTTTCATTGACGATTACAAGGAATATAATTGAACAACAAGTATTAGAATTTCTAACAAAAATGCTGATGATTGCCGTCAGCCGAGTGTTCTACTTCAGTATGAATAGTAGAAAACTGTTGACACCAAGATGAAGAGTGTGCTGTTGACACCAAGATGAATAGAATTTTATCAAGGTCCGTCCATGAGAGCATTTGTGTTAGCGTATGTTCGTGGATGAGACCACGGCATATCTCTCATCATGCCTATATTACCGAAATGAGCTTTTGGAGTCAAAAGTAGAAGAAATTTTACAATCAATAGTTGCCAAAATTGTTTTGATTGGTTGCCGAAAGTGAGTCAACCGCGGCGACCAATGAGATCTGTTTGTGCGGTTGACCCAGATAGTAATAGCAGTTCTGAATGTGGTGATCCTTGTTTTCTGCCCGGAAAGTACCGTTTGTAATGGGATATATCCCTAATAGCAAATCAAGGTGCTGCTAACATCGGCCTGTGTTTACGTAAAAGTATTCGGATCATAGTCTCTTTTTAAAGCTAAAATATCTGGTTTCTGATAGACAAAATGTGATCATAAGTTTACTCAATGTGAGTCCGTTACAGGCCTGAAAGATGAGTTTGTTCTCGAAATAAAGTTTTATAAGCACGGGATCAGAAACTCTCTTTTTCATGATGGTAATGATTCAGAAACAAATCTTCAAACTTCATAGAATACACCATGCAAATCTCTGCCAATGATTGAACCATTTTACACAACCTTCACACTCTAAACTGTATCTTGTCGGAAGTCGGTCTGGAGTGATTATAAAAATGTAATGTTTACATGGGTGATTGATGTTTATTCTTGAATCTATATAAGGTCAGATACTCCTATTGTTTTCCCCATTGATTTACATTATAACTCTAGTCAAAAGGGGACCCTGTATCATACCCACCTATAGGTTGTTGACCAATGAAATTACATTTTTCGAACAGCTTAGTCTCTCAGGCACCAGAAAATGCTGTTTTGATATGGGGTTGACCAACCCAGTTTTTTACAATTTGGCAAGGGAGACAACCACCCCACTCAGTCAGGTGCGATTAAGGGGACTAAACCGCATGTGTACACCTTCTATTCATATGGCGATTTCAGTGTCATTTATTATGATAACCAGTCCTAAAATATTCATTCGCGTGCAGAAGACACTGCATTTTATTTTTCAAACGAGTTTTTTGCATTTGTAAACACAACCTTTTCTACCAATCAGGTAATGTCTCATTTAATCTTACGGTTTTCCCTGTACTTTTTTCAGCCAATCCCTGAGCCGGACTGCAATAGGATCATCTGACCATAACATCATCGATTCTTAAAACACGGTCAAATTTTCGAAAATGTTGAAAGTAACAGTTAATGATAACAATGATCATACCTATATCTCATGTAGACTTGTATACATGATTGTGTGCATTCTTTGATAAACCTCCTGTGTTATCATCACACAGTAGGAATTTTACGTGCACGTGTCAAAAACAACGAACGAGATATCAAACTATGTAAACTATATAACTGTCCACTCGTTATATTAAAGTAAATAATGCTTAGTTAATACTAGTAAATAGAAAGTTTTTGGGCGAACGTGCGTACAAAATTTATTATAAATCTACTAAGTTGATTGAATCTCGTTTAAAATGAGTCGGGGGTCACAACTTTGGGTGAAAAAATGGGAGAATTTTCAGTATTTAACGTTTCGCGTAGGAAATAATGACGACAAAAACATAAAATTTATATGTGCGTATTTCGGAGATTGAAAGCGGCTAGCACATTGTGTGTTTGGAATAACAATAGGGGCATTTTTGAACCAATTTTGCATGTAAAACGTCGATTTTACACCATTGACATTCGACGTCGCGTTCTAGGAAACGAAGTGAAAAATAGAAAAAAGTAAAGAAAGTAAAATACTAACAAAATGATAGAGAACCATTATGCAAAATTTCATTACAATCGGAGAAAAATCGCTTTTTTGACGTCTGAGAACGTAGTTATCACAGTTTGACGTCGTCGTAAATGAGCCGTGGAGAGTATTCGTTCGATTACTAAACGAATGACATTTTTATGATTAGATATTCCTTTTCATTGTTTAAATCATAAACAGTTGCATAGCATTTAGTATGTTTGGAATCCCTGTTCCATGGCAAGACAATAATAATTTATTTCCACAGGTTTTCATATAAATAACTTCGCCAATGATTACTGATTTCTTATTATATACTTCTTGATTATTCATTGTATTTCATAACGCTACAAATTCTTTAATTTTTCGTATGCAAGGGCTCATACATTTTAGACGTTATCAATCCGTGGTGTAATAACTGATCCTCAGCCGCAGTCGACCCGAGTGCTGTGTTGACAATAGTACAGATGTACGCAATGTATATAATTTAGTTACTGATGACTTCAGTCGGGAAATTTACATCTACAACAATTTTGTGGAGAACGAAAAAATAATATGTCAACACTCAAGTGTACATAGTCGCAATCTCTTCATCGCCATTGAAACAAATGCCTGTACATGGAACTTTTAGTACATATCTAGGGAGGCCCATAATAAGTAATGCGTGGTCGAGTCGGTAAGGTAGCTGACTTGTAATCACAATGATCATGAGTTCGAGCCCGGCTACTAATCACGACTCTGTGAGAAAGTTTGCAGTTCCATACGCAGGATAAAGGTCTCGTACTGGTCCTTACAAGGAACAATGCTGAGTTCAACTGTCCGCCTGTACATGACTGAAATAGTGTTGAAGAGCGGAAGTTTTACTGAAACCTAACCTAAAACATTTACATAATTATCGCGAAAGTGGTTTCTTATAGTGCCGAGTACTAGCATATTTCTTTCTGATGTACATGTCGTTTGTTCATTTTAACGATTCGGTACAAGACTTTCGATTTCAGTGTAATCATGTACGCACATTTACCTATCATGGTTGTTGTTTCGTTTACCTACGATGTACAAACTTTAGGAAAAACTTTCTTTTTCACAGTATCTTAAGTCATTTCTGTTGAAAAGTTTAAACAATGGGTAATTGTTAAACACGGATTTACCAATATCATTGAAAAATAACACGTAAAGAAAGAAGTCATACAGTGTCCACTTGACAGTCTCGTTCCCAGATAACACTAAATTAATTAAATTATTACTTTCGCACCCATCAAATTCAAGTAAAATGTTATTAAAAACCATATACATGTACATGTAGTTCATACAGTTTAACATGTCACATCATAGCATTTAATTCATAAAATAATCTTTTATTCCCGGGCTCCCCTGACATTCGAGAAATAGTCAAAGGTATGCCACTATAATGATTTACATTTTCAATAACATATACTATCATTGAAATCAGACGGACATATCCATACTAAATTGTTATTACTTTATTAGCACCGCGCATTCTGATGTTATAAACGCGCAACATTTACGTTTATTTATAATGATGATGAATGATGATTTAGAAATCTGAAAATCTACTGCTACTGCTACTGCTGAGCTACTGCTACTTCTGAGCTACTGCTACTGCTAAGCTTCTGCTACTGCTACTGCTGATCTACTGCTACTGCTGAGCTACTGCTACTGCTGTGTTACTGCTACTGCTACTGCTTAGCTACTGCTACTGCTGAGCTACTGCTACTGCTGTGTTACTGCTACTGCTGAGCTACTGCTACTGCTAAGCCACTGCTACTGCTACTGCTGAGCTACTGCTACTGCTAAGCTACTGCTACTGCTGTGCTACTGCTACTGCTGAGCTACTGCTGCTCTACTGCTACTGCTGAGCTACTGCTACTGCTATGCTACTGCTACTGCTGATGTACTGCTACTGCTGTGCTACTGCTACTGCTAAGCTACTGCTACTGCCAACTTCACGTTTTATAATTATGTTACTGCTACTGCTAAGCTACTGCTACTGCTGAGCTACTGCTACTGCTGTGCTACTGCTACTGCCAACTTCACGTTTCCTACTGCTGAGCTACTGCTACTGCCTACTTCCTATACATGTATTAGACGCATTATTGTTTTGAGAAAAGTTTCTTTGCGTAGATAATGTTTTTTGCCCTTATTTGACATTATCTTTAAAGTTATCACTAGCAAGAACGATGTCCTAAGGTATTTCATTGGTAATTTCTTACAAGAGCAAAATGTGGGATACAGTTAATTCGCTGTTAAACACAACGTTTTAGTTTTTCCCGTCATGATAAGTAGATTTTCGTATTTGCTATTTTTACGTCAATTTGCGAGGGAGGATACAAAAGATCTTAGGATGTTGTTTACATAAAGGACTCCTGGTACACTAAATTAAACTAACATATGACCCCGCGATGAAACATATTTATGTTAAGGATTTTTCAAAGAATTAAATATACCATTGTAGCGTCTTTAAGCCGACTGTTAATATGAAATTTTATTTACACTACTATTAAATACAAAAATACATATTACCTTAAATAAAAATCGCAACAATTTCACACAGTTTTAATTATTATTTTAGAAAGACACTTCGTAAGATTAAACTCTCGCAATGACGTCCTCTTTTCTACAGTCTTTTAGAGAGGCCCTGCTCGTGGAGAGATTGGTTAGAACATATCACATTGCTTATGTATACGTAACCTATATACGCACTGCCTCTGTTATATCACATTATAGTAAAACATGACTATTTCGATAAGAATCATTTAAACGAATTTTTCCTTTTTGTTTGAACGTCACCAGACTTTAGTCCTAATTTATTCCCTATTTTGGCCAGAATGCATGAATGCGCATGCAGAATTAGTTGTCGTCTGCACCAAAAAAAAGGTTAAGTGCAGGAAATGTTTAGTTTGGAGCATCCTTAGCTTAAAGTCTTGAAAACTTTCCAATTGTTTTCGAACCATTTCCCCCAGTTAGCCTTTTTGGATTTTAAATTAAGTTGCACAGTTATGAGATGAGAATTATGAGATGTTATCTTAAACAGGTTTGAAACAGCTCCTTTTGTGGTACTATCAAAACCAGAAACAAAATATGCAGCTATACGCAAAGATATAATATTTTCAGTTACGATCATTGTACTTTTCACAAGCACGGACAGTCGTTCTATCATTACGCAAGGGCCTCAAATGTCACATGTCTATCCTAGATTTTGACCATGACGTAAGTCCCTGTTGTTATTCATTACTCCGATGGGTATAAATATGCGGGAAAACCAGGGATCCTCACCAAACAGACAGGACTTCTCGAACATTTAACGGTGACGTAATAATTTTAAAAGATGAATTTCAGTCTTGCGCTCGTGCTTCTTATAGCCATTGCCGGGCTTGCAGAATGCAAACCCCAAGGTGACCTCAAGGCCAGA
>JAFMSR010000019.1:27784923-27810492 GCA_022818135.1 Saxidomus purpurata | reverse complement strand
AGTTTAAATGTTAAGAAAGAAGTGTACTCAATTCTCTGTAAAGGCTGTACACTACTATCATGTTGATTTGAAGCCGTTTATCAAGCAGACTTCTATTTTGAAAGGAAAGCCTTCATTGAAAGTGCAGAGTTGATTGTTAAACTAATTTTAAAAAGGTGTATTCATTGTATATTGTATAAGACCATAACAATTTCTTTTATTAAACATTTTTTTTATAAATTTGAGAGGGGCAAATTCGAAAACTTTTTTGAAAAATGTCTCATGATTGCAGCAATTTAAATACTACACTGCAGACCTAGAGCTTTTCCCATTTATTTAAAAGTGACTAACCTGATTTATAGTCTTCTATATGCGCTGCCATATGCATATACAATGTACACAGCAGGTAATCCACGTCTTTCCTCCTGGTGAACTCACTAAGACCCGAATATGACTCCCATGCATACTGGCACCTATCAAAACTTGAAAATCTAAGGAATGATTTTTTTTACCTGACTGCTATACTAAATCCGTTTCGTCCAAAGATTATGAATATTTAGCAAAATGTGTAACATAGCCAATATATATATAGCCAAAAGATAGGTGATCTAGCTTGCATACCAGACACGTGTTCCCAGCGTACATTGGTGCTTTGACCACTTTGCCTCGTGGTTTCATTATTTATACTTTGGTACTTTTTAGAAAAATCGCACAGTCAAAAAGAGGAGAAAAACGTTATTTATATAAAAAGTCGGCCAAACGCATTTTTGTGTCTTCCAATTTTCCTGGTGCTGTATCAGGACAGTATTATTGCCGGACTGACTGAGTGCCGGACATTGTCTTCCATATCATCTACAGGGTCTTTCTGAACTTTTTCTGATGTTCAAACGTTTTTGGACTTCTCTCAATTTTAAAGGTAGTTTTGATATGTGTGTTGCATTTGATCTGCTCTATTCTGTTAAACCCAAACCTGTTATGGTTTGAATTCATGCTCAACCCTCCAGCTATTATTTTGATATCATTACTTATAAAAAGACAAGTAAGACACAGTATTTGACTTAAAACATTAATATCATTAAAATGAATGTTCATTTTGCTTATTTTGTTTATTTCTGTTTATTTGTGTGTTGTATCAACGGTGAGTAAGTGTCATACACAAAAACACAAAACATTGATACATACAAGTCAGGAGTTTAAAAATAACTGAACATATGACATTGTCTTTTGCGGAGGATTTTCTGTACTAGAGATGTTCTAAGTACATTCTATCAGTGTAAGAGTGAGCTGTTTTGTTTTGCATTCATTTGCTTTGTTTTGACTTTACCCTTGTATGTACTATTTTCATTCGTTCATATAAATACAGTACAAATGCATATTATTCACAAAGTAGTATTTATATGCCCCCGAAGGGTGGCATATTAAAATCGCACCGTCTGTCCGTCCGTCCGTCTGTGCGTCCCCACTTACAAATTCGTGTCCGGACTGTAACTTTGTCATGCATTGAAGGATTTTAAAATAACTTGGCACACATGTCTAGCACATCAAGACGACGTGTCGCGTGCAAGACCCACATCCCTATCTCAAAGGTGAAGGTCACACTTGGAGTATGAAGGTTATGGAATCGTCTATATATGCACACATTCGTGTCCGGACTGTAACTTTGTCATGCATTGAAGGATTTTAAAATTACTAGGCACAAATGTCTAGCACATCAAGACGACGTGTAGCGTGCAAGACCCACGTCCCTAGCTCAAAGGTCAAGGTCACACTTAGTGTTTGAAGGTAATGGATTCCTCTATATATGCATATATGCACACATTCGTGTCCGGACTGTAACTTTGTCATGCCTTGAAGGATTTTAAAATAATTTGGCACAAATGTCTAGCACATCAAGACGACGTGTCGCGTGCAAGACCCACATCCCTACCACAAAGGTCAAGGTCACACTTAAAGTTTATAGGTAATGGAATCCTGTATATATGCATACATTTGTGTCCGGACTATAACTGTATTATGCTTTGAAGGATTTTAAAATAACTTGGCACAAATGTCTAGCACATCAAGCGGATGTGTCGCGTGCAAGACCCAAGTCCCTACCTTAAAGGTCAAGGTCACACTTAGTGTTTAAAGTAATGGAATACTGTATGCATGATTACTCTGTCATGCATGGAAGGATTTTAAAATTACATAGCACATTTATTGAGCACATGGAGAGGACACAGACTGTGAGGCACCTCTTTCGGGGGCATTCGTCACTTGTGAGGGACAGCTCTTGTTATACGATATATTTTGTTGAAAAGAAAAATAAACAAATTCAATTTGTAAATGAAAACTGTCATTTTACTGCATCCCGTTGCTAAGTACGGTTTACAATTTGCACAGTGTACTCTATGGTGGGTTTTCAGATTCAAATTGAAATACAGTTTACACGTAAAGTCAAAATGTATCACATATATTATCAAAGTAACTTTTCTTTACAAATATTTATTCACACAATGACAATCATTTCTGCCTACTACTTATAGAAATATTCAAAGACAAAGCAGTGTTAAACTGTAATTTTCACACATACGAATTCATCACATGTGTGAAAGATAGTTTACTTGTGAAGTTTTCGCACCCCCTTAGTACTAACGAAATTTTCATCGCCTTGGAAAAAGCCGTGCGAATTCTGCACACATGTGTGCCAAAAACGTACGAGTATGTCACAAGTAAGTATTGTAAAAGGTTCGTGCCCACTTTTTTCCCCACCTCTTAGTACCAACAAAATTTTCACAGTCCGTTTGTTGATCGTTTATTTAACTACTGAGGGTCATTTTATCCATTCGAGCTCTTTACCAGCCACCGTAACTTTGAATGAATATCAGTTAGAAAGAGTATCCTTGCTCCTCGATCTTATTTTTGTACCGGGTATGTTATGACAGTTTTGTCCCTTCAAATAGTCCGAATACAAATTTGATTGTATTGTGAGAGGCACGCTGGTCAGTTAACGCATTTTCCAATTACCAAATTTGAAACTGACGTGTATCATAATGACTTATGGCCCTGGACAAAACAGGAGCACTGCTAGCACAATTTTGTATGCCAAGTGTCATAACTGAAATGTCGCACTACTTTCTACATGTTTTCATGTAATTGTTAACATTCGTGCCAAGTTATCCTTAAATCCAACTATGCATGTCAAAGTTATGCCCCAGACACGAACAACACCATCACTATACTTATATAGTAAACAGTTCAAATTATACTGTCCCCCCGACCGTTGAGTTATGGATCTGGGTCTTGCCCTCCACACATTGTCTTGATGTAGAGAACACTTACGCCAAAATTGGTCCATGCATCATGAAGTTACTGACTGGTCATGAAATGCGCCGGACAGATGGACATACACCCATACGAAGGTGTTCTTATGTTGTATTTCCATTGTTCTCGAACAATAGAGTGACCATTTAAGTAACAAAAGAATGACCACTTTAGGGACAAAAGACGGAATGAAGACAATAGATTTTTATTGTCTTAGGCCACATCTCCTACCACCAAAGGTACCCATCATGCGTGCAGAATCACGGACGGACGGACGGAATCGAGCAAACTTATAATCCTCAAGGCAACAATTTATTGATAATAGAACTTTTACCGAGTCACCCCTAAAAACAGCAGAACCTCTACATATTAAGATCAGTCATCTCGTGAAATATGGAGTATCAGTGTCATCTCTTTTGACTATAATCAAGTCATTTATCAATGAAATATGATAAAGATCAATGTTTTCAAAATAATGATAGAACCGATACATAATAGATATTTAATACTTTGCAACTTGTTTACAACGTCTTTACAAAATTATCACGCACCTAGTTGATATCCCACAGCGCATTACCTGATAACTGTTGTAGCTATTCTTTTTTCATTAAATATAAATGCAATTAGGACAGATAGCTGGATCATAAAATATCAAACTTTATATTTAAGGTAAATCCATATTTCTTGTTTTCTTTAAATTCTAATTTTTATTGATATTCTGAGATAACGTATAACCTATATTTATAACAATTAAATATAGTAATCTCATGCATGTAAGTACTCTTCTTAACGGTATAAAGTTGTCTTGTTATTGACATATATCAGTTTAGTAAGGTTTTGTTCCGATATCGAGGGAGGTCTTACAATCGGTTATATCAATATTATAAAATAAAATGCAAGAGACAATGTTTGTTTTCTTTGACTATTAATTTTTCATATTCAATATCTAAATTAAATGTTAATTGTTGTAGGAGTTAAACGCCCGTTCCAACCGTGAGTTTGGTCTTACTCTTATTATGATTTATACTGGCTTTAAAACAGCAGTTTTCTTTTATTATCGTTCGCAGATGGTGCGCGTTATTGTCTGTCTTGCTATGGCAGTTTTTGCCATGGCAACTGAAATGTACATCCTCAACCGAGATCTTGATAAAGAATGGATGCAATATAAGAAATACTACAACAAGAATTACAAGTACGGCGAAGAACTCTTGAGGTATAATGTGATAAATAGATAAAACTAACAGAATATTAATTCTGTTAAAAATGCACAATCAAAGCGTTATATAGACCAATTAGGAATTATTTGTGATGTAGACGGAGCCGTGCCAGATAATTGTAATGTGTAAACTCGCAAATCATCCAATATTGTTGAACCATTGTTCCTAGTTTGATGTTTTATGTCTAATATTTTAAAGGGCGTATATTATAAAGTATATTATATGAAATCATGCCAGTTTTTTATCGGATTGGTATTTAACTATCAGATATTCATAACTATGTTTTGTTCATTGTTTATCTAAAGTTCTATCATTTATAAGACGAATATCGCTCCTACTGCGAATCCGTTTATCTCAAGATCTTACTGATGTTTCAATTGTCCCATATTCACATAAATCACATAACTTTAGAGTAAGGTTAATTAAGGAAATATTTCCGCTTTGGTAAATGAGATTGTCTTCTTTACTTTATGAAAATAGGTCACCTCATGCATGGCTCCTTGCCGGGAAGAAAAAAAGAAAAGGAAATATAATTATGTTGTCAAAGATGAATGCTATAATATAGAAATGCGATAAGGAAATGGCACAATCTCACCTTCGCTTTTAACTTTAGAAAAAAAGCCAGCAATGTTGATTAATTCTTGAACATTTAATCAGTTTCCGCTTTCAATACAACGAAATTGTCTCTGTTTTGACTGTAGGACAAACATGACACTAGAGTTTATGCATCCGGACGGACGTATGGACGAAATAAGGCAAAGGATTTTATGAGCTACTCCATTGGGTTTTCCTATGACCCTTTTTACCCTTTTATACGCTATTTTACACCCATAAAACAATTTTAACCCGGTAATGATGGAATGAACTTGAAAAATACACAATGCCCAGTTGCACAAAAATATATTCCGTCAATTGCTATGTCCGGACGGGCGGACTGACATACATACAGTTTGATTCCATCATGATCGTGTGTTAAACAGAAGATGATTGTGTAAGCATTTGCTAAAATGGAACACGTTACGGTCCGGCTACCCAACCCATGACCGTTTGCAAAAAATATGTTTGCCCCATCATTATAATAGATATGTGATATTAAATTCCACAATATGGGAAACACCATGCTGCTTCAACAGTGATTTTCATTTATTATAAATTCAAATGATCTTTAAAACTATTTTTTACGTAACTGCGATATTTACATCCCTGCAAAACAGACCTACTTTGGAATAGTCATTTGATTGCCAACAGGCGGGATGGTATATGGGGTTGGTAAAGGCAGATGCTATCTATCAGATCTTTGAAACTGATTAATAGAATAATGCCTATGCAAGTACCATCTGCAAAATCCATAGGGATACATTGAAACCCTCACTGGCATTCTGCAGATGTTATTAACCGATACAAAAATGCATTATCGTTGTCTGAAAATAAATGTACCCGTGTTTGATGGCAATGCAGTTATTGTTGCAAGAAAATCACAAATACATTTGTTTTGAGGACATTGCATACCCTTTTACAATAAGTATTTACTCACACCCTTTTTACCACCAGCCACACCTGCTGAAAAATGACTAATGCAAGTCAAACCTTCTTGCGTATGTAGGTAAGTGGATTACACCTTATTAGAGTGTATGTGTAACACATGCTTACCTTATTTAATTACGACGTCTTAAGTGACGGTATCAATAATATATACTGATATGATGTGCTTTGAGTTACTGTAATAATGTCAGCTTAGCGTCACCTTAGCACCACCATGAAGTCCGTCAAAACCTAATAGAAGGTAAACGTTTCGAGTAGGTCATCCTTGATAACTTATTACAAAATATTTGCAAGCATTGCGACTGATGTTAGCTGATGCATTCGTCTCATATTAAGTTACCTTTACTTAACAATCGGATAAGTAATTATACAGTATATGCAATCAACGAAACTAATGTTACCGTGTATATTTGTCTCATCGCAGACGTTCAGTATGGGAAAAGAACATTGATTACATAAACAAACATAACCTAGAAGCAGACATGGGTGTACATACATTCTGGCTCGGAATGAACAAATTTGGAGACATGGTAAGTTTTCTGTAATGACAATGTAACAATCTACGTTGCATTCATGCCATCATCTGTTAAAGTTTTGTTTAAAGAAGCACTAATGAATCTTCTTTTCGAACGGAAACAAAAAGACAAAAAAATGTTTAGAAGAATGAAATGAAGTATGGTCAAGGCTATGATACAATCTATGTCTAACAGATACATAAGTGCGTTGAATGGCAAATATAACTAGTATCTTATCATTAAAGAACTGCACATTACACATGAGTAGCAACATGATAGCCGAGTTAGTCAGTCACCGACAGATAGCAATGGTGCAGCAGTAGCAAAACTCTTTGAAAATCTTGTACTGTACAAAACCTCTGCAGTAATTATCCAGTTTGAAAATACGTCTTAATTATGTGTGAAGATTCAGATGTATTGAACTTGTAATAAGAAAACGGATGCCCGATGTATTAATTGGTTTTAAAAGATTTTATTATCATCCATTATAATTTTAGACAAATGAAGAATTTGTTAAAACCATGAACACATACAAAATGTCCACTAGAACAAACGGCTCACTATATCGTCCTCAAAGTCAAGTGAAACTACCAGAGAGCGTTGATTGGAGGACAAAAGGATACGTCACACCGATCAAAGATCAGGTAAATTTTAATTGTCTGACTTAGGTTAGCATAGCTTTTCCTTCTACAGAAAAAACATTATAAACAATTTATGATTCGTAAAGAACATTGAAATGATTAGAATATATATCTAAATTTTATTTAAAGGGCGCTTGTGGGTCGTGTTGGGCATTTTCCACGACTGGATCTTTAGAAGGTCAACATTTTAAGAAGACTGGATACCTTGTAGCTCTCTCAGAACAGAATCTGGTAGATTGCAGTACAAGTATGTGTGTTTTCGCTGTCAGATATCAAATGATTTGGTTACTTTTGCTTGTACAAACGCTATCATAGCATTAACCAATCCATACATAATATTCAAGAACACTTTACAGCAGTCGTATTCCATCTCCGCAGATACTAGTTAACAGACCACTTTAACTTATGGTCGTAATTGTTTGTAGAAATGACATGGTTATGTCTGCCGTTTAAAAAATCGCCGTTTTTGACCCTTTTATTTAATCTCCAAAGTTAAACATACAATAGCAAATTGCATAAAAAGACTTATTATAAATAAGATGTGGAGGTATGATACCTTGCCTTCAGTTTTATGAGTTTTGTCAAATGGATACCAATTGTTCGGTAATCCTAGGCGGTAACTCAATTTTAGACTATTCCTCACATGTGTTTTTATTGAATGTTTTGCGTTGTATCTACATTATGTATGTGCTCACCTTTACTTTTGCAAAAATCGATGCCTTTATATAGAAAATATAGTCAAAATTCAAATTTATCAGCATTGAAATGTTTACCGAGTTGCCATAACTCATACGTGGATAATTCATTCATCATCGTGTAAGTTTAGTTGTTTGTAAGTGCTGTGTTTGAAGAAGTTTAGGGAAAACTTATGTGATTTTAGGTAATCTAGGTTGCAATGGCGGGTTAATGAACGTGGCGTTTGAATACATTAAGAGGAACAATGGCATTGACACTGAAGAAAGTTATCAATACGAAGCCAAGGTAAGTTATCACTATTGAGCCAGAGTTATCCATATTAAACCAGTGTGAGGTATCCATATGAAGTCAGAGTAAATCCACATTTATTTTATTCCTTGTAACAAAAGTTTTGCTTATTTTTCTAGAGCTGTCAGCCATGTATAGACAGAATATTAGTGTTTTAGACACTTGGGAAACCTTTTCTCCCACTGAAATAAAGTTTCTCAATTTATGTACAAGCGTGTTTTGCTCTAAAGCCAAACTTTGACGATCACTACTGTATAATTTGCTCTCGGTTATCGTTTTCATACCATGCAAACATCAAGCACTAGCTGAATCTCGTTTCAAGCTAGACAGTACTGTAATATAATAAGAGTAAAAAAGTCATACACTAAAGCTTGGGTCAATTTAAATAATCTCAAAACAATTATCGATATTTTAAAAAACCTCAAAACATGTTTGATTCAAACAGTTGAAAAGATTGTTACTAAACCTGAAAGTTTCAAATAAAAAATCAGCACATATTGGATCTCCGTTTAACCTCCATAAACAAGCGTTTACTACTTTTTATAGATAACGATTAACTATTCTCGTTTTTTTAGTCCCTATTTTCGCACAGCGCGTGTGAACGAAATATTTTTCGATATACATGTATCTGCATCTTGTAAAACTTATCTATTTATTACTTTAGATACTTTCATGTATACCTCATTTTGAACGTTTTGAGAAATAATCTGCTCGTTGTAGGGAATGCCTCGTTTATTTTCGAATAAACCATTTACTATACAATATAAGGTTCATGCACTACATGTTTAGATTTTCTGGACCGTCTAGATCGGCGACATTGTTCTTAATTCCTATCATTTGCAGCGCTTTGATCAAAATGATTAATTTGTAAAGTGATGACACAGATGCAAATATGCAAATATGCAAATTTGAAGACAGATGCAATCAACAGTTGTTTTGGTATATTCTGGCATGAACTTAATATTCTAATTGTAAGTCAGTGAACCTGAACTAAGGGATCTCACCCTATTTGGATTTATATCTTACAAATAATCATTTAAAGGTCCAATACTAAGGAAAGCGAAACTTCAAAAATACTTTCAAAGGCACAGAAATAAGTTATTTTTAATAAAAAATGAAAGTTGGTACAGTATGTAGAAATTCTAAATAAATCACAGTACATGTACAATTATTTTTCTATGCATTATGAAGAAGGCTAAAAAGACCTGGGTAGTCATTTTGTCAATTCACTGAAATTTCAACATAATACACATACTTTTCTTCGTGTTCCAAACACTTTCTGTAAATTTTAACCTGCCAATCTTCATTATTTAGTGTCTTGCATAAGGTAATGTACTTGCCATTGAAATAGCTGTCACTTAATTTTCGCTTAGTAGTTGACCTTTAACACCAATTAAATGTACAACACTATCACTTACTGTCAAACCGAATACAGCACAGTTATATTTATATCATAAATAACCTTCTTTTATCTGCTAGATCTTTGTGGATTAATGTATTTATTCCAGCTGGTTAATTTAGATCTTTATCTAGATTTCTACATTGTGATCTTCTGACTCCTAATGTGGGCGTTTATTTCTTGAAATAGGAGTGTTTTGCAGAAATGGGACAACAATGCTAATAAATTGATCCTGATCAAACGACGTTGTATTTATCGTCTCATTTAGAATATTAGAAAGTGTATATTTTACTCAATATTAGGCACAAATCGGTCAAGCTATTCATTTTGTCACAGGTTGGCGAATGCAGATTCGATCCCACCAATGTCGGTGCCACAGTTACAGGTTATGTCAACATTAAGGGGATGAACGAAGACGATCTTCAAGCGGCTGTGAGTACCGCCGGACCAGTCAGTGTTATCATTGATGCTTCAGAACCTAACTTCAAATTTTACAGGTACTGATAACTTTTGGATACTTTTCGGACCTTTGATTAGCGCTATAGTTTTAAGTTTAGCCTGAATACAACTGACATGTTATTCGACAAACTATACTTAAACTTTTCTATCATATTCAGGATACATTTTAGACTTTTGGTTAGTTATGGATTGAGCCTGAAGAAAACTGGCATTTTATTAGTCAAAATGCTCCTTTAAGGCCTATGCGTCAATGGTTTTATATGCCGTAAACCTTTTTCGGTTTTATATGATCTTATTTTAGTTCGATTTCGAAGAAAGCTCCGTAGCTTATTGAATCGCTTTTGAACATTCATTCCAGATGTAATCACGCTCGCGGTAGAAAGTCAGCAAGTTTTAAATCGCTGTTTACAGGTGGGAGGACCGAGGCACGTGAGGCATCAGTGTCTTTGCCCAAGGACACACTTCGTGCTCGGACTGGGATTCGAACCCAAGACCTGTTTGTTCCGGAGGCGAACGCCTTCACCACTGAGCTATAGAGGCTCCTTATTTAAACTTGTTATTCAAATTTGCAGTAGGAAATCCATGTAAAATATGACGTACAGGCTCAGTTTTTTCTGTTTTCATCAATCATATATTTATGTGTCATCAATCTTGTTTTAAACTCAATATACAATTGTATGATGTTATTACATTTTAAAAGTTTCTATTAATTCCATGATTTGAGAACAATATGCTTTAAAAGCGGATTTCAAATAAGTATTTTACAGCTACAGAATGTAATAATCTTCTGTTAGGGAAGGAGTCTACGAAAGCCCTACATGTAGTCAAGTTTTGTTAAATCATGCAGTGCTAGCAGTTGGGTATGGGACCGAAACTGGTAAAGATTACTGGCTCGTCAAAAACAGGTATTATAGAAAGATAGTGTATTACATTTATAGGTTATAGTTTCATATTACAAAAATAAGCGAATTTATTGCAAGGGAGCGTCAGCGAACCGAAGCAATACGTTTTTTCATTCCTGTAATATGGACTCACACGTAAAACCAGTTTACAGTTTGTTCCATTTACAAACAATATTTGTATTGAAATAGATAGAAATTTTGAACGGAGATTAGATCTGTGATGCTACAGTCTCACTTATTGTTAAAAAGTGAAACAATTATTTTCTTATTGGAGATACTGAGTTCATATGGAAAATACAACTTGCTTTATTGAATAGAATGAGAACATTTTATTAGATAAAAAAGAACAGCAAACTGTATCTTACAGATGTTTTATACTGCATGTAAGGTACTTTTAATGTTGGCGAACAATTCGAGACTTGATAGCAGGCATACATAGGCACGAGTTATTAAATCAAAATAAGATAATTTTCTATCAATCTATGTAATACGAATCTTTTGCAAAACAGTTGAATAAGTGAAGTTTTTTTGTTATTTTTATTGTTTGTCCTTATTCGTCCATTCTCAACGCATGCGAATGGTCCTCTAGTTAGATGCGTAAATGGCTAAGCACGGAACACTCGACTATGTTTTGGACAGCTGAAATCTGTTGAAATGACTGTTGAGATGGCATTAGACTATGAAGCTGCCATTTTTCGCAAGATGTGGCTGACGCGGTTAGTTTCATAGGATTTTGAACTCTCCCTGATCACCAAACACCAGCAACTTCGGTCCTTTGCAAGGTCTTCACAATTGTCGGAAGTAATGGCAGAAAGATTCGTGGGTCGTTAAAGCGTCTGACAAAACATTCCTGTCTTCACACCTTATTATCAGGAGTTTGCAAGGAAGCCAAGTGGAAATTGTTGAGAGTTTAAGCATGCCTCTTGTATACTGTCCACATTTAATCAGTTCAACAGCTATGTCTGCTTCAGCACTGTATTTTGCATTGGTCCGAAGGAAGCCCGTGACATTTAAATCATCGTCAGTATGCTACCTATGTTTGTATATTCATTAACAGCAGGCAGAGATGGTTTCCTAATATGTAACTTGTGTTCAACATATGGTTAATCAGGAGCTGGTTGGTGCAGGGCTTCATTTCTCTTCGAGCTGATGATGAGCGAATGCTACTTGGATATGTATCTAGGATGTATTGAATGTCCGACTTAAAGTTTGCGTTGAAACGGCAGTCGTCAGCAAACTGGAGATGACGTATTCTAGTGTAATGGACCTTCGTATTGGCTTTTCAGACGTGGCAGAGTAAACACTCCTCCATCGGTACGGTACCGAATGACATTATCGCCATCAGAGTCTATGAGGGCATCAGCAAGAATTGCTTAAGCACCGGAGCCAGCATACAACTATGTTTCCCGCTATTTGTCATCTCAGTCGGGAAGAAGGGAATTATTCGCAACTATGTACACAGTCCAATTTTAACATGTTACATAAATAAATGCTCTCCTTCGTAAGAAATGATTGATTTTTGGTCATTTCATAACGAGATAGGGCATTAACAAATTGCTTGTTTATAACCATTTTTAATTTAATTCAATAACCAATTTTATCTTAGCGCATATTCGAATATACATGTACAGTATTTTGGATATAAAAATACGAATAATTATTTAAATAGCTTTTTGTTTCAGCACTACTTGTGACTTTGACATACGTATTAAAATGAGTAATGGCCAAAGCAGAAATTATTTCCTTTTCCAGCTGGGGCACTGGATGGGGTAATGCTGGTTACATCAAGATGTCCAGAAACAACAACAACAACTGTGGTATTGCAACATTAGCTAGCTATCCAACTGTGTAACGGTACTATATCAACCGTGTACGCAAGTCGCTAAGATTGAACACATCAACTTAACTGATTTGAAGCTCGTGAAATAATATTTGAATTATCAGTATAAACTATTTTCATAATTTTATGTAAATGTTGTGCTACTGTGAGCTGCAGGCTACGGTTACTTGCATATTCACATTGTTATAATAAAATGTTGCATGGAATATTTTGTTATATTTCACTTTTGTTACCTTCCCAGTTAAAATTGTGTTTTATACGAGAGACGACTATCTTCATCGGCCAGGCTACACGTACAGACTATACATTCTCAGCGACAGCAGTGCAAACAAAAAGAAAATTATTATAAAGTATTCAATAAATCAAAAATATATCTTTTATCGTCATAAGAAAACTTGTTTCCATTTTCTGAATTATGATTATTGAAAACGCCAAGACAAACTGCACAGTCCCATATGTCGGGGAACATCAGTTACAACGAAAGTAACTGTAACGATTGCATCTTTAATTTCAATATAACAGTTTGCGATTGTACAAGGTAATCTATCAGAGATCGTCAGATTTCGATTTTCTTATTTTAAAAACACACTCCTTTCAATTTAAAAGCTATACATCAATCTTCTGAATGATATTTCCGTTCACTGTCACAACGACAAATGGTCAGTGTCTTTCATGTAGAGTTGGTTAAACGTAACCTGTTGACGTCATTAAACTTTAATTACGCCGGCTTTCTCGCACTTTGGGGTCAATTTCATGCCAAAGTTACTCACGCGTGTTCACATTTAACACTTTTTGTATTTCGCACCTATGGAAACTGGATAGTTAAGATTTGCCGAAGTCGTTCATTCTAGCTTCTTATTGATCTTATCCTCTCTGTTTGATAATAAATATCTAGGACAACTAATTGTAAAAGTAATCTTATAGTAATCTTATAGCATGTACTCCTTATATTGTGTAGCGTATTGCGTGCTCTTCGTATACCGTGTATCGTTCTGAATCGCTTATCGTCTATTTACCATACCCGCGTACATCGTGCGTGTATCGTGCGCTCCGTGTGACAACTGTTACGTTCCGATTTTTGTATTACCATGTTAGTTATTCTTTGTTTTATATCGAATGTGCTGTATTAATATTTTACTTCACAGACAATTCGGCTATAGAAGCTTTGATAGATAACTAAGTTAGGCGCTGCTCAGAGGATGTTGATTTTTGATTATGTGCTTAAAAGAAACTTTCGACTATACATTGTACTAGGTGATAGGCATAACCCAAGAAAGGCAGCGTACGCTATTTCCTTCATGCTTTTAAAGCTTTAGTTTTGTTTTTAGCGGCTTATTTGCCTATTCTACAACATGACAGGTTGGACAAACAGTCACGTACTAACTATTGTCAGACATATACCCATTCCTGTGTGACCGTTTCGTGGCGATTACCTTGAATTCAATCTATTACTTATACTTCAGCGTGTTGTGAAAAACGCGTTGCCTATACAGACTGCAGTGTGTTCCTTGTTTCTTGTTTGGTACCTTTTCTCATAGTTGAAGGATTCATTCCTCTGTGTGTAAGTGTTGCTGTAAATGAGTGTTGTGTTTCCCAGTGTTAAGGTTTTACTTTATTTACTAACTAGTTTATATGTTTTTAAAGTACACATAAAGTACCACTGAATATACATCCGTGGAAATAATACTGCAAACTTTCGCTTAAGAATACTGTCATAAAGAATCGTTATACGCTACCAAAAATCTAGCCTCGCCACCAGGCTAGATGATAAAAACAAAAATAATATCAAACAGGGAATGCCACATACCAAAAACGCAGCCTCCCCAAAACGAGCCCCACAGCACCCAGAAGTGCACACCACCAACACACACACACACACACACACACACGCACGCACGCACGCACGCACGCACGCACGCACGCACGCACGCACGCACGCACGCACGCACACACAAACACACACACACACACACACACAATCATGTACACACACAAACATACACTACCAACACACACAAGCATACAAAGCAAACACACGAGGACAAAACGAACAATTAACGGAACACAGTGGGGCTATTTTGTTAAACTCCAAGCAAAATACTTTCAGCCTTTTATTCAAACATGGCTGGATCATCTTATATTTTTGGCAGCGAAGGTAGTTAAATGAGTAAGAAATAGTAAATGTAAGGACTGAATGCAAGTCTACCCTAAATCCGATACAAATCCATTAAACTATACCTCAGTAGCCAGGTATCGATCGATAAATACAACGCCGGTAAGCGTAATATGCGTTAAAGGGACATACTCCACATCTAGTCAACATAGATAATATTTTCAATGAACGTAAAATGATAAATAAATACAATTTAAAGGATGACCTATGGCGAAAATGCCTCATTTGTAGGAGGACATGTTACTGCAGAGTTATAATGGAAACTATTAGATTTATCTTGAAACACTGAATTGTACATACATATTGTCATACGCATGAAGACAATTCAATCAGAGAATATGTACCCCAAAACAACACGGTTGCATTTTTAGAATAAATAGTTTATTATGACTTAGTTAGATACTAGTTCTAGAGTAAAGTTCCGCATGCATGCATGTAATAATGTATAATAATTCATAAACATGCGGAAGCGATTTTGATTATGAAAGCTATAGATATCCTTATCAGTTACAAAGTGATGGCTCCTGTCCGTAAATCACCACAGGAATACTACCCTTTGATCTATGCATTTTTTCTCCGATATTAACAACCTTACGACGGATTGTAGCATTCAAACCGTTTCGGAACGGATTGTAAATATTACAAATACACAGATCGCAGGGTAATATTATGTGGTGCTTCAGGAACACTGAAACATTTTCATTCTTTTTTTTATTAAGGAGCCTTCCTGCTATCTTGTAACAAAGTTTGAGTTTTATACTCTATTGAGGAAGTCTGGATTTACGACACAACCAGTCAACAATTATAATTGAGTAACACATATCAAGAAGATCTGGTATTTCAAAGTGACCTTGAAGTAGGCACAAGCTACGTTTTTCTGAACCTTCGGGGAAACTGAGCTGTAACCTATCGATTTAATGTTGCATGGCTTTGAGAAGCAATCGTTTGGTGATATATGCCCCTGAAATGCTTCACATCTTTCTTAACTTTATGCTTCGCCAAATTTACAAAAAAAAATAACATGTCATGTCAAATTTAGTTACTATATCTAGTATCGAATTGTTAAAATAATGTGAAATGTCACAGCTGTACAAGCCTTTTCATAAGCAGAAAAGCAGGGTTCCCTCCTTAAAATTAAACACATGTTTCATTAATAAGACCACCCCACTAATAAGACCACTTTTCAATTGATGGTCTTCATATCGGAGTTTTACTGTATTTTTTGTCAAGGTTAAACAATTTTGCTCATAAAAATCTTAAAAGTTTTTGCCACGGTAAAACGTAACTGAGCAGAAACTGTTACTCATCTTTTAGATAATTCTAGAAGTAAAGCTGGAGAGAATAACATGTGATGTCTTACAAGCGAAATATATCTGCGCAGTGTACATGTAACTGTGACCTCGAGTATGCTTAAGCTCAAACTAAAATGTTTGCTTTTATTATTTCTATTGTTATAAATTTTAATTTTGGTTTAACCAAGAGTAATTACATCATCTAACTTGTGGAGCAATGGGGTACATGTCATACGGCCTGTTGAATACATGCATCATGACAACTAATGTAATGCAGTTTTAGACATTTGAATGAACATAATCAGTACATGCCAAGATTGTATTTCATTAGCTAGGAGAAGTAAACACGCGGTATATGATATCAGATACACCTCGTATATGTGCACTAGCGATGTTTTACGAACCGCCAAATGCCCGCCGATGAAATATGTAAACACTGGCAGTATTTTCAAATCCATGCAAAATACTAATACGTTTATGCTACTTCCGACATAAAATTTAAATTTTCCTGCTTTAAGAGCTACACTACCCAGTCACGAGTTGACTATAAATAGCATATATACAATATCTGCTTTTATTTCTATAACACTTACAATAGTATCACATTCATTCGTCGGGGTATTGAATTACTGTTTACAACCAGGAACAAGGAAAAATTAAGTAACTTTTGACTCTACTTGTTCATAATATATAAATGCAATCAGGACAGATAGCTGGATCATAAAATATCAAAGGTAAATTAATATTTCAATTGTTCTTTAAATTATATCTATCATAAAACTAATTATACCGATTACATGTAAACTCTGTTTTTGTATGAAATAACAATCAAATACAGTAATCTAAGAGTTCCTGTGAACACACTTCTAACCGAAATAAAGTTGTCTTATTATTGAAATGGTCTTATTATTCAGACCTTTTAACTATATGAAATTGACCAGTTCAGTAATGTTTGGTCTTAATATCGAGAGAGGTCTGAAAATTGGTTATATTTCTAAAATAAAATGCAACAGGCAATGGTTTATTTTCTTTGAATAATTTGTCATTCAATATCTAATGTAAAGTTGAATGAATTTAACGCCCGTTCCAACCATTCCAACCGTGTTTTTGTCATACATGAATGAAATTTATACTGGCCTTAAAACAGCAGTTTTCTTTTATTATCCTTCGCAGATGCTGCGCGTTATTGTCGTTTTTGCCATGGCAGTCTTTGCCATGGCAACTGAAATGCACATCTTCAACCAAGATCTTGATAGAGAGTGGCTGCAGTATAAGGCATACTACAACAAGAATTACCAGTACGGCGAAGAACTCATGAGGTATAATACAATGAATAGATAGACCTAAAAGAATATTAATTATGTAAAAATTGCGCAGTAAAAACTTCCTGATATTGATTTCAGGTAAACACAAGACACCTTATTTATTATGATAAGTACGCAGCTCGTGTTAGTTAATGTGCTAATCGTGTTATGATTGAGTTTCGCTCACGTATATAGCAGGATATTATAATTTGTAAAATGTTTAGACTTAAGGATTACGTCATGCCTGGTTGTTATCTCCACTCCCGATATGGATTTTTAGATAAAACAGTACAGCTTATTAAGTTTATGCAGACACCGGTATGCAAACTAAAATAAGGAATACCGGCAATACGGACATCAATCAAAGCGCTGTGAGCGCTGAAGGCCTGGGGGCTATAGGTTAACTCCCCGAAAAACAACTTTTCACCTACGTGTTCTGCGTTGAATCTTACCTAAAGCGCGGGTCGAAATGTGCAGAGGACGAAATTCAATATATGACACAGAATGAATGATTCACAAATATATGGGTGACAGGGAAGTTTGTTTTATTAAGAAATGTACGTTATATGAAAAATAATCACATAGTCAACATTATAAAATGTTTAAGCCAGTACAAATAATTCGATCTGCGCTTTGTACAACTTCAAGCGATATGATCTGATGATGTGGATCGAAAATTATTGTGTACCAATGACAAGACCTTGAAACAGAAATAAACAAAGCAATACCAGCAATGAAATATAAATACAGTACTGTACAATGTGTATAACAGAGAAAACCAAAAATGATTCTGGGTTACCTTGTAGTTGTAATCAGTGAAACCGTTCACTGGGCCTCGACATGCAGCATCCTCGATAAATGGCGGGTGAATTTGATCACGTTAGTTCCTTCTCGGGAATGTACGTAAATTATATCTTTTTTTAGAGACATTTATTTTTAGGTAAATATATATGTAATCGTTCGTAAATAACAAAGTTGTCAATGAAATAACATCGGAAATTTGAAAATCAAACTACAAACTCTTATATCGAGCTTCGTACGTTTTCGTAAATTTCCGTAAATATCCGTACTTTTCCGTGATATGCATATGATTATCTTCCGTAATCAGCTAACAGCGCATTAATTTCTAAAACAGAAAAAAATGTGTAATGCAGCCCGTAAGCTATATACCTTCCTGCAGTCGTTTGAAGTTTTATGTACTATTTTTATTTGTAACATGTTCTTATCATATGCGGCATTCAAACAGAAGATTGATCTGGTCTGTCTTGCACTACTTTCGCATAGCGCATGTTTACAGTTGTTATTCGCACATAGCACGGCTAAAATTCTTGCAGGGTTTGAAATGTGGTATACTAACTTAGGCCTTGGGGACTTTCAGTCCCCAGGCCAAAAATCGTGAAACATTGTACTACATTTTCGCTGATTCCAATTTTAAATTAGCGATTTTCTCTGCCCGCGAATATAGCGAAAACTAGACACACGCGGAAAAAAAACGATACATGGTATTTGAAAGGACATTGCCAATTGATAGGATTGGTATTTGACTATCTGATATCCATAGCTATTTGTGTTCCTTGTTTATAACAAGCTATACCCTTTATAAGAGAAGCGTCGCTCCTACCCTGTATTCGTTTATCTCAAGGTCTTATTGATTTTTCAATTGTCCCATATTCACTCCCTTATCTTTCAAGGTCGTCCATATCTTTTTCGTCTATTGTATGCTGATCTTGTCCATTAAAAGGTTTAACATGGATAATGTTAGCAAATTAAGTAATGTTAGTAAACAATCTTAAAAGTAATTATACAATTTATGCAAGTAATGCGACTAATACATGTACAAGTTTATGTATTTTTCTCAAATTATGTCCTGTTTAATTAACAATCTTGAGGATATAATTCGAAAGTATCGCAAGCCTTAAGTTAATCCGAAGGTCACGTTAAGGTCATCGTAAGGATTTCCGTCACTTACTCCAAAGCTTCGTACATTACAGTAATACCCTAATTCTTACCTTAACTTAAGGTGCCAAAATCGACCCCTTAACAGCATTGTAACTTTTGTTAAATACTTGAGGGAAAATGTATTTTTTCCTTTCAAATTCATTTAGTAATACATGTTTAAGTTTGACACCGAATATCAGTAAATGTAGTTTCACTTTTCCATGCACCAAATTACCTGCGCGTAGCTTCTTTCCTTTTATAAGTGTAGACATATTAACCTGTTCAAATGGTTTTGAATAACGATTCTGGCATAAAATAATGTGTGTGTGTGCCTTTATAACTGGGGTTTAAAAAGGAATAAAACATTTGTTCAACCCTTACTATGTACGCGGCAAATGATATAGCGTTCGTCGCAAATCTTAATCATCGTACACAATTGTGCAATCTTCTCTGTGGGCGACCATTTAAACAATTTATGATACTGTCGAAATTGAAAGATGGATATGGTTAAGGAAATACTTCCGCATTTTTAAAACGTGACTGTCATCATTGCATAAAGATAGTACGGTCACCTGGTACATGGCTCATTTCGAGAATAGCTGTCCGGGATTTATTTAAGATATAGTTGTTGCAGCCCTTCGCCGAATAAAGCGGATATATCAACAAAATGTGTATACATTTGTACTACGTTCAGCCCGGCCTTTGCATTTTGAACAAAAGATTTGTTTTGTCCTAGATGCATTCTATATTCTAACATGACTCACGATTTTGTCTCTATATACAAAGAGTAGAAAAATTATGTTATATTAAACCATAACAACGCGGGAACCGATATGCTGTAAACATGACGTCATATTGCGCCGCATGACGTTAAATGAGCGTTCGTGTAGAAAATAAAGCTTTGCATTTATTCACTTTTTGTAATATCTGGTCATGTTAGAATCGAAATAACATCCTTTTCAGCGTTGTTATCGTCTAATAAACAATAATTTGTCGTACTGATGCGCAGTTATAAACCACTCAGGCCTTCGGCCTTCGTGGCTAATTACTGCGTATCAGTACTCCAAATCATTGTTTATTAAACGACTAACACCGCTGGAACGTATGTTATTTCATAAATATAAAAATGCGATAAAAAAAACGGCAAAATCTCACCACCGCTTTCAGCTTCAAGATGAGGCCAGCAATGTTAGTAATTTGTGAACTTTTCACCAGTTTCGGCCTTCGATACGATGCAATTGCCACTATTTTGTCTGTAGGACAAACATGACACTTGGGTTTATGCATCTTGACGGACGTAAGGACAATATATGCAAAGGTGTAATAAGTTTATCTATTTAGTTTTCCTTTGACCCCTTTTACCTTTTTATACACTGTTTTACCTAACAATACAAGTTTAACCCGGCAATGATGGAATCAACTCGACAATTACACAATGCACAGGTGAACAGAAATATTTACCGGTACAGGCTACATGTATGTACAGACGGACGGACTGACAGACATACATTTTGGTTGAAACATCTCATAATCTAGATCGTACGCTCAACAGAAGATAAATGTGTTACCACAAATATATATGCCCCACCACTAATACAGATGTGTGATCTAGGAAAAGAATAACACCGTGCTGCTTGAACAATGATTTTTACTTATTCAAAAATCAAATGATATTTACCATTTTACAGTAAAGCTATTATTTAACGTCACAACGGTATTTACATCCCGACAAACAGACCTACATTCGAATAGTCATACGATTGTCACCTGTGGGACAGGGGTAGGGGGTGCTAAAATTCGAAGGTGCAATCTTTAGACCAGCCAGACTTGCTGAAAAAAATTAATGCAAGTCAACTGTTCTTGCGTATATATTTATGTTGGATTACTTTCAATATTCCAATATCAGAGCGTATTTATTACACAGGCTGGCCTTATCTACTTACGACGTCGTAAGTTACGGTATCACTACGGCGTCGATAAGATGAGCTTTGAGTTACTATAATAGTGTCGCCACCTTAGCACCACAATAAAGGCCATCATAACTTAAAATAAGGTGAACGTTTCGAGTAAGTCACCGCTGGTAAGTAATTACACAGTACTTGTAAGCGATGCGACTGATGTTAGTTGATGACGTAATTGTCTCAAATTAATATACGTTTAGTAAACAATCTATAAGTAATTATACAGTATAAGCAATTAACGCAACTGACGTAAGCGTTTTTATTTGTCTCACCACAGACGTTCAGTATGGGAAAAGAACATTGATTACATAAACAAACATAACCTAGAAGCCGACAGGGGTGTACATACATTCTGGCTCGGAATGAACAAATTTGGAGACATGGTAAGTTTTCTGCAATTTGTAAATACCTTATGTAATATTTAACGATGCGTACCTGCCATCTGTTAAAGTTTCATGTAAAGAAACGCAAATGAGCAAATGAATCTTTTTTTTTTGAACGGCAACAAAAAGCAAAAATATGTTTGGAAGAATGATATGAAGAATGGTCAAGCCCATGATAAAATAAAAGATACATACGTGCATTGTATCGCACACGAGTAGCGACATGAAAGAACATGTCATTCAGTCATTCCAAGGGCATATTTCATGTGACCGGCAGATAGCGATGATGCATCATTAGCAAAACTCTTTGTAAATCTTATCAGCCTCAAAGCAAGAACTGTACAAAATCTCTGCAGTAACTATCCAGTTTTACAGCCGTCGTTAATATATGTAAACATTTGTAAGTGCCGGTTAAACTTGAATTAAGAATACGGAAGCCCGATGCATTAAGCGGTTTAAAAATAAGTTATAATCATCCATTATAATTTCAGACAAGTGAAGAATTTGTTCAAACCCTGAACACATATAAAATGTCATCTAGAACAAACGGCTCAACATTTCTTCCTCCAAGTCACGTGAAACTACCGCAAAGCGTTGATTGGAGAACAAAAGGATACGTCACACCGATCAAAGATCAGGTAAATTTCAACTGTCTGACCAAGTATCTACAGAAAAACAAATCATTGTTAATATTTTATAATTCGTAAATAATATTAATATGATTATACTTATATATTGAACATTTACTTAAAGGGTGCTTGCGGGTCATGTTGGGCATTTTCCGCGACTGGATCTTTAGAAGGACAACAGTTCAAGAAGACTGGACACCTTGTGGCTCTCTCAGAACAAAACCTGGTAGACTGCGATAGAAGTATGTGTCTTTTCGCTATCAGCTATCAATTGACTTGGTTACTTTCGCTTGTAGTATGGCAAGGAAAGCAAACCTTAATTTCTTGCATTGGTGGTACAGTCAAACCTGTGAACAAAGACCACTGTTGGGAAGCTACAAATGTTGTTTTTGTTTTCAGCTGGTCTTTATTCGCAGGGTGGTCTCTATTCGGAGGTTGTCTTTAACACGGGTTTGACTGTATATATGAAACAGCTTTTCGTTGCTTTCAAGTACAAACGCTTTCATAACATTATAGCCCTTCCCTCGGGGGACTATAGTTTTGATGTTTAAGTCTTCTATTTTTGTGAGTTTTGTAAAATAGTTACCTATTGTTATATCAAAGGCGGTATCCAAACGGTTACTAAGATTCAGACTTTTCCTTACATGTGGTGTTTTGTTCAGTGCTTTGAATGGTCTTTTACTTCTGCACTTGTCAAAAGCGATGCCTTTAGTCAAAATACAAGTGTATAAGTGATGAAATGTGTACATTATTGCCCTGCCTCATTACATCATCGTGAAAGTTTAGCTGCTGGTGAATCTCATGTTTGGAGGTGTTTAGTGATCCTTTTTCGATTTTAGGTAGTCAAGGTTGCAATGGAGGGTATACGGAATTGGCATTTGAATACATCAAGAAGAACAATGGCATTGACACTGAAAAAAGTTATCCATATGAAGCCAGAGTAAGTTATCCATATGAAACCAGCGTAAGTTATCTATATGAAGTCAGAGTAAATCCAAAATGCCACTTTTAACAAAAGTTTGGCTTATATATCAAGAGATGTCAGTCATTCATGGTCAGAATATCAGTGTTTCAGAAACTTTGGAAACCTTTTTCTGCAATTGAAATAAAGTTTGATAATTTAGATTTAATACAGAAACTAAAATACAAGAGGTTCCTTCTCTAAAGCCACACTTCGACGATCACTACTATTAACTCTCGGTTATCGTTTTCGTACATGCAAGCATCTAGCACTAGCTGAATCTCGTTTAAAGCTATACAGTTATTTGATATAATTATATATAAAGGGGCATACCTTAAAACTAGGATCAGTTTAAATAACAGCAAAACAATTGCATTTAAATAGTTGAATTCAAGTAGTTTGCTTCCAAACCTGAAAGTTTAAGCTAAGAATTCAGCACATATTGGTACATTTAAAGGGACATACTCTATAACTGATGTCAAACTGAAAAACCTCCAAAACATATATAATAGAATCTTTGGAAGTATTAAACTTAACCTAAAAGTTTCAGCTGTGTATTCCGAGTAATTATGGATAAAATCAGCGGTTTAATATATACTGCAGTTCCGTTAAGCATTCAATAACCTATGTAGAGTTGTTGTTGTACAATTAATGGGTGGATGCAATTTACTACAGAAAGCTTCTACATTAATTAATTGTGGTAAAATAAGGCATTTTTCGCCCTAAGTTCTTCTTTGAAATTGTATTTATTTATCATGCTACGTTCATTGAACACATAATCTGTGTTTCAAGAATATAATTTGCTAGATGTAGGGAGTGCCCCTTTAACAAAATCATACATACGAAAGCCTCGTTAAACATTCATAAAACACACGTTTCATACATTGTTGATGAATAACGTTTTTATTATAAATAAAGCCACTTTTTTAGCACGGCGCGTAAACGAGACATTTTTCGATAAAGAGTCGTCTTGAAAAACGTACGTTTAATTATTTCACATATATTTGCCTCATTTTCAACGTTTTGAGAAAAAATCTGCTCATTATAGTGCAAAACTACTGGATACAACAAAAGAAGATAGTAACGTTAACATACACAACAGGCTTTTTGCAATCGGACAATGCATTATACAGTACTCATTATTACGAATAGATAGTTGAATAGAAAACCAGTAGTGATCCCCTGGACACATCTTAAAAGTCAGTACAAAGGTTTCTATACAATAGTTACATAGTCCCACAGTTGTATTCGAGAGAAGTTGTTGGCAGTACAAAAACATGTAATACGATGTTGGTCCGTTGTTATATTGTTAAACGTGCTGACCACATTTGATTTAACCGTCTGTTTCTATTTATCATCAAAATCAAATTATTCAGAAGGTGCGTATAACGACTGAAAAGAAATAGATCCCGCGTAAGTTGTTCTCTGTCCCTAATTAAGTCATTTTGTAACTGAATACCGGATCCCATTTTCGACTGTGACATTTTTTTTAATTTTCCAGAAATACACGGAATCTATTTCTGCAGTTCTATCAAGTTCATGAATAATGAATAATTGTCCACACTTTTTCTATGCATGCATCGAAATTATACATTTTGAGGCCATATAATTTCTGTTCATCTTACTTTCAACTTGATGTTTCCTAACGCCGCTTTTACTTAATTCATTTGCGCTGTTCTAAGCTTATCACTTGCATTGAGAAATTGATTAAGCAAAAGAAAGCCAGACTGTAACGTCAGCACGTTAGCGCATTTGGCATGATCAAGAAAACGAACAGGCAATGTCTTATTGGATAAATTTTTTGAAGTCACGACCGTTGAAGCCAGTGCTCTTGATGTACTTGTATGTCACAAATTATTCCATAGTCTTCTCTGCTACCGATATGATGTTACATATGTCGTACGGTAACTCAACAATCACTGGGTCACATTTGGGCATTAATACCCTACGCCTCAACTCAACTTGTAAGCCGACGGGAAATCATCATGATCTTGCTTAAGTACTTCAAAATATTGCAATCGTGCCCTTTCTAAATCACGTTCACTAGACGCACAGTTTCTGATAACCTGGCTAACAAACATGTATTGGGTAAATCTCTCTATATAAATTTTACAAGCTGATGATACTCAAATCAAAGGGAGAAACAG
>JAFMSR010000019.1:27749755-27776769 GCA_022818135.1 Saxidomus purpurata | reverse complement strand
GTATACCTGTTACATCACTGTCAGTTTATCCTTCATGAATTGTAGCGTTTGTTTTTTGCCTTTTAGCTTACCTGATCTAATGTGATCGCCACAAGTCTTTTTTCTATTGTCTGTCAACATTTTCCATTTGAAGCCTCATTAAGTATACATAAGCAATTATCATGAGCACTTGTCAATATAATTATCTGTTTTCATGCAGTCTAGGTCAGATTTCAAACTGGGTTACATGGTTTCATAAACTAAGTCATCTTGTCAAATTATAGATTTACCTTGTGTATATTGTAGAAACAACACTTTGTATCAATCATCAAATTTCCGCATGTTGAAACTCAGTTTTGTTTGTTCTAAATTTGCTATTTAATTACCAACTCAATAATGTGTGAAAATAGCGGAACTGCTATACATTTGCATAGCCTTAACATACATGTGCAAAAAATGGCAAAATTTGACTGGGCGTAAATATCCTTTTTCTTTGACTGCAATTACTTATTTCGTTTTCATGGCTTCAGATAGAAAAAAAGAAACACATGTTAATTGTTTGAATTGTGCATTATATTTCTTATTTTAATTGAAGATTATAAATTATATAAAATTAAAACAAAAACTAATAATGGCATAATTTATTTTTCATGAATCACTTTTAAAAGAAAAAAACCTCTAAGAATTAGTTTAGCACTTATCGTATAAACTCGGCGCTTTGCTGAAAACTACTAAGGTCACTCAGTATACAGTCATGGCCCTTTTGTTAATAATCCCCCTTGAACTTAAAACTACAAGTGAAAGTAACCAGACATTTGCAGTAAAGTAAGGGCCGTTAGTGCATATTGTCTATAACTTTAGCTTTCCTAATGATTTTAAAGTAAGCATAGTCTGTAAAATGTTAGAAAATAAGTAATATGCCAAACAGTTTCTTAATTTGGTCAGAACTTTGCTTTGCCCTGAAGGAAGTATTGTCACTGTACTGACGTCCCAGTTCATTTATGTACATTATATGTAGTTATTAACATGTATTTAAGTAACAAAATTACACTTGTTAACCATTTGAAATTGCCTCTTATCAAGGTTTACCCACAAGGTTAGCACTTATGTTAAAATTGTTTAGATAAAAGGATTGAATAACGACTTGTTGAACACATGAAATTATTGAGGATGTACTTTGAAGCTTTTGAATCACCAATAAAATTTCAACAAACTAGTGCAAACATGCTGCATTTCGTTCTCATTTCATTATGTAATTACAGTATGTTTACACCAACTTGTTGTCAAAGCGAAGTGCCAAAGTCTGCTCCCTAATCAACAGAGTAGCATGAGATAAACCAGTGTAGATTTTGATTATTTAAAGTGATAACTATTTTTTGTACAAAATGAAAATCTGTCAAGGTAGCTAGCTTTCGTTACTTGGTTTAGGATTGAATGTGAAACAAGAGATGTTTGCAAAACATATGCCCCCCTTGATGCAAAAGTTGTTCTATGAAAGGAACAGTTTTTAAAGTAAAAGTCAGTGTGAAATTCATGAAAACGGCATCTGTAGAAATTGTAGAATGAAACAAAAATGAAAAAAAAAAACATTCTAGAAAAATTAATATTTCTATGGAGTGACCTTGACCTTTTAAGTGGTGACCTTGACCTAAAAAATGTTTTGGCGTAAAACTATTTTATAATAAAAAAAATGGAAAAAAAAAATCTATTTGAAATCCAGTGACATTGACCGTGACCCCTAAAGAATTTTTTTTTGCTGAAAACAATTTAAAACTTTAAAAATATTTTGAAAAAAATATATATTTAGTAGCGACTTTTGACCTAAAAAATTTTTTGGCATGTACTTTTGGAAAATATTTTTTAGTAACAGTGACCTTGCCCCCCCTCCCCACCCCCCACCCCCCTGAAAAAAACCTTCTTGACCCTGATGACCCAAAATGCAACCCAAGCTTGTTCTCCCCGCAAACTACCTTCAAACCAAATTTCATTGCAATTGGTCAGCCCTAACTTTAGTTATTGATCTTAAACTATTCTACAATCCCGGGTCACTGTTGACCTTGACCTTTGATCTTCTAATCTCAACAGAATGCAGCTGACGGGTCCTAGCTTATACCAACACAGTGCAGCTGGCATGCCCGAGCCCATGCCAAAACAGTGCAGCTGGCAGGTCCTAGCCCATGCCAAAACAGTGCAGCTGGTAGGTCAGAGCGTATGCCAACACAGTGCAGCTAGGCAGGTTTGTAAAGGAGTACAAGCCAGGACAACACAGTGGGTTTGGAATATATGTTGAATATTTACCCAAATTGATTTGTTTTCCAGTATTCTGGTCTTGTTTAATTGAAGTTTAAATGGTCACCGTCGGTACAGTACTGGTTGAGAACTGGATCTTACTGGATATATTTATTGTATTTCTGACGACCTAAGAGTAAGGTTATTGAAAAATGAGTCTAAATGTCAATACAAACCAAAATAAGTACAACACATATATAGACCTACTACTAGTATTTGTTGCAACCAATAACACGGCTCTGAATTTGGAGGGCATCTGGAATTCGGAGTAGCTATTTTTAGCTTAAAAACAGTTGGTGTTGATTTGTCTTTGTTTTTTTTATAAGTTTATGTGTCTCTAGGAATAAGTGACCTGCACAGACGTTTAGAGCAATGAAATACCTACACGCCAATGCATTTTTCTTGAAAATATCGTTGAACTAGCGAGCAAATACGAGGACAAGTAAAGAAACGCAAAACTGTTTAAAATATCAATTTCAGTTTGAAACGGCCTAACAATATTTCAGTTTTACGAATAATGTATTGTTTTGGCATTCCCATTTGAAAGTAACAAAGGCCATAACTCTGTTATAAATGAGTGGAACGCAATAACAGTTGGAATGCAACATTCACCTAATAGATGTATACAGTCATGTCAAGTTACATACCAGCGTTTAATTGGTTCAAATCATGGTTTCTACGCATTTAAACAAAGTAATCTAGTTTACATAAGTCTTTACTTGTAGAAACTGACAACATATGTTCAAAATATTAGGTTGAAATTACAATGTTTAGTCGAAACAACAGTTACTCAGCATTCACAGTCAGCCGTTCAAAACATGCTCCGTCGTTCCAGTTAGCTATAATTGTTTTCTCCTTCTTGCTAGTTTTTGCTGGTCGTGAAAGCTTAAAACGCCGAGTTTCATCAAATAAATTGTTTGTTCATATAAAATAGACTGGAAATATTGCATGGAATATAGTATATAGAAAAAACATAAATTTAATCAGACAAGTTACTAGTCTACAACACCAATAAAATATTGCATGAATCCTAATCTTGATTCGTCCTTGTTTAAGAAAAAAACTGCATTGAGGGACCGCAAGAATTGACTGTAGGTAAAACTATCTAAAATGAATTGTGATTGAATTCAATCAGGCATTTTGAAATGTTCCCTGGAATGATGTCAGCCCGGATCACATACCACCAGGTTTTCATCTGACTAATCCTCTTTTACCCAATATGTTGCAATTCATCCTGAAAAAAAATCGGAGATATGACAGTGGAACACAAAGTAAATTAATTTCTCACCCGTGAGTCTATTTTGTCATTGTATATCTCGTGCTTGGGTAGCTGTATTAGCATGCTTATTCCAATGGCAACGGATGGTATAGCTTTGTTTTTCAAAAGCACATTAAATTAATATTTCTAGTATCAGATTTGCTTTTAGACTTATAAAAGTCTGATAAATGTTCAGAAAAGACATATTCCCTAGAGTTGTTGGTGAAAGTAATAATTATGATTTAAGAAACGCCCAAGATTATAAGGTTATGGCAGGAACAACAACGCGTTTTCTAAACTTGCTCGTACCATCCAGTGTCAATGTATGGAATTCTACACGTATACCTGAAGAATTAAGAAACTCCCCGTCATTATGTAGTTTGAAGAACTCGCTCAAAAGCAACTTATTTCGGTCAAATGTTATTCCAACATAGTACTTCAAAGGGCCAAGGTTCTTGACTATCCATCACGCACGCTTAAGAAACGGCTGCAGTAATTTAAAAGCACATCTGTTTAAAAATCACTTTAGTAATGACGAAAGCTGTAACTACCAAAGCGGAATTGAGGATGTAGATCACTATTTTTTTCAAATGTTCATTGTGTTTACAACAAAGAATCATTCTTTTCAGAGACAGGAGGTAATTACTCTAAGGGCTGCCACCAGAAATTTAATCGACAGCTCTGTCACACCTCCGTGTTCTTTTATACAAAAGCATCCCTTTACAGTTATAGATTCTTTAGTTTTAGATATGTAGCGTGACTATGCATGTGAAATGGTGGGCCTTTACCGTTTGTCACCTCAGACTCCGTACGTTCACCTGATTTATGTATTAAATTTGGCAACAATGATTGTTGATATAAGTTCTGACCGATCGATGAGAAATGGATAATTTTTAAATATAGCGAGATTCAGAAAGCACACGTAGCATGCGGTATCTCTTTAAGAAAGTATTACACAATCATGTAAATATGAATGTATTGGATGTGTCAAGCAACAAGCACTGATAAATTAGCACACCTGTCTTTTATATCTCGGTCTATTTTAACCAGCACTGATAATGACATTTCAAAAGCGACCAATAAAGGTTATTCAAATTCTGAAGTATTAATTTAATAGAATTGATATATATGTAACACAAGTTAAGTGAAGAATTGTAGTTAGCAAAATGAAATCTGACTTATTAATGATCAGAAACACGAACCATTTGTCAGTGGTGGAGCGGGAGGTCGAACTTGGCATTTGACCCCGTAATTTCTACATGTTGAAGTCTATTACGTTACCACTACACCTTGGATCGGCTCATAGGCTCGCTTAATGGCACAACGTCTGTATCCTGGCAGAGGATCGAGCCCATGTCTCACTAAAGTGCGTGTATATTTATTTCACATTATCATGTAATAAAGCGTGGGATGAATGTCAGTGTAAAACTGCCTTCTCAATAAGATAAGAAATACAATGTACGTACCATTTGCGGTAGGCCTAATTGGAGGATTGTTAAAGTCACACGTGACGGGATTAAGTGTTGTTTCCGGTTACCTGCCAATCTCTACCAGAGTTATCGTTTATAACCAGACTGGTTCTATACTAAATACAATACATGTACCTGCATTTCATACATAGATCCACAGCAGTCGACTCGGAAGCAATGCATTTAGTTTAAATGAGATGTGACTTTGCTGTCCATGCTGTACGTAACACTTCCTGTGGATATAATATTCTAACATCAAAATTTTGAACAATAGGCCCATGTGCGTTGTTACAACAGAAACATGGGTTTTCTTTCTTTACAGTAAGCCTTTATCTTGGTCTTCCTTCAGTGTGGCTCATAAATGTGTTCGTTTCACCGTTAATATGACGAACATTGAAGATATTCTATCACTTTCCCTGATATGAAGTCACGTTCTTCCATTCTATTTGTCAGAGATACGATAAAAACCGATAGTATGCAAATAATCAGAAAAACATGACATCCCTTTTGTCAAACTGTTATCTAATTTTCTTTCCCCTAGGAATTGCATAAAATACCTCCCTGCATTTTCAGCTGTCATTTTAAAAAGAATGTTATTTTAAAATTACGTGTGTGAAAAAAAAACACCACTATATTTTTATACCTATACGGACTTATTTCTCCTAAAACATATACGCGGTTACATAGCAACCTAGAGCTAAAAGAACAAGTTTTCCACTGTCAGTTATCTCGGACAATTAACTTTAAGAAGATCAAAGTTTACGGAATTTAAAAACTCGTTTTGACAAAATGTCGCTATTCGTTTTCTGTCTTTTAGCGGTTAGTTTTTCATCAGGTAAGAAGGTTTTTTACTTATAATACATGTGCAACATAAAAACTTTAATATCCCAGTAAGATGGTTGCATTAATAAGTTGCTTTATTACATGTAATTGAAACATTTAATATTATATAGTAATACTATAGTTGTTAGATGAACAAAATATACATGTAAAATGCATTTTAACTGACTAGAGTACATGTCCTAAGTGTAGGTCATACACCTCAAAGCAAACTTCACGCAGCCGTGTGAGTTCTTTCCCTTTTTTCACACAGACGTGTGAGTTCTTTCCCTTTCTTAACGCAGCCGTGTAAATTACTTCCCTTTCTTCACGCAGCCGTGTGAGTTATCTCCTTCGTAGTACTGTACTTTTATGTTGCACCATGCTAATGAAATACGGAAATAAGAAACATCTTACATGTTGCGGTGTCGTATATCTTCACAACAACTATTTCCCATTTTCCTTTTAATCTGTACTAGAAAAACTGAAATGCAAAATAGTTGAACTTCGTATTATTTTTTCAAATCAATGTCATTTTGGTTGCTAAAGATTACGTCACTTACTTCACATATTGCCCGTGGAAAACGTGATATATTTTATCATAAATAAATGTACATATTCTTTTCCTCTATATATTAATGAAAGAAAGGTTGCGGATCCTGTTAGAATTAATACTACATGTACACGACAATGTTCATATAGAAAAATGAATACAGGTACAATAATGATAGGATTGTGTTCTATTTACTCATCAACAATGCTGACATATACCCTTCTTTCATAGTTTTAAAAGCATTATCACAAAGTTTGTTTTTTTGCAATATAATTAAAAAAGAACATCACTACATGTATAGCATGCATTTTCGATTTAAATGATAACGTAAGAAATGTTTTTCATTCAAATTACGGTTTATTCAACCCGTTTGGCATTTTCCCACCAAATCCTCTTTGGCGCAGCTGTTACAGTGCGGGGTCAAACCTATAGGTCATACTAAGAATCATAATATCGGCGAAACAAATACCACACAATGCAGGACCCTTTCTTATAAATGAGCTGATGTTAAAACCTTATAAGGAATAAGAACCCTTTATACAAGTTGGCACTTTTACCTTTAATAACTTACAGCTACAATTCACGCTTTTCTGTTTTCTAACAGGGGCACAAACACTGAACAAACGTCAGCTGCTACTAAATGATACCTCTTCTTGTGAAAAGTTCCCGGATTTTTGTCCTACCGAATGTACAGCTGTAGATGCTAGGGGCTGCTTGTTCTGTCAGTGTAATGGTAAATGTCTGCTATGCTTCTTGTATTCCTGATATCGGGATTGTCCGTACAGCATTGGGATTTTCCGTACAACATCGGCATTTTCCGTACAACATCGGTATTTTCCAAGAACAAAAACGAGTGATAAAAATGATTCGTGAACCTTAAATTTGAGGCATCTCTTTCTCCACAATTTTTAAGAGCTATGCAAAAATGATTACGACTTTAATTTTCAAAATAAACAATGCACTTGTTCCGCCTGTAAGAAATAACTGCGATACGGTTGAAAAGGGCTGTTATCCCCGTGAAGCAGGAAGCAACTCTTGAACTTGAAACAGTGCTCGACTATAGTAAGGTAGCCTCGCCACCAGGCTAGATGATAGTATATTTTCATTATTTCAGCAGAATGTTTTCTGGCCCATATCTACTGACAGGGCTTGATCATCTTACATTTTTGGCAGCATAGGGAGTTATTTGAGTAAGAAATAGTAAATATAAGGACTGAATGCCAGTCTAGTAGTAAGGTTATGTTTCCTATAACTAGATGAGGAGCTCACCTTACAGTGCACTCTGGTTCCATTTCTGACGTAGCTGCAAGCTACCGCCACATTTAATTTAATTGAACAACTTATGACATGTAGGCTATAATTGTTAAAGTGAAACACATAATAATTGCTCCCCTTTCAACGTTATTGTTAAAAACATCTATCTTTAGGATACAAAACAGACAATCACTGCTTCCGGTTTGCTTGTAGCGCATGCGTATTGTCTGGATTTTTCTCAAGCTGCTTTGCTTTGTTGCTTTGCTTTATTTCAATTTTTCTGAACTTTTGCTTTGCTAAATTTGTAAAAATGGACTCGTCTGTCACTCAGTTTTGACAGCACTATTGATTGTTAGAAGGGGTTCCCGTTGAGAATTTACTAACTGAATAGCGAAAAGTGCAGATCATGATCACGAATTTGCAAGCTGATCATTGTCTGCACTGTTTGCAAGTAAACAGTAAGCAGGTTTAAGGTCATTCCAAAATGTAAACAAGATGTATAATTTCCCTTACATTGATATCTTATTGAAAGCAGATTTTTATCGAGAACTTTGCAAGCACTTTGGTCCTTGATAAACAAGTATGTAGTATGCACCTAGGTTTGTGGTCTATATCGTTTGCCATTATTTCATTCAAAACAGTAATATGTAGTAAATTTTTTATGACATTTACTGAAATGCAGTGTATTTAATAAAGGGAAACACATTATAAGAATAAAAAGCGAAAGGTTTTAACATTATTCTGATCGCTTATGACGTTAATATACTGTAAACTTGGTAATTTTCGTGAATTTCTCAATTCGCTATTTCAAATATGACGCGAAAAATTCATTTCACAAAATTTTACTACGAGAGAATTTTCCTTGTCTGTCTGCTCACAAATCGAGAAATTTTCATCACGCCAAAAATTAACCAATTTACAGTATTCTTCATGAAGTATTTATTTAAACATCGATAATTTCGCAAAAGCATCAAATTGTACTTTAGTAAAACTGTTTCTGAAAAAATGGCACAGTTATCTTTACATTTAATTTTTTAAGATAAGTGCACAGTTGTAATTTCTAAATGAACCCCAATTATTTTACAGCCTTAACAAACAAAACCGATTCATCGTCTGCGCCAGTCACATCCGGCGGAAACAACACATCAACACTAGGTGGTGCCACAGGGCAGAGTCAAAATGGCGGTAGTTTGACTTCCGCTTCGTCTGCCAACAACATGGCTGGCTGTCCAAAACTTGCAGACAATTGTAATTTTGACTGTTTAGTTATAGGAAACAGTGGATGTATTGAGTGCACATGTTCAAAGAGTGGTAACCAAACTTTTATTTCTTTTATCTTCAAAAGTTTATTATACGACCTAACCTGATTTATGCATATAGAAATGCTCTAGGCGGGACGCACGAACAAATCTCAATGCGTAGTCGTCTGACCCACTTCTTCAAAGCGTTCGCTATCAATTCCTAGGTTATAGGGCAAACATGTTACTAATAAAATAATTTGAAGAAAAAGATATATGAAATAAAAATCATACGTCACCGGCCTTGATCTTGAATTATCTGCTCTTGAAAATCAGAAAGTATAACAACATGCTGTGTTCAAGGACAGATAATTCAAAATCAAGGCCGGTGATCTACGAGCTTTATTCAAAATTTCTGTTTGTCAGTCAACATACCAACTTAAAAAAAAATCTCCCTATCAAGAAATGTGTGCTCTATATACATACAGGAGTTGGTAGCGAACGTCTTTAATGTAACTACGTATCTCTGTTAAGACGTTGATAGCAGACACACATGCATGTGAAAACCTGTAAAAAGTCTTAATCTCTTCTTTAAAGCTAACGTGCCAGACATTTGTAAAATCATATCTCCTCTTTAAAACTAATGTGCCATACATTTGCGAAATAACATCTTCCTTTTAAAGCGTATGTGTCATACATTTGCAAAATCTCCTCTTTAAAGGTAATGTGCCAGACATTGGCCAAATAATATTTGGAAGAATCATTGTCATACACACTGCTAGCATATTAAGATCATTTAACAAACCACGCTACTGTTGTTTTTATCAGGATCCTCAATGTCACTCACAGGGGGAGCAACTCTAACATCCAGTGGAGCAAGTAACCAGGGTCAAGGTTCACAAGGGGCATTTATCGGAGGAACGAATACTTCGTCCTCAATGACAAGTACGTGAATGACTTGTCTTAGTAAATAATATGAATAGAAATGTTTATCACCACTATCATATCTTCAGATTTTTTCAGTTGCTGTATATTTATTTAGAGTGAATCTGATTCCCTAAACGTCCCGTAGATATCTCTCATGTGACACTACTGATCTCATGATTCGATACAATTTCAGCAGCATGTTAACAGTAGTGATATATGAAAACATTTATATCACTCCTCACAGCGATTTGATTGTGTTAGTGACATGTAATGTGACGGCATGTAAACAATTATACTAAAAGCATTATTATATTGAAATAGCTAAAAATGTTGTTTTTTCTAATTCTTGACAATTAACCTTACTGCAAAGGCAGAACAAAAAAGCTTACGCTAAAATTTAAATTTGTACATTTTATATCTTGCTAAAAACGGTTTATGATGGAAGTGGTTACTGTAGACTGTAAGGGGAACTAACCACTGCGAGGAGTTTGTTGAAATGTAAGCAAAATAACTCCCCTTTGTAACTCGTCACGTTATTAAACTCCCCGCAGCGGTTACTTCCCCTTACATTTTCAGAACGAAGTATATCCATTCAAATCGCTGTCAGACGTTTCAACGGTCATAGTATATTTTCAAATTATATTTTGCCTTTCAAACGTAGTGGCTTGTAACACCGGATACAGCTCCTTTCGAATACAGCTCCCCGGAGAGCTGTATTCGGCGCGCGTTAACGAATACAGCTCCCCGGAGAGCTGTATTCGGCGTGTATTACCGAATATAGCTCCCCTAATCAAATGGGAGCTGTATTCGGGGTTCTTGTACCTTCTTTTCGAATAGAGCTCCCCAGTGACCCGATGCAACATAGATGTATATTGAAGGCGTATCATTGCGTCACATAATTTATTATAGAATAATTAGGATCCATCCCGCTATTCAGGATGCAGTACTTAGCCCTGTGATGTTTGTCTCTTTGTCCGTCCGTGTTGGAAGGACGGTTGAATGGAATTTAAAGGTTTAATGATTTTTTGTTGGTATTGAAGAATTAATTTCTTTCAATAAACCAACATTTTTTCATACATGACTGTTGCACATAAGGCAGTAGTTTAAGTGGTTTTGTACTTCATTTCATAGATAAATTGTTGACGGAATGAAGCACATTCACACCAGGGTGTAAGGCCCGACAGACGGACTGGTAAGACAACATACAGGATAGGACAACAGACATGTTTTCGGACAAATGGACCCAAGCTTTCGAACTACAAATTTGACATTAACTTAAAAGTTTTCGGAAAGGCCAAGCTTCTTCCTAAAGTGGAGACATAAATTCATTTGGCCAAAAGGCACATCACCACGTACTCAGACTTCTATTATTTAATCCGTTTTATTATCCGTTTGATAAAAAAATAGGGAGCTTTATTCGATTGTGCATGTGCCATATGGCAGAATTAGACCCATCGCCACAGCGCACTCACGGCTAAAAAATCATATAGAACATAGAAGGACACTTTCACCTTTTTTAAAACTGTGAAAAAACTATAAAAGATAAATTCGCTGTGCAAACGGTTTTGGAAAGTTAAATATCTTGACTTTACAAATATATTAATGACTTTAAAAAATTTTGAAAATGAGTTAGTCTGTTTTGGTGTTTTTACAAGTAACTTGTATTTTATATGAAATAAAGAACAAACGCGCGAAGATGATCATTTTCTAAGTCAAATATCCAGTCACAGAAATAAGTTTTTATACCTGTGCAAACGGATTCATATAGCGCAATGATTAAGCTTTTGAAATATATATATATTATACATTTCCTAAAATAATTAGATTGTCTGTTTTCGAATTGAATTCATTTAATACACATTTTTTCATATCGCTCGGAAATTGCCGAGCATTTCCGATCATTTCCGTAACTTCGGAAAAATCTTACGAAGGAATGCACATAGCAGACGACTTTATGCGTGTATATTTTGGTATGTTAACGTATGTCGGAAAGATAATATGTTATGTAAAATGCAAAATATAATATTTAATGCCCATTGACTATTTAAGGAGGAAAGCGAAGAACACATTACGCTAATTATAATGAAAAAAAAACATAGAAATACTAAAAAGGCGGCGTGCAATGATCAATCTCAAATATGTAAAGAAATTATGTTTTCACGGTTTATAAAGCATTATTACCTTGCATGCATTATCGTAATAATGATAATTGGTTATTGGCATACATGAACATTTATGCAACTTGAACTAGGTGTGTCAGAAAATTAAATTACATCACTGTTTTCATACTAAGCATTTAGCTTTACCGGTCATTGTCATTGTAAACTTGAAGATTGCTATTTGTTGTAATAGCTTTTAAAATATTACTGAAAAACTGACAGGTGTTAGTAAGATTTCTCAGTTGTCGGTTTATACTATGCATATGAGAAAGACTTAAATATACATGTTATCATAATTTTTAATATTCCGATACAGCCAAATACAAACCGAATTAAATTTCATGATTTTGTTTAAAACAGATCTTCAAATTTAATGTATTTATAGATATGTTACGGTCACTTTCTAAATTACATTGCATTGCATTGACACTTTTACGAGGTGCTGCACATTGCCCCAGGCCCCGCTTAGATAATATATATTGACCGAGATGTCACTGCAAAACAATCCTAAAGCGTGCTAACTTAGTATGATTTAGACCTGTATTGCACCACACCCTCGGGGTGTCAATGTAATCCGTGTTAATTGCATTGTATTGATATGCTGTACTCCAAATTAACATTTGAAAAGCCGGGAAGTCAAACAGGCTGAAGTTTTGCCCTTTTTTAACACTAAAAATCTTATATATTTAGTTTTGATATTTTCGACTTGAAGCTTTTATGAAGAATAAATGGTCATATACTTATATTTACAAATCACGCAAATTTTACATTAAAATACACATTATATAAATCGATGATTAAGAAATTTTACTTAAACGGTTATGGATTTCATGGCAAATACCTTTTTTTATCTTTATTTTAAATAACCAGTACATTTTAACCAACAAAAAATGAAACATGTACTTTTACAATGTGGTTCATCACTATGGGAGAAAATGAAATTTCTTTCAAAAAATATTTTGATGCTTCCTTTTATGGATGCAAAAACAATATATATTTTTGCGCTAGCTTTAGCAATTCTGCAACAAATTAACCAAATAGCCCCAGGCTGAAATAATGTGCACTTGCGGGAAAGTCCGAGGATTTCCGTTAATTTCCGGATGCATACGAATTCAGTGTCAGCTTCGGTGAACGATAGTAAAATCCGATATCGATTTTTCAAATGAAATCTCTGATGGGTCTAATTCTGCCATATGTTTGCTTCGGATACAGCTCCGCTACACCAAGGGAGCTGTATTCGTTAATGTGCACCGAATACAGCTCACCGGGGAGCTGTATTCGAAAGGAGCTGTATCCGGTGTTACAGTGGCTGGTGCGGTGATCAAGTGGTTAACGCTCTGGACTACCAATCGAGGGGTCCCCGGTTCGAATTCCGGCTGGGGCACTGGAAATTTCTGAAACGATTTTCAGTATTTCTCACCCATCGTGGCCTAATCCATTTGTCTAATGTATGTAAATTGTATTTTATCCAAATTTTATACGTTTACTTGTACATAGAACAATAAAATAGTATTAAACTATAAACCCATCTAGAGATTAATTGGTTAGACATATTTATTCATATCTACTATCTATTTATGCCACCCACCATCTGCTCCGAAACAAACTTTCACTATCAGAAAAGCACTTATTTGATGAATGTATGCATATAAAGATTACTTGGACTTTGAGCGCTGTGTTGAATATGTGTTCCTTATCTTAAAGATGCCCAGTCGCCATTTTCTATGAACGCCGGTCCTGGTACCGGAAGCACGAGCACTTCCGGTACAAGCGCCCAGGCATCGTTGAACAGTAATGGCTGCCCTATATTTCCAAGCAACTGTGATGCCTCTTGTGCAACTTTGGATGCAAGTGGATGCCCTATATGCAGATGCACTGCAGGTAGTCTCGCTTAAAATGTATAGGTTTACTCTAGACTGTCCAAACAAATTTTACTTTTCAGTATGTAGATCTAGTAAATTTGATAGAATGATATTCTTTACATATGAATAGATCTAAGTTGTTACAAACGCATGCATAAAATCTATTTCATTTCCAAGAATATACACTTTTACTTTTCTTTATTAATGTGAACTTTTGTATAGACCTTTTACTATAAAACTTGATAATTATTTAGATCTAACTTCGACTTTTTAAATTGGCTCACATTACGTTTTATACGTTAGAGGATCCATGAAAAAAGGTGTTGAATAATTATTGAAAATGCTTATCTTATTTCGCTCTTGCCATGTATTTAACAGGGAGAAACAACTCATCATCGTCTGCTTCATCGTCATCAGGCAATATGACGTCATCAAGCAGTATGACGTCAGCGGGCACTGGTTCTAATCTTAATGGTTGTCCACCGTTTTCAACCGGCTGCACCACGGACTGCGTTGACCTTGACTCGAACGGCTGCCCTGTTTGTAAATGCCATCCTACAGGTATTTGAATACAGTCTTTAAAATTTCAAAAACAGTTAATGTGTCTTTTCAAAAGTGGTTGATAAAAGCATTTATTTATACCTACCTGTCCCCAAGTACGTGTAGATCTCGATGGCAATGACTGTCCAATGTGCATGTGTGTGGGACATTCTAATTGCCCTAAAAATATTTATGGAGCGATTTGTAAGGGTTTTGTCTAAAATTTGAAAGGGTTGTATAAAATCTTAATTTTTATACTGACACCAGAGCAGAGGTCCAAATTCTCCACTTCATTTGCTGTCACAATGTTGTTCAGCTTTTATCGTCATTTTCAGGCCAGTTTAGTTTATACTAATTTATTTTAACTCGATTGTGAAGAAAGCTTTTTTTAGCTTATCGAGTCACTCTCGAGTCCGCTTCCTGAAAAAAACAGTACTGGTGTCATATGAGGAGGTACGGTCGTGACCTTGACAAGCCAGTTTATCATGGCATCCTTCCTTGAGCTTCTTATGTGGAGCTGGTTTGTGCATACATTCTGGTTCCTGTCCTTCTCCACGACACGTTAAAAAAATATGGAGATCTCATTAAAAATGACTTTATGCCTTTTTCATGCTTAAGACTTCTTGTTTAAAGCAAAATGTTAATCCTTAATATGCGTTGTACAATTATTACGTGTAGGTTCATCCAGTTCGTCTGCAAGCAACAACAACGGGTGTCCGGCATTTCCGGTCAATTGTAGATCTGATTGTGTGTCCTTAGATAGATTTGGATGTCCGCTATGTAGCTGTACCACAGGTAAGATTTCACATGGTACAATAAGTGTTATATTGTTAAACAGTAAAGTTTTGTACGGTACAACAAGCGTTGTACTCCTAGATAGTAAGTTTACATGGTTGAACTGGTGCTATATTGTCAGACAAGTAAATTCGATATTGTACAATAAGTGCTAAATTGTCAGTGAGTTTTAAACGGTGCAATAAGTGTTCTACTGTAACAGTAAGTTATGCAAAGTACAACAATATTGTTAGACATTAAGTTTACACTTTACAATAAGTACTCAGTTGTTAGCCAATAAGTTTTGCAACAACAACAACTACAAATTTTATTAGGCATATTAAGCATTACAATGCTTTTTACCACATAAAGAATTGGTTATAGTGTAGAAGTATGGTCGATACACGAAATAAAAAGGTACTAGTATAGTGTTAGACAGTAAGCTTTAGAAAGTGCGATAAGACAGATTATGTAAAGTGGGTTTAGACGGAACAAAATGGGCTAAATTGTTAGACAGTATTTGGTCATACGATTTGCAAAAGGTGCTATTTTACTGAGCAATAATTACTAGTAAATCATGCCGGGCGTGTGGCATATTTTGTAATTAAAATACAGACAAACTTTAGCAAGTTAAACACAATTCATCATTGCGAACATTTAAGATAAAACTAATCGCATTTTTTCTTAAATATTACCAAATCAAGAATGGTATATTTTCATCTTGTACTATTTAATTACATCGTCATTTGTCTGATTTTATATTCCTCATTCTAATATTCTATAACTGGGTCAATCGATTCTCCATAATCTTGGCATCTCATATCCAGTTTTCAGACAGTTAAAAATGGTAGATATATAGATGCATATACTTTGATTTCTTTTTGGTCTAATGTAAAACGTCAGTGTAAACAGACTTGATCAGTGTGACCGAAACGCTTTATCTATAAAAGACTATAAACTTCTTTTCCTAGGTTCGAGTTATTCCACCAACAATACGTCTGTTACATCAGGATCACAAACTGCAGCTCAGGCGTCCTCTAACAACAACGGTTGTCCAGCGTTTCCAACAAACTGTAGGACAGACTGCGTCGAGCTTAGCTCTCTGGGGTGTCCCGTTTGTACATGCACCACTTCCGGTGGTTCCGGTTTGTAGACAATTTTTCCCTGCCTTTTAATGTTTAGTCTGGTTCCCTGTCGTACTGGGTAGAGGCAGGTAACACCAGACTATTAGATCTTCTGCAGTTTATGGGACGACGTAAGACTTACCTGAACTGTGTGACACACGATTATATATCCGTGACTAAATTTTTCACTTTATTTCCGTACGTGGATGATTGATTCTCAGAGCGAGTTGTTTCCCTTGATACAGTAATAGCGATAACGCGATCTTGGGTTTGACACGATAGTAGCAAACACTCATTAACAATGGTACACAGTACTTGTAGACGGACCTTAGTTTGTTACAGAAGTAGTATTTTATCATCCGGTACATCATTTTGCATGTAGGTCATGCGTGCAAGAAATAGATTTATCCGTACATTATCCAATGATAATGGACTCTTAATGTGTCACTGTCACATTGTCCTAAATTAACTGTACTGTATACAATCACTTCAGGAACAGGAACTATTTCTTCACACACTAATGAGTACAATCACGCTTCCCAAGGCTCAATGAACAACAACAATGGCTGCCCCGCATTCCGATCGAGCTGCCCCGCTGAATGTACAACAACAAACGACAATGGCTGCCCAATCTGCACTTGTTCCGGCATGTGTAAGTCTTCTTTCATATCGGTGGCAAAGGAGATATTTCCCTAAATCAGGGATCGTATATTAAATCCTGCCTAAATGTGCTGTTCGATTAATGTCTTTTTTAGTAATAGTAACAATCTGGGTTTTTTTTCAATCAAACATTGAACCTTCATTGCTGTCATTAGGGACACTGGAAAATTTAATGAAAAAGAAAAACAGAGATTTGGTGATAATACTCCTTGAGGGACATCATGTTGTTGTAAGAACTTACAACGTTTGTTTCCCTCCATCATTACACCAGTATGGCTTGTAGTCCACCCTGAACCCAATATATTACATAAAATGTATAAATTATACTACATTTTGTATTAATTTCATCATTTCTTAAATCGACAAATTATCTTAACATACGTTCTTTCCAAAATGAAAATGATGTCCAGGGAAATCATGGGGTTTCCAGATCAGGCATTATAATCAGGGGCCAATACTCTGTAAAATGCCGTTTAATTTCTGGACACCGTAGTTTGCTGAAGTAGGTCAGACAAATAAAACTAACGTTTACTCAATTCGTTTATGTTTTTCCAGCGTCTGGAGGGCAGTCAGTAGCTTCATCTTGGTCGTCCAGTATGACCACACCGTCATCAACACCAGGAGGTTAATATATATTAGTTTCACCTTTTTTGTTTAAATATAAAATTATTGACAAATTTTGCCTAACTTACAAAGTACATCTTTGGTACGGAGCAGCGAATTACCATATGATACATGCACGTTGACTTCTTGTTTAAGAAAAAACGTCAACATTTCGAACCCCTTATATTATATACTAATAAGATCGTTGTTTTCTATATTAAGTTTTAATTTTAATGTTTAAATTCGTATTTTACTTCGCTCACATTTTCCATGCATCTTCATTTGCAGTTTAAGAGAAAATCATTAGTTTTAATAAAGCGGACATTTCATGAAAACAGAAAGCAGATTTAACATTTCATAAAAAAATTCGTGATTCATTCACAGGAAGTAATGCCGAATGTCCGCCCCTGATTCCAAACTGTAATACTGCCTGCCTGTGGACGGACGTGTATGGTTGTGTGATGTGTAATGGAGACTGCAACGGTAAGAGTTTGATTTCATAAAAGTAAGTTTCCGGATTCACTCGGGCTTCTCCGTCATATAACGCCCTGGGCAAAGGGCCGAGTAATGTACAATTGTTCGTTTATGAATGTTTTGTTTGCGTATGACATAAAAAATGGGTGCAGATTAACAAAGTTTGAATTCTACTTTTCAGACAAATATAAGAAACAACAAACCGGATCCGGAAGTACTCCAGTTAACACTCTTACGAATACCTCAACATCGTCTACATCCGGTGGATCTAGCGGCAGTGGTAGATATGATTGATATGATGTTCACCTGCCACTCTCTCGCTAGACTCGCTGGTTTGGCAGAAAATTTGCATACGGAAACTATTATTGTGAACAATTACAAGTTATAAGCGTCGTGGCATGTTTACTGCAGCTAGTCTGAAATATTGTGAGGTCTAACAGACAAAATCTAGATTCACCCTCTTCAGTTTAACTAATGATCAGCTTTATTTGTATTAATTCATATTTTTCTTGAATATAAACAGTAAACTTTTTTTGTAAGTTGATATCACTTTAATATATGTAAAAACCTAAGATCCAACTTTTTAATAGTATAAATACTCGGTGGTCTCCGACAAGCTTCGGTCAAGTCCGTAGGAAAACCCGAGATGACTCGATTTCAAGACTGAATTGCAACCGGTCTGTTTTCAAAATTCTTGTCTGACACTCTTATCAAATATGATATAAAGACACGACTGAATATAGTTCTGCGTAGCACAAAATACTTGATTGAAATACACATGCATTTCAGGTACAACGGGATCAACCGTCTGTCCCGCATTTGACAAGTCGTGTCGTCCTGACTGTGCGACTTTCGATGCACGTGGTTGTCTGGTTTGTACATGTACAGGTAAGGACTATAGTTGCTGGTCTCTGGATGTAGTTCGTCTGGATTGCCTAGCAACTCCAGAGTTATTGCCCTTTTGAATCTTATTTGGGTTTTTTTCATAATATACAATACAAAAACTTTAAAATTCAATTTCTCTTAAATCGGTTTTCAAAATTTAATTTTATTAAACAAATAAATTCTTAGTTTCTTATAAATGTAACTTGCAGAAAACAATTATCCCCTTGGAGATGAGAACCAAGTGCGGTGGTGACATTTTAGAAATGCTTCTTTTTTTCTGAAACCAATACATTTTCAAGTTGCTCTTTTTCAGTGATTTCTTTCAATCGGCGGGGGGATGACTTATTCTTTAAATCTTATTTCAGAAAATAGCTTTCAAAACTAATGACAACAACGTTGTTGTCCCAAACATCTGCACAAAAGTTACATATAGAAGCTATTTTTGGATTTTTTATTTGCCTGAAGAATATGTAAATAATAACATGTTAGTTGTGGGTAAAACGTTGAAATTTTAATTCCTATAAATGCAATTTTGCTTATTTCGAATTCGTTCCGTTTTACTTGTAAAAACTGTTATTGATTACACAGCGTTTCACTTTTGTTCATAATATAAACAGAAACATTTTGATAATAATCTAGGAAATAACAGTACCGGAAACGGGGGTACTTCCGGCGGAAATAACAATGGATGTAGTCTGTTCGACACCAATTGTCCCACTGGCTGTGCGGCTGTTGACAGGAACGGATGCCTTACATGCACCTGCAAAGGTATGTCCTTGTTGCCTTTGGTTGTCTATTTCACATAATTACGCTCACAGTTAAGTCACCTCGCCCTCTACCACCCCTCCTTTCATAATGTGAAAACGAGATACGAAACATTTAAATCTTATTTTGATAAATGAGCAAGTAAAGATACGCAAAAATGTTTAATAAAGTACACAACTTTGCGCCAAAACTTCTAAAAAGAGTAAATATTTAACATTTGCACTCTTCAGCGAACGGAAGTGGAAACAGTGGACAGACTGGAACTGGAACCGGAAGTTCATCGGGAACATCCGGAGGAAGCGGAAATACTGGTACAATCACGTGTCCAGCCTTTGATGGTGCGCACTGTAATCCAACATGCATAGGTCTCGATGTATCTGGTTGTCTAACTTGTGACTGCGGGCCTGACGGTAAGTAAACAGAGCAAATAAGTAAAAAACTAACCTTCAAATTAACGGACAAAATAAAGTCTTACAACTGTTACAGTAATAGAATGTGCTTGCTATAGTGAATATATGAGGCTACTGTGGAAGGCATGCCTTAGCCATATGAACGAGCTAAGTTATTCTTGGTCTTCAAGTAATTACCGCTTAGAAGTGCATCAACCTATACTTCTGTATAAACATATCTTTCCTGCCTCAATTGAAAATATTTTAAAATCTTCCAGATGAAAGTTCATGTTGCGTATTCTTGTGTCACACTACACAGTTCGGAGCCATAGTCATCATTGTTTAAACCTGTTCTGAAAGTATCAATAGTCAGGAATGTAAAACTTGTACATTATAAAAGCCTGAAGACGATCTAAGTCGCCAGAACTAAAATGATTTATAACAGTGTGTGTTGAAGTAAGCTTTCATTGGCAATGTTTTAAAACACGCTAAATAGTAAGATCATAGTTTTTAGTCCAGGTATTATCCTTAATACCACTTCATCCTACTGCAATTATTTTTAAGTATTTTTCTTAAAGTTACAACACCATCGAGCAGCACTTCCGGTACACAAGTACCGTTTGTCCCGGGCGGGGCTAACGTTACAACAGTAACTCCGGGACATGCAGGCACAGGAAACGGTACATCGGGAGGACAGTCCGGTTCCGGAAATGTTCTAACCACATTCGCACCAGGACTTGGAGGGGCAGGTACTGGATCAGGTACACAGGGTGGACAAACAGGAACCGGAAATACGAACTCTTGCTCTCCGTATGATACCAACTGTCCACCAGGATGTACAAAATTAGACGACCAGGGTTGTCTGTCATGCACTTGCTGTAAGTAATCATGTCATATTTGATACAAAGAAACTAGTTGTAGAATCGTGTTTCCTTCACGCCCAAAGATTATCAAGAAATCCTTGAAAGGAACTGAACATGAAATATCTTTACAATGGTTTTTGAAAGTGATTTGTCATAATAAACACGTGAATAATGTAAAAATGGAGTATAGTTTTGAAATTGAATACATTTGTAAACTATTACTTTCACGCTCTTCTAAAAACTGTTAGCGGGTCAAAGTAGCACAAATGTCAGTAGGCCGGGTACCAATACTGGAAGCGGCAACGGAAATAGTTGTCCAGCGTTCGACACATCGTGCAGCTAAATGTACACATATTGATGCCAGGGGATGCATGACATGCACGTGCTCAGGTATGCGAATAGAAAATGAAAAAAGTTATTTTCCTCAACACGCACAATCACCAATGATATATTTGAGATGATAATTATATTTGTCAAAGTATTTTGATTTTTCCAATTATGATTAAATTAGTAATCTATCACTGTAATGTATTCGATGCGTCGAAATTTTAAAAATCATTTTAGGGGTGTCGACGTCTACAAGTCAGCCTGTAACATTATCTCCCCTTTTGTCTGGTACCACTTTTGCTCCATTTGTACCGGGAAGTGGAGCGGGTACCGGAAATACTGGACCTGGAACCGGAAGCACCGGTAATGGCAACGGCTGTGCGCCTTTTGATACAAACTGCTTAGCAAGCTGTGCTGCATTGGATTCAATGGGTTGCATGACATGCACATGTCCAGGTAAGAAGGGAATACTTGCGCATGCGTAGTAAGAATTACTGGTTTGGGAATTGTTGAAAACAAATATTTTTATTACGTTTCGATTAAATCGATAAAAAATTCAAAGGAGATTGATGTTCGCCGATACGGTATGTCAAACAATGTCTAACTTTTGTCCTGTGATATGTGCTTCAGTCATGGTTAAGAGCTAGAATAATTGAAATGAAATTTCTGTACAGGGTCTTCAAGTAACAGTACAAATGGCAGCGGAACTTCAGGAACTTCCGGTTCTGGAACTGGTTGTCCCGCGTATGATACAACTTGCCCTGCCTCATGCACATCTCTGAACGCTATGGGATGTCCTACATGCACGTGCACAGCAGGTGAGGTTCTTTGACATAGAAAAGATCGTACGCTGTTAATGCCATATTTCTGTCGATGTTTGTGTCTGATAAATTTATTCAACATCCACTACGAATTGAATCAACCAGACTCCTACAATCTACATAGAACAAACTGATATTGATGTATTTAATCTAATATCGGTCAGTACCGGGTCAGACTGAACGAAGGGAGAAAACTTATTTGTTGACAGTGGTTTAGAAGACAATGGAAGTAAAACATAGATCAACATAACAAGATACTTCTTATTGCTGTGGATTGAAGGGAGGTAATTTATTTGTTGACAGTGGTTTAGAAGACAAGGGAAGTAAAAACATAGAACTTCAAAACAATACTTCTTATTGCTGTGGATTGAAGGTAGGTAACTTATTTGTTGACAGTGGTTTAAAGAACAAGGGAAGTAAAAACCCAGAGCTACATAACTGCATCAATCTAATTACTACGGATGTTATAAAACCAAGTTTACTCTTTCGTTTGACAGGAAGCACACCTGCACCAGGGACAGGCAGCGGAAGTCAGGGTGGTTCAGGAAATGCAAATAACTGTCCCCCTGTGGACCTTATGTCTTGTGATCCAAACTGTGTCAAGCTAAGCAGTCACGGGTGTGTGCTGTGCACGTGTCAAGGTAATATAGAAAATTGTGTTTACCAATTATATATGAGGCGTCTGTTATGAGACTATTAGCGGATGCGATTGATCACCTGTTCTTAATTTATTGATGAAATATCTTGGGTGAAACGATTTTAGTGATGTTAATTTGTACAGTACTGCTTTGTAAGTCATATTTTAGACATGCTTGAAACGGTGTGAATGCAAGTGCGTATTAGTATGCAATACCGATGGAAAATAATTTACCATTATTTTATGGTGAATTATTTTACCAGAAACATGTAATACTGTGGAGGCGTCGTAGCGCAGTGGTAGCGCGTTCGCCTCGGATCGAAGGGTCCCGGGTTCGATCCCTACGGTTCTACCATGCATATAGTGTCCTTAGGCATGACACAAATAATTCCATATTTCCTCTCTCTCTCTCTTCGAGATTGATTTCATCTAGAGTGGGTATTGAGAACTTGTAAGAACTTGTTTCGCAATTGAGAATAAATTAATTAGTATAAATTAAAGCCAATTAGATAAATATATCAAAGTTTTACTTTGTTTTTGCCTAGCATGGATGAACATTTACTGCATCGGTAAGAAAATATCGGGTCTTCCTCACAGACCCTAACGTTTTACTGCCTTCCTCAAAATTTATAAGAAATAAAGGAAAGATTTCCCGAGGAAACATATTTTTGTTGTATAGCCTAACCAAGCGTTCACTCATTTGGTCACCCCAGATTCACTAAATTGAACATTGTTTTTTTTTATGTTTCTTAAGATGTTGTTTTTCTTTTTGATTAATAAGTTTCTTAATTTATTTGCGATTTATCCACTTTCAATTTATTCGAGAGCCTTTGATTCGCGGAAGAGCCCATCATAGCTAAACTTTGAGAAGCATTATGTCGAGAGGTTTTTAGCGTGACTGGTAAATAAACGAAATGGTCCATTCTCTAAAATTAACGAGATAAAAAACTCGCGAATAATATTACTTTTACTATTTAATATTAATTCTTACAGTCTAAAATAACATGTTAATTATTGTTTATTTTTAGCGACGACAACAACAAAACCAGTGATAACTACGAGCACTTTACCTTTGACGACAACGATGCAGACGATACGGGTAAATTTTTAGCCTCGAAATGGTTGAAACTTCTCGCAGCGGTTACTTCCCGTGATTGTGACGTGGAGAGTACGATAATGTCTATGGCTCGCATTCAGCCTTAATTACTTGGAAACCATGAAATTTTTCAAAGCTTTAGTCAAACTAGCTCAACTCAGATGATGTCTTACGTACCAGACAGTGATTTTGAACACTATACTGCCATGTTGACAGAAATTTCTTTTTTTACAATATCTTTTGCAGAGACTAAATTTCGACACGTTAGTGTCTAAATCCGGACTATCCTCTCGTGATGTTTTAATTTACAGAGAACTTTTGTGACTAATAACTGCAATATCCCTGAACTTCATAAGAAACAATGATACAGTCAAAGAATTTCAGCTGATAAAGTCAACTTGCACAGTTGGTCTACCTTGCACTTTATCTTAACATGGAGATAATTTGTTATTCATTCATGCATTAACTGTTAAAAAAGGTCTGTATTTCTTACGTTTGTAGTATACCATATGCCTGTCATGCCAATTTTGGAAAGATTTGCTCATTATTTGTTACTTTTGCCCTCTTCAGACTACAACGGTTAAAACCCAAGGCTGTCCGAAGTTTGATGAAAGTTGCCCACGTGACTGTATTACCATCACCACTCTTGGATGTCTTAGCTGTACGTGTTCAGGTGTGTATATATTCATTTAGCAAAATTTTTTAATTGACTTGCAAAAGTAATTTCATGTATAGACGGACCCTACAAGATGTAGGACGCAGTTTTCAGGTTGAACCGGACGGGGAGGCACTTCTAATGAGAATAGTCAAACTTTTCTATTACTGGCTCAATTGTAAAGTATTGTTTTAGAACAGCACATAACATGTCTATTTAAGAAACTGACGGCGACGAATCCTTAATCATGATCATCTTTCATTTTATATACATGAATAAAACCTTTCAGACTTGCAAAACAAATGTTTTTTTTTTCAGCAACTACTCTGGCACCAGTAACAAACCCACCTCGAACATTGGTTCCAACGGCTCTTCCACCAGCAACACAACCACCTACGACTTGGGCACCGACGACCAATGCGCCTACGACCCCTGTACCTACGACTCAGTCACCTACTACCCAACCAATTACAACAGTTTTTACAACATTACCTAATATACACACGGTGACGGCTACCCCAAAAGTCGTAAAGGTTTATGTTAAATCTTTAATTTATGTTAATCTATTTATTCTCGATTGCGAAACAAGTTCTAACAATGTTATTCGCTCTCGAGACTCATTCTAAATAGAATCAACCCTCGAAGAAAGAGAGACAGGCAATGAGGATGCTTGTACCTTGCTTTGGGACACCATTGCTGCATGTTACCTGTAGAGACCGAACTCCGATCCTGAGGCGAACGCGCTACCATTGCGCCATGACAATGTTTCGGATTATATTTGCCACAGTCTTTCTCTGCAGTTCGAAACGGTTTTTTCCATCCCGTCTAATGCATATTTTAATTTATCTATGAAAATTATACACTTCACATTTAGATATATCATCATGTTATTTAATGTTTAGGAAGGCGCCATGTTGTTGGGCTTCTAATCCGGAAGTCGTTATTCAGAATGTTCACTGTGACTTCCGAAACCCCCGAGGAAGAAACTGAGAGTAGCTAGATAAAAGTGGCAAAATATTAAAATGAAATGTTAAAAAGTGGGAATGGCTGGGACGAGTAATATACATGTTTTTTCATGTAAAATCTATTTATTTCAGACCACACCCTCAGCACCTGGTGTATGTCCACCTATAAGATGCGTTTACCCCTGTGACGCCGGGGTCAGTCTTGGTACAGATAACTGCCCCGTATGCAAATGTCATACTGTTATTTCTTCCACGCAGCGCTCTGCGTAACTTTCATATACGAAAATAAATATTTGAAAACATGGTTTTCATTAATTTTGTTATTTTCCTGTGAAATCAAAATAGTCACGTTTTGTTTCGTGAGTGTTGTACAGTAAACTCCTTGTATAACGAACTGTTTGCGACCATTTCAATATGTTCGTAATATCCGGAGTACGTTATATCCATACAGCATTTTCATGTTAAATACAGAGGAAAAACATAGAAACTTTCATTATATCCGAAATTTCGTAATAGCCGGAGTTGTTATAAACATAGTTTACTGTATGTGAGATTTCTGTACTACAATATACCGTCTGCAATTTCAACAAGCTCTTTGGATGTGCTATTGATCCCAAAAACTCCAAGTTGCCGTGACATTCCCTGCAATACATGTCATATATTTACTGTTATAAAGGGAGATAATCAGTCATTCCAACAGAGAGCCTTCAGTATGTGGACTATATTTGTCTCACAGTAACGGAAATGAAATTATGATGTAATGATGTTTATTCGATAGGGGTCGTTGAGGAAAAACATGTTTTTTCGAGTCTCCTTGCAAAAGAGTAAGGTCCGGTTTGCCGTCGGGGGTTTTGAATCTATTTTTCATTTTGAAATTCTTTTGCCCTAAAACACTTAAACATTGGTGTTTGATCAGTTGTTTTTAAAAAATGTTTGAGGTCGACAGTAAAAAGCTGAGGGGCCGTGTATTTTTGTCTGAGTTTTTGGTAAAGCTGTGTGCAATATACACAACCCAAAAATAGCCAGTCGAATGATCCCCTTTGTTTACATATGGTATTTTAAAAAGTCACCCCATCTACGGATTAATGCCCACACTTCTTTAAACTTTTTCTTTAACCTCGCAAAAATATCCTACCAGCTCGGCGATTGTAGATTTATCATTATTTGTACGCATAAATATTTATTCAAAACGTAAATAAATGTAAGTAATAAAGCAAACACTTTTAATGGTCAATTTAGCATGCAATATGCTAGATACGTAACTATATATACTTAAATATACAAAGAAGTAATATTGACAACTTAACAACAACATCCACAACGTAACAACTTTAGATTATTTACATTTAAGATAATGTCATAACATCAAGTAAAGAAACCAAGGGGCGAAGTGTATGGTTCAAGCACCAATTTACGCTGGAAACGCGTGTCTGGTTTGCAAGCTCGCACATCTATTTTAGTCAACTGGCATTTTACACAATTGTTTGCTAAGTAAACATAATTTTTTGATGAAACAGACTGGGTATTGCGCGCAGGTAAAACAAAATTCCCTAAATTTTCAAATTTTGTTATAGACAGGTGTTGTTCTGGAGATGTCTACTCCTTGTATCATTAAAATTGCAACTGTAA
>JAFMSR010000019.1:27580243-27749255 GCA_022818135.1 Saxidomus purpurata | reverse complement strand
GGTAAAATTCATTTTTCGAGTAATTTTTTTTTCTCTCCATCTTTGCAGGGATTGTACAGGAGTCATTTTTATCGAAGGAAATGCATTTAAAATGAAGATATGTTACTGCAAACTCATTTTATCACCGTTTTCTAGGCCACATGGGTCAAGGTTGGGCATACCTAAAAAGGAGGTCGCAGAGGGGTCAAATGTAAAGATATACCCCAAGTATTATACCTTTTCGTGACGTACTCATCAAGACAAAAAGAATGACGTATGACACGACCCGGTTCTAGAGAAAAAAAAATTCAGCCCAAATCCACAAATCGCCACAGGTCGGGACCTGTGGTAAAATTCATTTTTCGAGTAATTTTTTTTTCTCTCCATCTTTGCAGGGATTGTACAGGAGTCATTTTTATCGAAGGAAATGCATTTAAAATGAAGATATGTTACTGCAAACTCATTTTATCACCGTTTTCTAGGCCACATGGGTCAAGGTTGGGCATACCTAAAAAGGAGGTCGCAGAGGGGTCAAATGTAAAGATATACCCCAAGTATTATACCTTTTCGTGACGTACTCATCAAGACAAAAAGAATGACGTATGACACGACCCGGTTCTAGAGAAAAAAAAATTCAGCCCAAATCCACAAATCGCCACAGGTCGGGACCTGTGGTAAAATTCATTTTTCGAGTAATTTTTTTTTCTCTCCATCTTTGCAGGGATTGTACAGGAGTCATTTTTATCGAAGGAAATGCATTTAAAATGAAGATATGTTACTGCAAACTCATTTTATCACCGTTTTCTAGGCCACATGGGTCAAGGTTGGGCATACCTAAAAAGGAGGTCGCAGAGGGGTCAAATGTAAAGATATACCCCAAGTATTATACCTTTTCGTGACGTACTCATCAAGACAAAAAGAATGACGTATGACACGACCCGGTTCTAGAGAAAAAAAAATTCAGCCCAAATCCACAAATCGCCACAGGTCGGGACCTGTGGTAAAATTCATTTTTCGAGTAATTTTTTTTTCTCTCCATCTTTGCAGGGATTGTACAGGAGTCATTTTTATCGAAGGAAATGCATTTAAAATGAAGATATGTTACTGCAAACTCATTTTATCACCGTTTTCTAGGCCACATGGGTCAAGGTTGGGCATACCTAAAAAGGAGGTCGCAGAGGGGTCAAATGTAAAGATATACCCCAAGTATTATACCTTTTCGTGACGTACTCATCAAGACAAAAAGAATGACGTATGACACGACCCGGTTCTAGAGAAAAAAAATTCAGCCCAAATCCACAAATCGCCACAGGTCGGGACCTGTGGTAAAATTCATTTTTCGAGTAATTTTTTTTTCTCTCCATCTTTGCAGGGATTGTACAGGAGTCATTTTTATCGAAGGAAATGCATTTAAAATGAAGATATGTTACTGCAAACTCATTTTATCACCGTTTTCTAGGCCACATGGGTCAAGGTTGGGCATACCTAAAAAGGAGGTCGCAGAGGGGTCAAATGTAAAGATATACCCCAAGTATTATACCTTTTCGTGACGTACTCATCAAGACAAAAAGAATGACGTATGACACGACCCGGTTCTAGAGAAAAAAAAATTCAGCCCAAATCCACAAATCGCCACAGGTCGGGACCTGTGGTAAAATTCATTTTTCGAGTAATTTTTTTTCTCTCCATCTTTGCAGGGATTGTACAGGAGTCATTTTTATCGAAGGAAATGCATTTAAAATGAAGATATGTTACTGCAAACTCATTTTATCACCGTTTTCTAGGCCACATGGGTCAAGGTTGGGCATACCTAAAAAGGAGGTCGCAGAGGGGTCAAATGTAAAGATATACCCCAAGTATTATACCTTTTCGTGACGTACTCATCAAGACAAAAAGAATGACGTATGACACGACCCGGTTCTAGAAAAAAAAATTCAGCCCAAATCCACAAATCGCCACAGGTCGGGACCTGTGGTAAAATTCATTTTTCGAGTAATTTTTTTTTCTCTCCATCTTTGCAGGGATTGTACAGGAGTCATTTTTATCGAAGGAAATGCATTTAAAATGAAGATATGTTACTGCAAACTCATTTTATCACCGTTTTCTAGGCCACATGGGTCAAGGTTGGGCATACCTAAAAAGGAGGTCGCAGAGGGGTCAAATGTAAAGATATACCCCAAGTATTATACCTTTTCGTGACGTACTCATCAAGACAAAAAGAATGACGTATGACACGACCCGGTTCTAGAGAAAAAAAATTCAGCCCAAATCCACAAATCGCCACAGGTCGGGACCTGTGGTAAAATTCATTTTTCGAGTAATTTTTTTTTCTCTCCATCTTTGCAGGGATTGTACAGGAGTCATTTTTATCGAAGGAAATGCATTTAAAATGAAGATATGTTACTGCAAACTCATTTTATCACCGTTTTCTAGGCCACATGGGTCAAGGTTGGGCATACCTAAAAAGGAGGTCGCAGAGGGGTCAAATGTAAAGATATACCCCAAGTATTATACCTTTTCGTGACGTACTCATCAAGACAAAAAGAATGACGTATGACACGACCCGGTTCTAGAGAAAAAAAAATTCAGCCCAAATCCACAAATCGCCACAGGTCGGGACCTGTGGTAAAATTCATTTTTCGAGTAATTTTTTTTTCTCTCCATCTTTGCAGGGATTGTACAGGAGTCATTTTTATCGAAGGAAATGCATTTAAAATGAAGATATGTTACTGCAAACTCATTTTATCACCGTTTTCTAGGCCACATGGGTCAAGGTTGGGCATACCTAAAAAGGAGGTCGCAGAGGGGTCAAATGTAAAGATATACCCCAAGTATTATACCTTTTCGTGACGTACTCATCAAGACAAAAAGAATGACGTATGACACGACCCGGTTCTAGAGAAAAAAAAATTCAGCCCAAATCCACAAATCGCCACAGGTCGGGACCTGTGGTAAAATTCATTTTTCGAGTAATTTTTTTTTCTCTCCATCTTTGCAGGGATTGTACAGGAGTCATTTTTATCGAAGGAAATGCATTTAAAATGAAGATATGTTACTGCAAACTCATTTTATCACCGTTTTCTAGGCCACATGGGTCAAGGTTGGGCATACCTAAAAAGGAGGTCGCAGAGGGGTCAAATGTAAAGATATACCCCAAGTATTATACCTTTTCGTGACGTACTCATCAAGACAAAAAGAATGACGTATGACACGACCCGGTTCTAGAGAAAAAAAAATTCAGCCCAAATCCACAAATCGCCACAGGTCGGGACCTGTGGTAAAATTCATTTTTCGAGTAATTTTTTTTTCTCTCCATCTTTGCAGGGATTGTACAGGAGTCATTTTTATCGAAGGAAATGCATTTAAAATGAAGATATGTTACTGCAAACTCATTTTATCACCGTTTTCTAGGCCACATGGGTCAAGGTTGGGCATACCTAAAAAGGAGGTCGCAGAGGGGTCAAATGTAAAGATATACCCCAAGTATTATACCTTTTCGTGACGTACTCATCAAGACAAAAAGAATGACGTATGACACGACCCGGTTCTAGAGAAAAAAAATTCAGCCCAAATCCACAAATCGCCACAGGTCGGGACCTGTGGTAAAATTCATTTTTCGAGTAATTTTTTTTTCTCTCCATCTTTGCAGGGATTGTACAGGAGTCATTTTTATCGAAGGAAATGCATTTAAAATGAAGATATGTTACTGCAAACTCATTTTATCACCGTTTTCTAGGCCACATGGGTCAAGGTTGGGCATACCTAAAAAGGAGGTCGCAGAGGGGTCAAATGTAAAGATATACCCCAAGTATTATACCTTTTCGTGACGTACTCATCAAGACAAAAAGAATGACGTATGACACGACCCGGTTCTAGAGAAAAAAAAATTCAGCCCAAATCCACAAATCGCCACAGGTCGGGACCTGTGGTAAAATTCATTTTTCGAGTAATTTTTTTTTTCTCTCCATCTTTGCAGGGATTGTACAGGAGTCATTTTTATCGAAGGAAATGCATTTAAAATGAAGATATGTTACTGCAAACTCATTTTATCACCGTTTTCTAGGCCACATGGGTCAAGGTTGGGCATACCTAAAAAGGAGGTCGCAGAGGGGTCAAATGTAAAGATATACCCCAAGTATTATACCTTTTCGTGACGTACTCATCAAGACAAAAAGAATGACGTATGACACGACCCGGTTCTAGAGAAAAAAAAATTCAGCCCAAATCCACAAATCGCCACAGGTCGGGACCTGTGGTAAAATTCATTTTTCGAGTAATTTTTTTTTTCTCTCCATCTTTGCAGGGATTGTACAGGAGTCATTTTTATCGAAGGAAATGCATTTAAAATGAAGATATGTTACTGCAAACTCATTTTATCACCGTTTTCTAGGCCACATGGGTCAAGGTTGGGCATACCTAAAAAGGAGGTCGCAGAGGGGTCAAATGTAAAGATATACCCCAAGTATTATACCTTTTCGTGACGTACTCATCAAGACAAAAAGAATGACGTATGACACGACCCGGTTCTAGAGAAAAAAAATTCAGCCCAAATCCACAAATCGCCACAGGTCGGGACCTGTGGTAAAATTCATTTTTCGAGTAATTTTTTTTTCTCTCCATCTTTGCAGGGATTGTACAGGAGTCATTTTTATCGAAGGAAATGCATTTAAAATGAAGATATGTTACTGCAAACTCATTTTATCACCGTTTTCTAGGCCACATGGGTCAAGGTTGGGCATACCTAAAAAGGAGGTCGCAGAGGGGTCAAATGTAAAGATATACCCCAAGTATTATACCTTTTCGTGACGTACTCATCAAGACAAAAAGAATGACGTATGACACGACCCGGTTCTAGAGAAAAAAAAATTCAGCCCAAATCCACAAATCGCCACAGGTCGGGACCTGTGGTAAAATTCATTTTTCGAGTAATTTTTTTTTCTCTCCATCTTTGCAGGGATTGTACAGGAGTCATTTTTATCGAAGGAAATGCATTTAAAATGAAGATATGTTACTGCAAACTCATTTTATCACCGTTTTCTAGGCCACATGGGTCAAGGTTGGGCATACCTAAAAAGGAGGTCGCAGAGGGGTCAAATGTAAAGATATACCCCAAGTATTATACCTTTTCGTGACGTACTCATCAAGACAAAAAGAATGACGTATGACACGACCCGGTTCTAGAGAGAAAAAAATTCAGCCCAAATCCACAAATCGCCACAGGTCGGGACCTGTGGTAAAATTCATTTTTCGAGTAATTTTTTTTTTCTCTCCATCTTTGCAGGGATTGTACAGGAGTCATTTTTATCGAAGGAAATGCATTTAAAATGAAGATATGTTACTGCAAACTCATTTTATCACCGTTTTCTAGGCCACATGGGTCAAGGTTGGGCATACCTAAAAAGGAGGTCGCAGAGGGGTCAAATGTAAAGATATACCCCAAGTATTATACCTTTTCGTGACGTACTCATCAAGACAAAAAGAATGACGTATGACACGACCCGGTTCTAGAGAGAAAAAAATTCAGCCCAAATCCACAAATCGCCACAGGTCGGGACCTGTGGTAAAATTCATTTTTCGAGTAATTTTTTTTTCTCTCCATCTTTGCAGGGATTGTACAGGAGTCATTTTTATCGAAGGAAATGCATTTAAAATGAAGATATGTTACTGCAAACTCATTTTATCACCGTTTTCTAGGCCACATGGGTCAAGGTTGGGCATACCTAAAAAGGAGGTCGCAGAGGGGTCAAATGTAAAGATATACCCCAAGTATTATACCTTTTCGTGACGTACTCATCAAGACAAAAAGAATGACGTATGACACGACCCGGTTCTAGAGAGAAAAAAATTCAGCCCAAATCCACAAATCGCCACAGGTCGGGACCTGTGGTAAAATTCATTTTTCGAGTAATTTTTTTTTCTCTCCATCTTTGCAGGGATTGTACAGGAGTCATTTTTATCGAAGGAAATGCATTTAAAATGAAGATATGTTACTGCAAACTCATTTTATCACCGTTTTCTAGGCCACATGGGTCAAGGTTGGGCATACCTAAAAAGGAGGTCGCAGAGGGGTCAAATGTAAAGATATACCCCAAGTATTATACCTTTTCGTGACGTACTCATCAAGACAAAAAGAATGACGTATGACACGACCCGGTTCTAGAGAAAAAAAAATTCAGCCCAAATCCACAAATCGCCACAGGTCGGGACCTGTGGTAAAATTCATTTTTCGAGTAATTTTTTTTTCTCTCCATCTTTGCAGGGATTGTACAGGAGTCATTTTTATCGAAGGAAATGCATTTAAAATGAAGATATGTTACTGCAAACTCATTTTATCACCGTTTTCTAGGCCACATGGGTCAAGGTTGGGCATACCTAAAAAGGAGGTCGCAGAGGGGTCAAATGTAAAGATATACCCCAAGTATTATACCTTTTCGTGACGTACTCATCAAGTATATAGTGTTAACCAGTACACATATAAATAGATTATAACATCTTAGTAACTTCAAAAGTAACTCTACTAAATATAGAGCAAAATGTGCTTAAATTTTCCTTCCCCTTAACTGTATATGTCAGAATAAAAAGTGTTTCTCAAGATATAACAGAAATATAAACATCTCATTTTGAAATATATCACACCTTCAACTGGATTTGAATGCATAAAGACTTGTTTGCTTTCTTGCGTCTGTTCCCTATAATGATTCCTTTGACCCTGTGAACTATCTATATGGTTAGCATACTGTTTAAGCAGTTCCTGTTTATCAATCTCAGTCAGTTTTCCAGACTGGCTGAAGGAAGTACTGTATTTCTGACACTTTTGAAATGTGTATATGAGGGCACAATTCAGCCCATATGTTTCTGAATGTTTTCAAACAGACTACTCTAAACTCACTTTCTTCAGCACTATCATTGTATAGGCTATGTATGTCTGCTACTTTTTTGTCTGATGGTAAAAGAAGAACAGTTTTTTGGGGTACAGTGGGAAGACGCCCAGGCAAAGGCAAAGCATTTTCAGTTGCATACTCTGTGATGAATTTTTTTATTTGATTTCTTTGAGCAAATGTCAAACTGTTGGCAGAAGGCTTAAATTTATTACCGTGCTCACGCGGAACAATACCAGTATCATGTAATGATTTTGATATCCTGTCTAGAGTGTTCTTTGAAATACTGTGAGCAAAACAAAACAATGTTCTACATACTCTTACTGTTTTCATCATTTTCATCAGTTCAACAGTTGTATAGTAGTCCCCGCTGCTACCGCGTCCGGGATGCTACCGTGGTAATCCTAAAATTTACTAATTTGCTTACGTAGCGCCCTCTGTCGACTGTTTACCTCATCAAATTGAAAGCGGAAGTGCTGCTTTTTCACGTGCACGTGGATTTACCAAAAATGTCTTCATCACTGGTAGTTTCCATTAATATTCATAAAATGTACCATTTCTTAACATGTTTTTACCTGTCTGCCATTGTTTATGCCCTAATTTCCCCTAAAACCTCCGATTTCATGTTTTACAAGTCAAGGTCGTCTGCTATGACGTCATAGCCCGCCAATGACAAAAAAATACGGAAGCGAATAAGGGCCATCTGTTTCTAAAACTATTTGCTGTCAAATATTTTGACACCCTAATAAGTAAATTTTGATCTACAATATTTAAAATTTGGGGATTTAAAACAGAAATATTTGTAACCTGGGGATCTGTGGTTATTGTCCACATTTGACAAACTTGAAAAACTGCTAAGAAGTTAGGGTGTTGAAAAGGTGGCATTGTGTTTAGGTGCCCTCACTGTTTAAAGTTGACTAAAGAACAAGTCACCGTTTTTTCCACAAAATTGGTAAAAAAAAAGTATTTCTGAGTGCTATTTTTAGACATTTCAGAATTAAACAGTGTTCCCGTATATTTGTTGAAATTTGTGTGCCTTTATGGACACAATACTTCAAATGTTATAGTCAATACAGAGTTACCGCGGTTGCAGAGTGGACTCCCTGGAGGATTGACATTGATATTTTTTCGAAAACACATGGACTTGAACTTGGATATCTACAGGAATTGAAAGTTAAGATGCAACAGTTTATCCAAGTTTAGGAATATTAAACAGATAAGTTCTTTTTATTATGCTTAATTGACACCAAACTTAAGTACCGCGGTAGCGGCGGGGACCATCCTACATTCTGGATATAAAATATCAACCGAGTTTAGTTCCTCTAAAAAGTCTGTGTCCTGGTCAGAAAATTCATAAGGAATTGTACTGGACTGAGAAAGTTGACTCAATTTGAAGATACACAATAAAATTAATGTGCAGCATATATATAAAAAAATTTGTGACAGCCATAACTTGGTTGCTACCAACAAACCATTGCTAAAAATGATTCCTCGCTTTCGAGGACATTTTACTTCCGGGTCCAATTACACAGTCAAAATGCTCTAATTAGTTCATAAGTATTGAAATATGAATACTTACACAATTCGGAGGTGATACTAACACATCAAGCGTTGATATTACACACATAAACGCATCATTCATGCTTTCAATCCACTTAAAAAGGAAAATAATACAGCACACTTTGCACGGTGGAAATACACCGTTTGTGACGTAAACGGTACTCGACAGAAAAATCAGTAGCGTGTGATATTTAAGATGTCATAAAAACGCACTGGCTCCAATTTAACGATAATGCTCCGACTAACGTAACGAACCGGCTCCAATAAAAAATGGCTGATTTAGTAAACAAAACCCAAGTCGGTATAACAGATTCGTGTGTTTTATATGGTAAATCGCAACTTCTGAAGAAACGAATACTCTTACGGAATGCTCACTTCTTTCCTGCATGGCCGTAGCTAGTCGGCTGTTTCAGACATCGATGCGTGTGAAAGTGATGCAAGTTGAATGCAGAGGATTCAACGGAAAAAAGTGCAAAACACACCCAAAATGCATGGATTTTGCTCAAAATTATTGAAGTTAAGGTGTTTAGCATAAAAGATTTGCACTGGCATGTAACTTTGGGACAAATATCGTAAGCACGTACCAACACTTTACCGATATGCTATTTTTATAGGCAAAACTTACCCATTTAAAAATACAACGATTCAGGCTCCAATTGACGATACAACGAAAATGCTCCAATACGAGGCTAGTCTATCTACTACTATGGAACGCAAGGGCTGCCTTATTTGCGTATTATTTTTATATTATTACAAACATTCTGTTATATGTAATGGTTATGTCATAACATGCACGTGTGGCAATGTCTTCAGTATATGTTTTGACATTTCCATACATCAGTTCACAAGTTATTCATGTTTAAACATAGTCAATATTAAATTTCGTAGCTTTTGCACAAAATACGCATTACCTGGCGTTCCATACACTATGATGTCTCTTTGTTTTATATAATCTTACATTAGTTTCATCGATCATTGGTTGTAAATCAAAGGTCAAGGAACCTCAAATAAATATCAAAGCCAGAAGAAATCCAGTGCATATTGTTACAGGAGGTACGCGAAGTTGTTGTCCGGCCGCGTCAGTTAAGAACAATTAAAATTAAATCTTTCCAAAGTCAGAAGCATGTTGCTGCAAGAAAAGTTTGATGAAAATTAAGATAAAGTGTCGCTAGAGACAGTTGTTGATAGGCAGAACAAACATACAGGGTCAATAAAATAATAAAGAATTGGACCTTAGGACGAGTTAAAAGTACCACTCAATACAGTAGGTTCACAATACAGTAGGCTTAATATTTTCAGGATTTCTGCATAAATGAAGGGGCAACATTAGTTGAGATAGAGACGTCGTCGGAGAATCACTTTATACAAGAAACACTAAGCACCATTGAAAGTAAGTGTGCAGGTTTTGAACGATTGCAAGTATGTTATGTATGTTTTGAACGTTTGCAAGTATGTTATGTAGGTTTTGAACTTTTGACCAATGTGTATTTAACTTTTTTTACATATTCCTATCTTTTGATACTCCTTACTCTGTATTTTGGATTGCAAAAGAAGTTGTTCTTAAAACATTAATCGCTCTCGAGACTCACTTTAAATGGATTCAGCCACGAAGCAGGAAATGGAGGGGCAATGTAGAATTAACGTATTTATACATAAGGCACTATTTCGCTAATTGTACCGGTTATTACTGCTTATTTTGGTTGAATATTTATACCCCCGAAACGAAGGAGTCACCCGGTGGTTCGTCGGGCGGGCGGGCGGGCGGTCCATTGCATTTTCCTTGTCCGGAGCATAACTTGAAAACTACTGGTTGGAATTCAATACAACTTCATACAATGTTCAAGCACATTAAGAGAAAGTGCAGTGCACAAGAACCATAACTATATCTTGACTAATTACAGAGTTATTGCCTTTTGTTACTTTTCCTTGTCCGGAGCATTGGAATTCAATACAACTTTATACAATGGTCTAGCACATTGAGAGGAAGAGCAGTGCACAGGAACCATAACTCTATCTCGACTCATAACAGAGTTATTGCCCTGTGTTACTTTGCTTTGTCTGGAACATCACTTGAAAACTACTGGTTTGAATTCAATACAACTTCAAACAATGGCCAAGCACAATTAAAGGAAGTGCAGTGCACAAGAACCATAACTCCATCTCGACTAATTACATATTTATTGCCCTTTGTTACTTTTCCTTGTCCGGAGCATAACTTGAAAACGACTGGTTGGAATTCAATACAACTACATACAATGGTCCAGCACAATGAGAGAAAGTGCAGTGTACAAGAACCATAACTCTATCTTGACGAATTACAGAGTTATTGCCAAGAACAACATCTCGTTTCTAGTGGGTTTTTTTGCAAGGTATTCTGTTACTACGAACTTCCTCAGTTTATAAAGCCGTCTTTCGGGGGTATTAATCGCATTTAGTGATAGGTCTAGTTTAGATTTGGAGGAGTTCTTTCCATTAAGTTTTATTTAATTGTTTTACTAAAGTATCTATGTTTACTGAGGTGATATTACCGATGCATTTATGGTGTTTGTTTGCATTTTCATTTCATCTTTTGTTTTCCTTTTGTGTTGCTTTTTAAGATTTATTTATACTCAATTTGAGTAACTTATAACTTTTGATCTTCCCTGGACTCTGTATTGCGTTGTGATTTCCATGTTATCTTTCAGGCATATCGCCGCGCCTTTCTGCATTAATAAATAATATGCACTTTAAGGCAGATGTTGATTCGGTCCTTGTGTAATCAAAATGATCTGCGTCTTCAAAAATTTAGTATTGATATTTGCATTTATCGCACTACTTTTCATCGCGTATGAATCTTGTTATGTAGCAATTAGTGTCTTTATTGGTAAGAATAACCAGCTCACGCAGGAGTGACTAAAGTGTACTTTTACATTCATTAGTTTCATTTAAAAGTATGCGCCCCCACCAAAAAGTGTTAGCCCTGTCCGTGCGTCTGTTCGTGCGTCCGTGCAAAATATTCGTTTCTGATCAATAACTTTTGAAAGATTGTGTGGATATAATTCAGATTTAACATGTAGGTCAAGTTCGATTTTGGTTACTATTAACGAATAGTTACAGGAGTTATGTTCCCTATTCGACTTAAATTTTAGCAAATTGGTGGTTTCCGATCAACAACTTTTGAAAAGTTACATAGATTTTATCCAGATTTTACATGTAGATTTCAGTTACAATCTACGAATTATAACAGGAGTTATAGCCCCTTTTCGACTTAAATGTCAGCAATATAGTTGTTTCTAATCAATAACTTTTGAAACGTTGCATTAATTTTATCAAGATTTTATATGACATTGTAGTTTTTTTTATCATAAAATAACAGGTAAAGTTCGATTTCAGTTCAATCTACGAATTTTTACAGTAATTATGCCTCCCCCCTCTTTTTTCGACTTTAATTTTAGCGAAATAAAGGTTTCCGATCAATAACTTTTGAAAGGTTGCAGGACTTTGATTCAGATTTTACATGTAAGTATGTGATTATAAAATACAGGTCAAGTTACAGTTTCGTTATAATATCGATTAACTAAATCTGATTCACTAATTCTTACAAAAAATATGGCCCATTTTTACCTAATTTTCAGCGAATCATTATCTCGTAAACTATAGATATCTGACATTATAACAAGACGATGCGTTTTGTACAAGAAAATAGCCCCGCCTTCAAGGTCAAGGCCGAAGTGCATGTTTTTTTCTTCTAAAACCTTGAATTGTAGCCTAAGTATGGGTATGCGTGCCTATGGATATAGTTTATTTTCCTTTTTCAGATCCCAATCACTGGATAGGAATGACTGATAGTGAACAGGAGGGTGTATGGGTATGGGCTAGCGGTAAGATCGCAAGTTACCTGGACTGGGGACGTGATCAGCCATATAACGGCCGTGGTGCACAATGTGGCGCGATAATGGAGAGCTTTGAGTACGAATGGGTTGACGAACCATGTTCGGTTTTGTTCTATCCATTGTGTGAAAAAGTGTAAGTGACAAGCCTTCATACTGGGTGTAATATACTCTGAATAAGTGTGTAAGTTACCTGCCTTTGTAATTTTAGTAAGCGTGGCTGACCTGCCTTTATTATACGAATAAGCGTGAGCCACATGCCTTTAAAATTTCAATAAGCGTGAGTTAGCTGTCTTTTGAATTAGAACACACGTGAGTTAGCTGTCTTTTGAATTAGAACACACGTGAGTTAGCTGTCTTTGGAATTAGAACACACGTGAGTAAGCTGTCTTTGGAATTAGAAAACACGTGAGTTAGCTGTCTTTTGAATTAGAACACACGTGAGTTAGCGGTCTTTGGAATTAGAAACACGTGAGTTATCTTTCTTTTAATGAGAATAAGCGTGAGATTTTTGTCTGTATAGTTAGAATAAGTTTGACTTGACACGAGTTATCTCTCTTTGTTATGTGTACAAACATGTAAATAAACATGGGTTACCTGCCTGTATAATGTGAATAAGCTTTTGCTATCTGTATTTACAGTTTGAATAAGAACATATAAAAATATGAGACATAAAGATATCGTACTTTGTGTTTGTATTTACACATGCATAATAATATGAAACTGCATTCTTTTTCAGATCTGCCAGTCGTCCGTATTAAACAATAAATGTACATACGTACTTGGAGAAGTCGTGCCACTTCGGTAAAACATTGGAGACATTAGAAATTAGCAAATTATCTCCCTTGTCAGATGAAGTCCGAGGTACACCAAACATGCATATTGGTCTTATCAATTGGGATCCTTTGACTTATTCGTTATATCTGATATAAATTTACCATTTATTTGTTGTTATCTTACTTCATTTCTCTGTTAAAATAGCCACTTTAGCCAGTAAATTGTAGTATTTTTTTTTACTAAAAAGTTTGAATACTTTGTCTTTCTGGATTTACCAAGTTATGGACATTCTTTTTAACGTTTCAGAATACAAGGACGTTTATAATAGTATTCATATACTACAATTTAAGACATTTCCAACAAAGAAATACTGACTGCCTGTGCCAAGTACCAACGTGGCAATAACTTAGAGTTGATTTATTTAATTACACGAAATAGAGACACAAATGTGTAAACAAAACATGCAGTCTAACCGTCTATATATTCTTATTGATATCATAGTTGCAAATATTTTATTTTTATTTCCATCAAATGGAACACACTAAATAGTTATAAATTCAGAGTAATCCGAATGAGTGAACTTACTCCCAGACGGTATAACTTACTAAAGTCCATGGAGCACTTTGGATAGCTGCTCTTATATTACCAAGAAAGATGTCTTTCCGGCGAAATCGGCCATTAGTGGAATGAAAATTGTTCCTAACAATGCTTTTTAAATCGAAAGTTAATGTATAAGTTATAGGTCTATATTACAGGAATAAGCAAATTTATTGCGATGGAGCGTTAGCGAACCGAAGCAATAAGTTTGTATATTCCTGTAATATGGACCTATAACTGGCTTACACAGAGAGTATTTGTTTTGAAATATAGAGATTTGGGGCGGAGCTTAGCTCTGTGATGTCAAAGTCCCACTTATTGGAAAAATAAGTGAGATAATTATTTTCATATTAGAGATACTAATTCAATATGGAAACTAAAAGTAGCCTTTTTGAATGAAATTGGAGCATTTGATTGAATACGAAAGTAGGGCTTACAGTAAGCTGCACATACATATAAAGCGCATTTTATTGTTCAATAATATTTCAGAAAACAGCAGAAACTTTCTGACAGCGCTTTTTAGTGAGGAAATAACACACGTATGAAAGAGTAGTGTACGTCAACTTTGTTCAATGATAAATAGAGCATAGTTCTATCTTTAATCTATCCATAAATTCATTTTTCTAAATAAGTGTTCCTGGGACTTTAAAATATCTACTTGCGTCCGTATTTTTGCTGTGTTTGTGCATACATGTATTTGGATAAACCTCATCATATATTAAAATAAAGTTATGCAATTAAAGCTCTGCTTGTAAAAGTGAGAGTGTTTCAGTTTTAACTTCTCAGATGAAAATACATTTATACATTTGGACCTTTATCCAGCTAAGTATAGGTTATAGGTCTAACACTGGAATAAGAAAATTTATTGCAAGGGAGCGTCAGCGAACCGAAGCAATGAGTTTGTTTATTCCTGTAATATGGACCTATCCCAAATTGGAAGTCATAAAGTCCCACTGTATAGGCATATATTGTATATATATAAGACTGTAGGTCTAAAAGGTGACTTCAAATTACTAGATAGATATGCTTGATTTCTTGTGTAGACAACAACTGATTTTGCAATTTAGTGTTTTAACCAAGTTTACTTTTATTGCTAGTAAGATTGTACCTGTGTGAAAAAGGGACAGTTTTAAATTACAAGTTTCCTGTTATTTTAACACAGGTTTTAATTCATTAAAAATAGTTGGGGTATCTGTTATTTTAAAACTTTTATTACACATTCATTTTTGAAGAATAAAGTATCATACATTTTATTGATTTGTATTTGTCTATACTTATAGCACGGACAGCGCAAAACCAAATCACGGTACGCTAGCAGTTAGGTTTGAATCCTATAGATGTGGTTTCTACTGTTTTCTATACGTGATTTCCAGTCTTTCACGTTTGGCACTGCTAAGCTTTTTTTAAAGATCTATCTATAAACAAACAAAAATAGCAAAAACAGCATGTTAACCATGATGCAAGAAAGTCCTGGTCATGTGACTGGAACATGTGCTTTAAAAAAGTATATATCTGCGAGTAGAAGCGCAGGAATACCCCAAGTCACGTTCGTTTTAGCTGACACTTCAGATTTAGTCAAATGCACAAAGGCTTCCATCTCTCTCACGGCGCATTGTCACATGACTTCTGGAATATTGATTTATTTTCTACAAAGTTTACTCAAATTCAGACGCACTCATATCAGCCAGCGAAATAATAATAATAATAATAATAATAACCACTAATAATAACACATAAGACATGTAAAGCATTACAAAGCAAATAAGAACAAATCTTTTTTCATATGGCGTTCAAAATGAATCTAGCAACTCTCTCTCTCTCTCTCTCTCTCTCTCTCTCTCTCTCTCTCTCTCTCTATTCTTCATCAGCCCTAGACAGACTTCCGGAATATAGACCGATCGCGACAAAATTTAATCAAATTCACACAGACTTCCTATCAACCAGCTCTGACTCTCACACGGTGCATCGTCCCATGTATAAGTGGTGAAGTCCTCTCGCTGATACAGCATGATACAGTACTGGTAATAGCTCCCCTCCCCTCTATTCGGCTCTCCCGGGAACCATTTCATATAGCCTGACGAGACACTTGTGCCATCTAACCATATAAAATCACTCGGCGAGTTCTCGATGCCACCGATCCAGTACAGGTTCACTACAAAAATTAAACATCACTTAAAACATTTAGTTTAATTAGTTTAAACTTATCTATTTTACATCGATTGTAGATCAAGTTCTCGCAACATATATCATCCATTCTCGATGCATGCTTCCTGGAGTTCTGACCAGCACTCGCCCCGAAAGAAGGGGTTGTAGAAGTCGCGGTCAAATGTCGTTGCCGGGATTCGAACCCATGATTTCCGGGTGAGGAGTCCGACCCTATACTCCTACACCATAGATGAACCTTACAACATGTGATAACTCGAAATAACTGATAACTCAAATCCTGTTACGGAGACATATAAAAAAAATGATATATATATATAAACACATAAAGTGTTGATTTACAAATAAAGCAGTTGGTTGAACTTTCATTATACAATTGAGACCATTCTGAGGTTCATATAAATGAAATTAGACAATGATATACGATGAAAATCACAACCCGGCTCGTGTAGTATTTGTCTATCAATAAAAAGACCTGCATAACGTGGAACACTTGAAAAGAAAGAAGAGTTAAAACAAAACTTCACGAGTAAAATATATGGGCAATGTCGAACTTTCGTCCTTAAGTTCGCAGCCAGAGATTTGACGGATATTTTGTTGGAACCGCAAGCGTAATTTAGAAAAATCAAGATACAATCTGTTTGCCATTCCTTGAATTTATTCAACAAGTTCATTACAAAATTCAAGCATTATTCGCTAGAAGCGTGATTTAATATTGCAAAAAGAGCAATTTTTCTCACTTCTCAAAAGCTAAAACTTTTTTAAAAAAAGGTTGCGTATTTTAAGTTATTAAGTCATTTTTTAAACATATGTTTACAAATACACAGCACCTGTTTCAGGAAGGAAATTCTCTTCTATGTGTTTCTGTTCCTCTGCTGATTTTATGTCAGCCAAACGTCCACCAAGATTTTTACAATTTTCCTGCAAAAAAGTTAGAAAATAATGAAACTTGAAGTGAATTCAAAGTGGCAAAATCACGTGAAATTACAACATTCCTGAATTTCTTGAAAATAAGAAAGTAAACTTTTTTATAAACTCACTGTGTGTTTTAGACAATTTGTAGTACACTGATAAACGTCCTTCAAACGCATTCTCGATGTCATGTCCGGTTTATGTGATTGAATTTTCGACTGTTGTACATTATTATAACGTATAAATAGTAGCAAAAATTGAACTAATAATCGCTCTTTTTAGTGTTATGCGTTAGAATATGATTAACTGTTTAGAGATTTTGACATTTGCGACAGCATATCCGATTTTCAATTGTCGTAAACAGTTTTAATGGCTCCTGCACCGGAGTCCGTATCAACAGTCAATTAATTTAGCCATAATTATAATGCTGCCGCATGTCAAACGTTGAATTTTTCGATTTCGCTATTTATAAATGTACTTTCAACCAATGCGTTAGGAACTTTTTTACCGTGTGATAAATTTTAATGATATTCAAGACAAATGAAAAATATCAACTAATAGAAAAAATGCACATGTCGCAACATCTGGCGCAATAAGGTGACAAAAAAACTGACGGCTTTTACATCGTGTTCCAAGATGATATTACCAGTTACTACAAATGGATAGTTTTTTTCCAGCGGTCATTACAAAAAAAATCCCTTTTTGAAGTTTGTTTTATAAGGGAGAGAATCCAAATAAGCACGTGTCATAGAAAATCGGAAACTGTTTTGTAGATTTCTTTATCATTACAAACATGTATATGAAATGAATTATGGTAGTGACGTCATATTTTCAGCGTTTGTTGTACTTCTGTTATAATAAATAGTAAACTGTATAAGGAACACCTTGGAACCATTTAAATGTGTTCCTTATTCCCGAAGTATGTTATATCCGCACAAAATGTTTATACTAGTAAAATAAGGAAGGAAATAAAATGGAGCCCAATAAATTTGGTTCTTTGTATCCGGAATTTCGCTATATCCGGGTTCGTTATAAACGAAGTTTACTGCACATTGCTTATTTGCATTTAAATCCAACAGTATTCGTTTTAGCTCAATAGTGACAAACAATGGTACAAACTTTCCAAAGGGACTCAAAATTACCATTTTACCATCAGATTAGTGTATCAAGTCTATCATACCTTAGCTTGGACCCAGTTCATATTTTCTGTTACCAGTCTATACACTGCAAAAGAACAGCAAAACTACCATTTGTATCATATAACATTTTCTATCGTATACGTGTCATAAATACTTAATCCTGATTGGCCTATAGCGTTCACGTGCCGGGTCCGCAAAAATATGTGTAGACCTGGAAAATGATGTGTAGACGTGCATGGATTTAAAGACGCCATTTCTGTTATATTTTCGCATGATTTTCACTACTTCTATGAGGTATACGATATAATAATTTAGACTAATGTTTCGCTCAATACATAGTTTTGCGGACCTGTGAAAAAATGATATTGACCGAGGACAAGTCCGTAAAACTATATATTTACCTCAAAATTAGTCTATAATTGTAAAATATTTTTCTTTAAAGTCCCCGGAGCACAAACACAAGCGCTCTCTTTATCAGCGAAATTTTTTTTTGTACCAAAGAAATTCCTAACTTTTTAAATAGATAAGAAATATAGCGCAGTATTATTTTCAATGATATTGCAACAAAATAAGAAAAGCTATATGGCAACTCATTTTCGTGAAGAAACGACTTGAATACAAACGAAAGACATATGTCAACATTGTTTTAGAGTGAACAAAACATAGCTCTATCATTATCATATTGAATTGAATGTGTTTCTCACAAAACCATTATTGTAATCATGATGCTTCCAATTTCCTGCGCGTCCATATTTAGTAACGTCGCTTTTGAAATGCGATGACGGTCACACAGCTCATATCTCATTACTGCAATGACGTCACACAACTCGATCAAATCCAGAAATTGGTCACATCACTATATTAATAACCCTTTGATATTCCGTGCAAGAAAACTGTACACAGATGGAACTTTCTTTCATACCAATGGCCGACGGAGCACAGCATTTGCCGACGGTGCCCAAATCTGCAGACGGTTCACACAGTTTACTCGTTTGCTTATTTAAGTACATACTCGTATACTTACCTTCGCGACTGTAAAACACTGACGTATCACCTTCCGGAAGAAAGCTGGTGTACCATTGACAGCCAACACATTTCGACAATACCGGATCGTATACCACGCCCCGGCATGAGGGATGTCTCGAACACTTTAACGAACACTGTATCTTGCTCAGACTCGACACGTCAACGAAACTGGTGTTTTCTGTGCACGTGTGTCCCGCACTGGCAGAAAATTTGGTAAAGTTAATATTCCCTGCGGCGAATATGCTTTCAAAATGATCAGAAAACAAAAAATGAAGAATAAGATACGATGCTACGATCTTCATCTTTGAATATACTAGTACAGTATCTGTAATGCTACTGCAATCACCCTTATTCAACGAGCTTCTAAGATATTGGCAATGTAATGTAACAAATCAATGATTTTCACCAATAATATAAAATGTTAAGAAATGATTAAGCTTACAAGATACTTTAAATATTTGCTCTTGGTTTTAGATTACGGATAATCTTTTGTAAATTGAGATGCATCTTCTCTTAATGTGTCGTTTTATCATTAATTTTTAATTTTTTCAGATAGAAATATATTGAGTAGGTAAACAAAACTCAATAGGGTAGAGTTTAATTAAATTTGCTTTTAATATAGGGCCATTACTAAACCCAAATCGAATTTACTTTTTAATCTCGAATTGTCACAGTCGTCTTTTCAAATAGAAAAATATGACATACTGCGTTGAATGAGACCATACTGTGTTGAAAATTTGAGTTTAACAAAAGAATTAATAAACTATGTTTTGCCTTTTCTAAAACGAAATTCGGTCTTCCAGTTATCAAATATCTTTGTAATTTTCAAGCAGACTCCCACAAAGAGACTGTAGATAGGTTGTATATGAATAAGCATGCCTATTTTGAATTACGGTTGAAAGAACTTTACTTCCAATGATGTGCATCGTGTATCTAGGACTGTTTACAACAAGCAACAAAGCAGGAGTAGGGCAATCAGACCACCCAGGTCAATCTAACATTTACTTGTTTTTCTGCAACAGTATTTCATACAGGTAAATCACTCGCTTTAAAAGTTAAAGGTGTCATATGGTTAGTTTAGTTTACACTTGTTTATTTTAGCTCGATGGTGAAAAAGACTTGTAGCTTGCTGAGTCACTATCGAGTCCGCTTCCTGGAAAAACCAGTACTGGTGCCATATGAGGAGGTACAGTCGTGACCCTAAGAGGGGCTCGAACCCGCAACCTCAGGGACGAGCGGCAGATACCTTAACCTCTACACCACCGCTCAACCAATTATTGTCGATAGAATGTTAACACTTATTTCGGGAAATTACTGCATGCGTTTCTGTTAATGATTCTATAACTTTCACTGTTTTGGGTTCGATGACAAAGAAATATAACACAACAGTGAAGAATTACCCGCGCAAAATTGATACTTATAGCAGAAGGCATGATTTATTTGAGATGACAATGTCAAGCAACAGTGATTTCGAAAAGTTGGTGCAAATTAGTGGCGGATTAGATATTTTCACCCTGATCCTTACGACGTTTTTCGACATAATGTCATTGACAGATTTTGACTTAAGTTAAGAATAAGTAACATTTAAATGTGTAAGTGTAAACTCTTAAAAATCCCCTAGTAAAAATCAAGCTAAAGCGTTTACTGAATTAATAGCAAATGGATTATACATGTAGTGTTCGAAATTTGAGACCGATATGTTTCATCAAAATAGAGATATTTAAGATTCGGCCACATGAATTCTTTTAGGTCAATTTTTTTGTTTGGCCAAATAAAAACATTCAGGCCACATACATTTTTGTCTTTTTTTTTAACCAAATATTTTGTTTTTAAGACCAACAATTTTCTTATTTTAAGGCCAAAAATTGCATTTTCTTTATCCAGTAGAGCGATACTGGCCCTTTTAATTATCTTTGTTTATATAAAATGATCTTACCTTGTACAAAGCAAATACTGAAAAAGTTTTATTCAAACTTCAAATATGATACTACATTTTCAATTATCTCCGTTTCTTAACTTTTATTGTAAAGAGTATGCTTCTAAAACAAAAATATAGGGACATTTATAGGAAGTGCATTTAACTGGTAGGGGACTATGTATTACATTGCAACTCGGCCATTACTATTACTATATAATATTATATTGTATACACCCTGGGCAACAAGTATTGTATTGTATATGCTTGTTTCAGTTAATTTAAAATAGTTATAATTGCTAACGACACGTATAGCAGATGACATATTAGCCTTTACTCATTGAAACACAGAGTGGTCTCCCTTCATGTCAGTAATTAAAATGGCGATGCTTATATTTAGCGACGATTACATTTGGCTATGTTTAGAATTGGCGCATTTGATGTTGACTGCTATTAAACCAAACTGAAACTATCGCTAATAAATCAACGTATATGATAATTTGTTTTATATTTATTTATAGCATTCATATTTCTAAAGCAATCGTCTGCAGTATAGGACCAACATTGCCATCTTGCCACCTTTTCAGATATGTATACATACGAAAAATAGTCACCATATTGTAAAACGGACACCTGAAGTGCCTTTAGCACTTTGATCAGTTCATGTCAGTATATAATTAAACTACATGTATAAACATGATGTTTAACATTACACATTTTAGTGCCAGAAACTCAATTATTTTTAAGACTTTGGACTGTCACAGGATCCAGTTCTTATTACTACTTGTATTTGCATAAAATGTCAGTCTTCTCCTTTATAGTTTGCTTTCAAATAACATTCATTTCAAAATTAAAAAAAAAACATTGGAAAGGCAAATACTGGTGTATATTCAAACATTTTATATAGTACCAGTGTCTCGTCCCACTATAATTACAACATGAAACTGAATATAAATACATATTATGAACCCTACTCTAGACTTTGTAGACCTAGAGTGGGGGAGCTCGACGCTTGTGTAGCGAGAGAAAGATCCCCTAGGACGAGCATTGTTCTCCCATTTTATACACCTTTGCCGTGCAAGCACATAAACAAATTAGAAACTTTATACTGATTGGCTGCAGCATTTAAACATCTAGCCAACATACATAGCAACCTACAAAACAATATTTCGTGACAGGTATGTAGAATAGGCCAGAACACGCTACTCTCGTCATAGCTATAGTTGACCTGTTCCGATACATTTTATTAAATAAAATGAAATTCCTAAATACCTACCCACCGAAAACGGTGAAGGGCAAACAAAGATTTATTAACTTAGGCCTTAGGGTTCACAGTCTCCTATGATTTTACCTTGTCACATAGATTTGACCAAACATATAGCTGTTTAAAACTTGTTGAAGAAACATGCAAACATACATTATGACTAAGTTTCACGACAAGTGTTTATTTTTATATCCTCTAGGGTGGTTAAAAGTTTTTTCTTTAATTTGTCCTGGTGGACAAATTCTTACCGCACATGTTCCAGAAGCAAAACTCGGCGAATCTTTAATGCCAACAAACATTCTGACATAGTTTCATGAATATTCGGCCAAAGGTATGGCCTTTAGAGTGATCACACTGTTTTATTCTTTGATTTAGCCTGGCCTCGTGCTTATAAAAATTTCTTGAGCACACTCTCATGCTCAACACGAAAACACGTTCAAGTAATATGAAGTCAACTAAAGTTATATCTTTTACAAAGTCGGGTTTAATATAATGATACGTACGCAACAGAACAGACTCTCTGATTATTGGTATGAAACCAGAAGTTGTAAAAATATATATTAACTTGACTATATTTCTACAAGTTGAGAATGATTTCGTTCTGAGAATGAGATTGTATTCAAGAAACTTTTATAAGCACGGGGCCTGGTTATTTATTTTTGATCCCACAACTCATCCAAGCTTTAAACAATCACGCCATGTTTCAAGATTGAATAAAATATTGCCTCTATAGTGGTCACCATGTTGTTTTGATTAGACCTCGTACTTATATCTTGAGTTCAAAGCACGACAATTTTACGCATTCGAACAACTGGTTACATTTGTATATTCCATATGCATCAATACCAAATAAGACTGTCTAAGATATGTGACTTATAGAGAGTTTATTTTTCTGATTGTTTATAGTCCTAGTCGACCTTAAGATTTTCTCCTTTTTCTATTACTTAATATATGCGTTCCAGCCGGAATACATGAAATGCAGAGTTGTCCGTCGTATACTTTTTGATATATTCCTGTATTATAAGACGCGTTGACACTCATTAGAAGTTTGATATGCATTGGAATACAAATTAGAATTTTCTGAATAAAAATAAACATTTACGGTACCATTAGACACTTCCAAAGGAATATGGAAGGTATTTTTATTGCCTTTGGTAACAAAGTCGGAAACGCACTCAATGGTTGAAAGAGAAATCTTTTTTTAGTACATCTTTTACAAATGTCGTAGAAACCGATGTTTTACTTGGATTTCTAGTGTTTTGAGGTTATTCTCCTCCTGGCTGATATGATATGCCAAGTCGATATCCCATACTCTCAATCCAATCGCCCAAGGCATCAAATATACCAATGGTGATTTCATTCCTGGACCGTTGTTGTACTGGAAATTTATCTAACGGTGTAGAACCTCCAGTCGCATTGTACTGGTACATATTTATCTGTTCTTCGCTGGTGACTATTCCAACTGGTGTTACATCTCTTGCGAACTCTGCTATTGCCATAATCGGGAAACGTATGGCAAACAAAACCTCTCCTAGACTTTCACGCATGTTTTGTGCATCAGGAGTTACATGTTTTGATTTGCAATTATCTTGTGCCCATTTAATTGCTGCGTTAAACACATTCACTTCTTCCTCTGTCAATTCAACATGTTTAAGTAGATTAAGCAATTTTGCATGAGACACTTGAAGAAACGCAAAAGCTTCCGCTGGATTATCTAAAATATAGTCGAAGCATATCGTTTCCAGTGGCTTAATATCGTACAAGACTGCTTACTCAAACATTGCTCGAGTCTATGTTACTTTCTAGGAACAACGAACACTGTTTCACTAGTCCTGTCAGAGCGTTCTTCTTCGCAGCGTGAAGGCAGGGTAATACATTGTTTCCATCTAACATTGGATTGTCGGAATACACGTATCTACAAAATGAAGCCTAGTTGGTTAAATTTTGTATATTTAAATCATGTTTTTCAACAAAACGATAATGTTTTCGAAGAACAATCATTGTAAAGATTTGAGATTTTGTGTCTTCATAACATTTTGTAATTCACTCAACAAGAGAGCCATTGTGGCCCTATATCGCTCAACAGAGTATCATTGGCCATTATACAAGTTTAACAAAAGAGTAACAGAAAACATAATAAAAGTACAGTGGTTTTGGTGAAAGAATAAAGTCTGAAATTGACATGTTTTAGCATGAATAATCAAGTAAAATGATTCTAGTATAAAATCCTGTGACGTATTATTGCTGTTTTTTGAAACTATATGCTACAAAATTATTAAGCATTGCAAACGTTTTTGAAATCCCAATATATAGTGAACCGAGCCAAAGCCAAAGCCAAAGCCAAAACTCACCAACATTTTTACCAGATTTTCAGACATTGCTATGTTGATTTTCACTTGTGTTGTTGATTCTAGCATTCACTACTCTATTCTATGTTGCAATACTAGTTAATCGTTTTGGGGAAATTAAAATTGTTCACTGGAAACTGTGAACGAGCAGCTTTAAGTCTTCAAGTCTATATAAAGACTACGGGTTGTTTGAGTGGATGCAAACACATCAAATTCAAGGTCATCAATGAAAAAGGTGCTAATCATTGAAACTTGTTTACAAAACAACATATATTGTCCAAATTTCATGACTTTACCTTCACAAACACAAAAGTAGGAGAAAGGGTCAGGGTAAGCGTTAAAACTTGTTTGTAAAACTTAACACATGGTTCATATTTTATCACGGTAGTTTAAAAAGCAAGACGGTACATAAAAAGGACATGGCACTTTTGACCCCAGAGGCATGAGTTTAACATTTTGGGAGAGAAGAACTGAAAATGCTACAAACTAACTATCTTTGCTCTAGACTTTGCAATTATGAAGAAGGATGTTTTAAAAAAAAAATCCTATATGTCTGTATAAAATAATGGCCCAAGGGTGTGACCAATTTTGACCCAAGGGGAACAATCCTAGTAAAGGACTACTAGACGATGCTACACACCAACTATCTAAGCTTTGGTTTTAATGCTTCTGGACAGGAAAAAATAAAGCATTTCCTTTGATAAGTCTGTGTAAAATAAGTGATCCTAAGTTGGGGAGGACCACTAGGTAATGCTACATAACAAATAGCTAAGCGCCAGGACTTTGGTTTCTGACAACAAGCTTTTACTTCATATTGTAAACATTTGACCAAACTTGATAGAGGACTATTTGACAGTGCCACACATTAAAAATATCTACTCTTTGGACAATGCAGTTCGGAGATTTTCAAAGTTTTTCCTTGCCAATTTTGGGATGCCATTTAAAGCAAATGGTGGATGAACGGACGTTCGGCGGACGGTGAGCGGTCTTATAGTTCACCCTGGCAGCGTGTGCCAGGCGAGCTAAAAATTCTTCATTGTGTACTTAATTGATAAAACAAGACGCTGATCATGTGTTGAATTTCCATTTAAACCAGTTACGTCAATGCCAGTTTGTCTTTAAGTCGGAGTTAAAGAACAACATTATCAGAAGTGGCAATTGTGGTAGAGGATGACCCTAGGTACATTTGTGTGAAATTGTGTCAAATTGAACCAGCCGTTTAAAAGGAGGTGTCATTTAAAATGATGGAAGTCATCTGGTGCAGCGGAACAGAACGGTTTGAGCAACTTTAGTAGAGCGTCATGTGAGAAACATTTGTGTGAAATTATTTAAAAATTGGTCTAGCCGTTTAGGAGGATATGTCGTTTATAGATGTTTCTCTTTTTAGCTCTAGCGGCCATTATGTACAGTGGAGCGGAGCTGTTAAGAGGACCATCCAATGATCTAATTAGAATTAGCCTAGTAGTTAAGGTGGAGATGTTGTTTGAAGTAATTGTACACGACACACGACGGGCACCAGACATTCGTAGGTTCGTTCTCAGGTGAGCTAAAAATAGGTTGATTCTGCCAAATAGTATCTACACACCATGTGTTATGTCTGTACTTTTGGTATTAAGCAGAACAAATGATGCAAGCTAAAATGTAACGTTCAATGCAAATTTCAACTACAATGAAGGAAAGCAATACAAATGTAGTAAGATCAGATACGTCATTGATCTTGAGATTAAATGTACCTCAAAAGAACTTTCATAGTGTCTGGACCGATGTCTTCAATCAGCACAGTATTTCCAACCTCAGCCTGTGGTCCATGAAACATATCTTCAAAAACCGAACTGCGCATGCTCAGCACAAACTTATGCACAGGTAATTCCACATTCCTGTGACTGCTGAAGGTAAAGGTAATATCTGTCAGGTAATCATCTGAGAGGCAAAGGTGTGACAAACACTGTCCGGCAGTCTTGGAGTCCCTCCAGTCAGCATCAGTAGAATCTAATGATCTAAAACAAAGAATTAAACATCTTTTTCTATTGATATTAAAAGCCTTGAGGTTTAATTTCTCACAAGATTAACTACATCTAAAAAAACTTGTAACGACTCTCTTGGTGACTTAGTTGTCAAACGCATTTAAGTAGTTTAAATATAGATTCTACCATTAAATGTGCTGTTTTTGCCTATTTTGCCGATGTTTTAACAGTTGGAAAAACGTGTGTTGACGGGGAGATTCACGCACCGTTATAACCCGTTTTCATTTATGCGCATTACAGGGCCATTGTAAACAATGGACCTGTCTTCCAAGTCTTTCATAAAGTACGGCGTCAAAAGTGCCGGGCTTAAACCGCTGGTGACGTCATAAATATGACGTAAACAACATGGACGTTGTCTCACGCATTGTTGAACGGCGTACTAGTAAGAGCGTTTCATTCTTATTTTTATGATTTTTTTATGCTAGAATAGTGCTAACGAACGTTTTTCATGTTATAACACCTGCAGAAACCCTCGGGATATGTTGGTGCCCTCGCCCTAACGGGCTCGGGCACCAACCATCCCTCGGGATTCTGCAGATGTTATAACACGAAAGTGAAGGAAATGACATAATCTTAGTAATATGTTAACTGTTTCAAAACAGTCACAGTAATGAATTTATTTAATAAGAGAATATCGTTGTCACGTGCTGTATATTCGTTTGCATTTGTATGCAATTATGCAGTTTTAGAAGTACACGACCTCCGTGATGTTCGAAAGAAGCAGACAGTAGAATTCGTAATACAAATGGGTTTGTAGCAGAAGTGTGGTATTCTAATGGTTTTGCGACAGTAGATAAGTATTCTAATATGTGTGTCAAGGTGGTATTCTAATTGGTTTGTTACAGTAGCATTGTTTTCTAATGGGCTTGTTACAGGAGAGTGGTATTCGAATGTATGTGTAACAGTAGAGTTATATTTTAATGGGTTTATAACAGTAGAGTGGTATTCTGTCTGTGTAACAGTAGAGTGGTGTTCTAAAGGGTTTGTAACAGTAGAGTGGTATTCTGTCTGTGTAACAGTAGAGTGGTATTCTGTCTGTGTAACAGTAGAATGGTGTTCTAAAGGGTTTGTAACAGTAGAGTGGTATTCTGTCTGTGTAACAGTAGAGTGGTGTTCTAAAGGGTTTGTAACAGTAGAGTGGTATTCTAAAGGGTTTGTAACAGTAGAGTGGTATTCTAATGTCTGTGTAACAGTAGAGTGGTGTTCTAAATGGTTTGTAACAGTAGAGTAGTATTGTAATGTATGTGTAACAGTAGAGTGGTGTTCTAAAGGGTTTGTAACAGTAGAGTGGTATTCTGTCTGTGTAACAGTAGAGTGGTGTTCTAAAGGGTTTGTAACAGTAGAGTGGTATTCTAAAGGGTTTGTAACAGTAGAGTGGTATTCTAATGTCTGTGTAACAGTAGAGTGGTATTCTAAATGGTTTGTAACAGTAGAGTGCTATTCTAATGTCTGTGTAACAGTAGAGTGGTGTTCTAAAGGGTTTGTAACAGTAAAGTGGTATTTTAAACTTACTCAGAAACTTCAGTATCCATTGCTTTTGAGACAGGTGCTTGTTTCTTTCCCTTGAGTCGCCGTCTACTGGACATAATGTGGGTTATAAACTTTAACACTTCTGTAAATGATATAGAACTTTGTTATATTTAAAGTGATATTGCCGTTAAAAGTGATCATCATAATTTTAAGAAAGACTTTAATCATCGTTTTATACTTCTAAAATAATGAACATTTCCATAATTATAAACAAAATAAACGAATCTATGTAAAAGTTTCATTCCCATTCAATAAACTATACAAGTTTATTGCATAAAATGATAAAATAGACAAATATCTAATATAGAGAAATATATATCTCAATTGTTTTTTTTTTTACTTTCCTACTCAAAAATTTAAAATCCAATCTGTTATATTTCCATTATAACTTTCAATAAATTAGAGAGAGAAATCACTGAGTATTACTCATTTCTGACATATTTCGAAGATTCTTATTGACCAAAATTCAATATGGTTATTATTTTGAAGTGTAATATTAATTTACGTGTTAGATACACATTATGTTATAGAATCTTATTTAACCGACTAATATAAGGTGAATAAAATCTTGTTTAACAGGTCCTAAAGAAAATGGTTGATAGTATACTAGACAAGATATAATATGTGACCTGTGCTTGCTTTCTATTTAACTTTACAAAATTATTGAATTTAAAGGGGAGACCAATACTCCTGCCAGTCCGTTGTTTTACAGAGTTATAGTCGTTAACCCCAATACACCAAGTTGTGTACTGCTACCATAATAAAACATATGCATAACCACTTAAACAACATTACAAAAGAGCTAGAAGAAGTTAAACTTTCTATCAATAAACATGTACCTCGCAGATACTTTTACTTTACTGAATTGCAAAAATTTAAAAGGTGAAAGAATTATGTTATGCTATTTTTATATTGAGTTGGTAAAGTTAATTCTGTACAAATTGTATAAATACATACTGCGCAAAGGAGTTATACCTTCAAAAGCGAAACATGAACTTTACAAAGAAATTCCAAACACGTCATTTTCTAAAGATATTATGTGTCAAGGTTAACATAAATAGTACAGTGTTTTCCAAATGTTTGGCGACATCTGGAAAATACATCAATACAAGTACCATTTAAATGAATTTTTTAGGAGTAATACGAAGTTATGAATAGCAAACGCGCAGCATGAATTAACATTAAAAAGATGTGTATAATTAAGACTTTAATTACTAACGTACCTAATATTAAAGCGACATTTTGACTGAAAATGCAGAAGTTAGTGACCTACTAAACTAGATTTTCCGTTAACGCTCGTTGTTTGGATGATAAAACATAAGTTATGAATATCACACGTGCGGCAAAATGTGACTTAACCTGATCTGATGTATGCCACTTGTGTTAAATATCTCAAAAACGATATCTTCTCTTAAACGGCTAGTCCAATTTAGATAGACTTTCACATAAATATTTCTCGTGTGACCCTCTACCAATAGTGCCAAAACATTTTCGCGCCGCTGCACAAAATGACAGCAAGGGCTAAAATATTAAACTGTTTAAACGACATCTCCAAAACGACTTGTCTGATTTTGAAAAAAAATGTGTGCACAAATAATCCGCGAGTGACCTACCAAAACATTTCAAACCGTTCAGCTACGTTGCACAAGATGACCATTAGAGGTACAAATAGAATTTGTTTCAAAAAACGTCTGTTCCTAAACGGCTTGTCAGTTTTGGAATAATTATGTCTCCCCCACCTCGGGGGGAGACATATTGTTTTTGCCCTGTCCGTCAGTCCGTCCGTCCGTCAGTCCGTCAGTCCGTCCGTCCATTCTTCGTTTCCGGACGATAACTAGAGTTCCTTTTGACCTACAGCTCTCAAACTTCATAGGATGAATGGTCTTATTGAGCAGATGATCCCTATTGTTTTTGGGGTCAGTAGTTCAAAGGTCAAGGTCACAGTGACCGTTGGTCAATTTCTCGTTTCCGGATGATAACTAGAGTTCCTTTTGACCTACAGCCCTCAAACTTCATAGGATGATTGGTCTTATAGAGCTGATGATCCCTATTGTTTTTGGGGTCAGTAGGTCAAAGGTCAAGGTCACACTGACCGTTGGTCAATTTCTCGTTTCCGGATGATAACTAGAGTTCCTTTAGACCTACAGACCTCAAACTTCATAGGATGATTGGTCTTATAGAGCAGATGATCCCTATTGTTTTTGGGGTCAGTAGGTCAAAGGTCAAGGTCACAGTGACCGTTGGTCAATTTCTCATTTCCGGATGATAACTAGAGTTCCTTTTGACCTACAACCCTCAAACTGGGGGGAGTCCGTCAGTCCGTCCGTCCATTCTTCGTTTCCGGACGATAACTAGAGTTCCTTTTGACCTACAGCTCTCAAACTTCATAGGATGAATGGTCTTATTGAGCAGATGATCCCTATTGTTTTTGGGGTCAGTAGTTCAAAGGTCAAGGTCACAGTGACCGTTGGTCAATTTCTCGTTTCCGGATGATAACTAGAGTTCCTTTTGACCTACAGCCCTCAAACTTCATAGGATGATTGGTCTTATAGAGCTGATGATCCCTATTGTTTTTGGGGTCAGTAGGTCAAAGGTCAAGGTCATACTGACCGTTTGTCAATTTCTCGTTTCCGGATGATAACTAGAGTTCCTTTAGACCTACAGACCTCAAACTTCATAGGATGATTGGTCTTATTGAGCAGATGATCCCTATTGTTTTTGGGGTCAGTAGTTCAAAGGTCAAGGTCACAGTGACCGTTGGTCAATTTCTCGTTATAATTTGGGGTCACTAACTCAAAGGTCAAGGTCATAAGGGGGGAGACAAGTTTTTTTGTGAAAAACAATCTCTAGTTATTTACACAAGTTTCTTGGATGAACATCAACCAAAATTACTCGGACTGTTTAACGCTGTTGCACAACATGACCGAAAGGGTTTCAACATTTAAAAGACATCTCCTCTTAAACAGATGTTCCGATTTTAAAATGATTTCACACAAATATTTCTTATGTGACCCTCTTAAAGCAATGCTTTACAGGAACCTTTTTATTTGATGATTTATTCTGAAACATGGCAGTTTCAGACAGTTCAGATAACTTTATGTTTTAACGGACATCTGAGAGGAGAGCGAGCAGCTTTAACACTTGCTGTACTTTTACCCTGCTTTCTCCGAAACTGTTGTTGACATTGTACAATGGCCAATGGTACCATTTTGAGCGATATAGGGCCCTTACGTCTTTCTTGTTCAGTGAATTACAACTGTCCTGAATGTAATTGTTCCTCGAAAATACTATTGTTTGAAAAAAGCACGATTTAAAGATACAAAATTTAACCCTTTCCCTGTTTTAAATTCATTTTATAGATTCGTGTATTCCAACAATCTAACTAAGATTGAAACAAAGTATTACACTGACAGTGCTCGTTGTACCTAGAAAGTAACATAGACTTCAGCAATGTCTGGGCTATCCATGAGCAAGTATACTTTTACGTAATGCAACAAGGTGATGTTTTATAATGTATAATGACTGTTGGAATATATGACTGTTGGAATCAATTGGTGTACAAGTGCTCTTAGTTCGTATACTCTCTTGTGTTCTGTTTTCTATGTTGCAAAATTTAGCTGACCTAAATTGAAATCAAAGAGTAGTTCAATGTTTTTAAATCTGTTCAGCAGTACATTTTTATTTCCCTTAGCAGTTGTGTTAAGACCTATTATTGTCATTTTTTTTGGTAATGTGTACGGGCATGCCTTTTGACAGGCATGTACAGATACATCGGGTCACTTTGATTCTGAGAATCCAATTGTTGAAAGCCTTGACATAGTTTTTGTAAATATTACACCTTCTTAGACCGTAAGAACAGATTAATATTACGGGTTTTAGAATAAGCATTAGACTCGTTACTAATCCACTGACATTTTTTTTAAGATTGCATTGAGTTTATTTATGAAACTAAGCATACGCGACTAATTTATATCTGATTTGATATTTGTAAATATATATACTAAACAAAACTTCTAGCGCAACAACTGCCTTTTTTCCTTCTTTATTTAATTATCAACCCTTCCATTATCTAGCTAGCTTATTTTCAGCTATCGATGCACGAAATATATCATATCTTGCATTTATGGCGACATTGGGTAAATACTTCCATTACGTGAATTTGAAAATGATCGAGCGGTACAAATATGGCAGCGAATTTTAATTTTACGTTAAAACCTCCATATGCTTAACATGGGCTTTTTCGTTGAGAAACCTTTTCTTAATGTTCTTGGCCATATGAATTTGAAATCGATAGCCTATGATTAGCTTCGTTTGGTGTTAGTTTCGGCTCTGGTTTATGAAGGTAAATATGCACACTTTTATATAAATATTACTGTTCTAATTGATACTGATTCAATCCATCAATGGTTTTGAGTCTGATAGGTAGGTATTGTAGTCTTCTATGATTCATTTACAATTTGCTTATACATATAAGAGCTTATTCATTTCTGAGAGTTCAATTAACAGAGCCTATTTAACAATGTAAATAATGTTACCCTTACGAGACCTTTTTTACAATGTACATAATGTTACAATACAAAAACTTGTTTACAATATACAGTGGTGCTTACGTGTAACTTTGCAAACTTTTCGTTTATCGTTCGTGTATCGTGCATTCAGTTTCCATTCATCATTCGTTTATCGTTCGTGCATTCTTCGTGCAACATTCATATCGTCTACCACGTAACGCATCGTTCATTCCGTGTGTGAACGTTGCATGATAGGAACGACAAAAAAGTGAACCGAGATAGTGTGGAACGACCAATCGTGTAGAACGTTTGTACAGTTACCGTTAGCCTAAGTCTAAACTTGCATTGTTTATATTTATTCAAAGATCGGATAAACTTATGTAAGAATTACAGATAAAAAAGAATGAAACCTTCCTTCAACTAACCAAACTATGTTTCCCTTTCTGTCAACGAGATATGTTGCCTTCCGGTGAAACCGAAAGTAGACGTTTTGCATATAGAGAACAAGACGCAAAGAATACGAAATTTCAGTAATATGTAAATTGCTTCTTTCAGGACACCCTGTAAAGTGCTCACATCAAAGTGAAAGAATTTTATTAGAGATTCGAAACAACCGTGAAAATAAATGACAGACGAAGGTCCGTATTGTTCATCATTCATGATTCATTCATCAGTTATCGTGCGTGCATCATGCATTCTGTTTGCGTGCAGCGTTCGTGATTCGTTCGTTCCTAGTGCAAAGTTATACGTGAGCACCACTGTACATTATGTTACAATTACCAAAGCCTTTTTTACAGTGTACATTATGTTACAATTACAAGATCATTTTACAGTTTAATTCGTTTATGTTTGTTATTAATATTTCCTCAACGTATTCCTTAATCAAATCAAAACATACTGTTCATTTAGCATAATGTGACAGTCTATCATTTTCAGCCCCTTAAAACAAATTTTAAAAATCAAGTGAGTAAAGTAACAAAGTTTTATTTACACACTTCTTGATATTGTGAATTCATGTTACAGTGTTTCTATTTTGTACCAGTTAGGTATTATGCGCCAATATTGAACTGGCACTCATGAATATTTCGTATGTGGTCGGTATCTGGTCGGTTATCTTCGGATAAAAATATAACAAGCGATTGATATAAAGTTTCAATTTCGTAGTGTACTACATATCGCATTCCGCAATGGTGTAGTGGATAAGGCATTTGACTACCAATCCAGCGTATGCAGGTTCGAGTCTTGCTTGAATTTTTGTATTACCTTTTTTAATCGTTTCGTTGCATTAAATGTATTCACTTTTGTCTTTGTTCAGCATGGGGTTTCAAGATTTTTTAATGTCTATTTCAGCATTCTTTCTCCGTCGTCCTGCATACATTTGTATTTAGAACTGAAAATGCCGACGAGCAAATCACCTTGAAAAACACATGAGATCTAAAGATAAAGATAGCCTCGGCTAATATATCGAAGAACTTCGAAGAAAATGCCATGGATATCAATAGTATATAAGTACATAAAAATAAAACACAGAAAACAAAGCAAAGCTAACCAACACTCACGTAATATATAAAGCAAAAATGGTGCATAAGACAGTGTCACAAATTAAAATAGAAATAGCCATTCTCTTAAAAAAATTTTATGTGCAGGATTCGAACACCTGAAACCTTGTATACAAATAAGGCATCTTACCAATACGCCACTGTCTCTGCGGTGTGAACTTCAGTCGGTGAAATGTATTTGTTCGATATGGTAATCAATTGAAACAACGAAAACACACCCGAACATAACCGAAGATATTGGCGAAGATTAATGAGTGCCAGGTAAATATTGTTGCACAATAATACGTAATGCCGCGACATAAATGTGTCACAAACACGTTATTTTGAACAGGTACTATTAATAGCTTTGATCATTATCCAAATCGTGACACATAATATTTAAAAAAAAAAATGACGTTATTGGTATTTCCGTTTAATTTCATGTTTTGCTTCAACACTGTTCAAAGGTATAACTCAATTTATTTTTTCTAATCGTTTTAAATTTAATTGCTTAATTGATTGATTATAAACACGGATAAATATATTACTTAAACGAGTTTATGATCTAGGGGTATGGATTTGCAATCGATAGGTTTGTAGTAGTTCAATCATCAAGACATGACGCTTTGTTTATATTTACTTTTTTACATTTGTTGAGCATTTGGTACATGTAATGAATTTAAAATTTAAAATACCATAAAATATGAACGTGCAAAGCGAAAATAAGTAATGCGATGTTTGTTCCTTGTGCAGTCTGAGTTACTTCAGTTATTCAGATTCATTCATTATTAAATAAGAACGAGGTTTATTTGTGATTGTTTATTCCAACACAATGAACGAGTCTGAAACATAAAAATGGATGACTTTAGAAACCAGGATTTTGAGATACATCATGATAAATTCACATAATTGACAAATTGAATCAATGGAGGATATCCACAAATCTTAATGTCACAATTACACCATCAATATACCTTTCAAAATAACTACAAGATTGTCTGAAAAAGATGTTTCGCTTGTATTGCCCAATTGCGACGGCAAATGGCGTCTCCTGTTCTAAGGGGAGTAACTCTTTATTACTGTTCAACACTGCACTGTCTATCTGTCCGTAAACCGGAGCAACCGTTGTCTATCAATCCGTATATCGGAGTAACCATTATCTCATAATTATTTCACATAGTATTTGGTAAATGTTTTGAATCAGTACATGTACTTTTGCAGTAGTTGCATAGTGTATTTTCACAGTGCACGGAGCTAAAGTTACCAACTATGTGTAAAAGTATGGCAACTTTCCATTCATCTTTTAAAAATGTTTGCCGTTTGGCGTAATGAATATTCTTAACAATTTACACAAAGTTTGACAAATGAGACCAGCCTGAGGTTGAAATCAGTACATACCTTGCACGAAACCACTTCTGTGATAGATATTTCACTGTAGTCAAGCTTGATCTACACTTGATGCCTATCATTTGATAGCTATCAATATTTGATTGACGTAGAACGTTTAACATATTTGTTTATCGCTGTAATCTACTTTTTGTTTGTTGTATTTTCTAGGACCTATAAAATAAGATTTATTTCAATATGATATCAGTCGAATCTGCTCTTTTATCTGTTATGTGTAATGAAATTCAATGTAATTTACAGACATGTGATTTGTAACCAGCATTATGCCCAAAACACACAAGAAGAAGAAACAAACGTAAGTTTAGAATATCACTTGTACGTATCGCCGTTTAAATTACGGACCCTACCTTAAACCTCTTATGAAAATCACGTAGGCCGGTAATTACAAAAACAAATATCATTCTCATTGCTCAAAACACAAATGTATGAACAGTATGTATAGATATTTTTTACTACATGAATTCATTACTGTTACGGTGTATGATAGATCTAAACAGTTATATGATATTTAAGATTATATCGTTTGCGCTCACAAATATGTCTACATGTCTCTTCCACAAATTGTAATGGAGCGTTTATACGATCACACTATTTTTGGCATTCATCCTGCCTCGTAACACGCTCACTTACATCGTTGAAATACGAATAGCTACCGGTGCTCATATTTCTGTCCTGAAGCTTGGCGCACATACGTAATACAATTAAATAATTTGCGGACACAATTCCAACAATTCCTTCTGTTTTTTATGATGATGTGAGTCCATTTGGAAACTATACTACCTTGTTATATCAAAGAAAACTTCTATATTTTATATAACCATATAAGCAGAAATAGATCAACTAAATTTGCAGAAACTTAACATTGTCCTCAGTTAGTTTTGTTCACACTTTACAGCTGAGTAGCCAAGTTTGAACTTCTTGAAAGGATCTTACAGGTTTTTTTACTAAATGAAGTCAATTAATGTGAATTATTTTGTGATAAATAAAATAAGATGTTTAATTGTGTGTTTTAGATCATTAGATTCCACTGATGATGACTGGAGGAACTCAAAGACTGCCGTACAGTGTTTGTCACATTTATTCCTCTCACATCACTTGTCAGATGTTAGTTTTTCCTTCAAAAATCACATTGGTGTACAACTGCCTGCGCATAAATTTGTACTACGCATGCGCAGTTCTGTATTTGAAGCTATGTTTGACGGCCAATTTGCAGAGGCTGGAGACACTGTTCTGATCGAGGACATGAACCCATCCACTATGAAAGCCCTTTTACGGTAAATTGATATATACTGTTTTAGACATATTTCGTTTTCAACGGTATGGAAAAATGAAAGTGGAGCCGCTGTTGTGTAGGCGATACGCCTTCGTCCCGGCTTCGACAGTCATAGGTGAAGGCCACAATGAGCTTCAGCCGAAGAAAAACCTTATCTGATCAATAAATAACACGTTGGGCTAGTGTTCTCTAAATGGAAGGTTGGTTGGTCATGACCGGTAGATGACACCTGTACTGGCTCGAGTCCTACAACCGGACACTTTTCAAACATATTTTACGATAACTCTTGTAATTTGTGTATCTAGCAATCAAAATGTCAACATTAGTAAGTTAGGTTCTTCTCTGAAAAGAAAAGCTAATTTGTTTACTCCTTAAAAAAGATCGATCACATTTTTGAGGCCCGGCTGTGAGGTCACCAAAGACATCATTTCATTGACCAACTGTACCATGTTTCCGGACAGCTAGCTTAAATAGATTTAATTTTTTTATATTAGCTTTTAAGTTGTGTAAACTGTTTCAATAATTTGAGACATTAATGAAAAATATCCTGACAAAATATTGAACTAGTGAGTTTATTTGCTGGGCCTCACAGAATTATCGCGCATGCATAATCTGTCACTTTCCAATTTCCCCTCCCAACAATGTAAACATGCTTTCAGTGACCGACAAATTAAATGGTGAGATTTCAGGTCAAATAATTACATTAAACTATTGTAGTTGCACATATTTTATTGAAAACAAGTATGTTTGATCAACAGCACATGATTTTATATATCAACAAAATAAACACGCGTTTTTGTAAGTGTCCGGTTTGATGGTCGTCCGTGTTTAGTGGTCTCGAACCAGAATCGGTATTAAATTTTAGGTCAACACGTCAAAAGATGACAGTCCGATCAATATTTAGATAAATCTTTGGCCTAATGTCCTCACACGTTATGAGTCGGTTGGTCATGATCAGTGAATGACCCCTAATGATTTTATGTGACACAAAAAAGCTGGTCCGAGTATGCATACTCTAGATAATATTTGTTGAAGGTCACTGTGACCTTGACCAAAAATCTAAAGGGGTTATCTCCCGGTCTTGAACAACCAACGTACATAGTTTGAAGACACTATGCCAAAGCACTCTCTAGTTATTTATCGGTGTTGGTCTTGATTGTTCCTATCGATTTTTAAGTCAAGAAGTCAAAGTCAAGGTGACAGTGACCTTAAAGAAAACACTTGTCCGCTTAATAAGAAGACGCTTTGACTTAGTGTCCATCAAATTAGTAGGTTGGTTGGTGATGACAAGTAATCACTATTGTGAAGTCAAAAGGTCAATGCCACGGTGACTTTTATTGCAAAACAACTAATTGGCTAATTGGCTGCTGTCAGGGGAATGTATGCTTTAAAAAAACATCTCTTCTTCCACCCCTTGTCTCTTTGATGTTGATTGACTCTGGAGTGAGTCATGAACGCACTTTAAGTTGTAGAACTTGTTGTGCAGTCAGGAATGAAAATTAACTATCAACTAAAAACGAACGCATTTTATATACATGTATAACTACAAAAAGATAAGCATGAGATAGACAATACATAGGGGTATTGATTAGTCGTAATGTATTAGCAAAATAAGCCCTTGCTTTTATATTAATCTGTTATATGAATATAATTTATAGACCAGTCAGAAAGTATAACAAGAACTGACAATATTCTAGTCACCTCATTAGGAAAGATCATGGTCAGTGTCAGTTTTTAAATGTTGTGATATGAGGTCTCAAAAACAAAACAAAGAGTTTTAAACTGATGACAATGACAATGCTTTATTTGATAACGGCCACCGGCCCATAACAAGTTCAAGTAACATTTGTACAACATGCATAAACTACTGTTTGCTTAATAGAAAATATCACATTGCCATTTTTGTTATTTCCTGGTTATTAAGAGTTAATTACATTGTATTTAATTATTTCTAGATTCATGTATTCAGATGGGCTAAGTATGCATCAAAACACTGTTATGTCGTACCTATACGCTGCGGAGAAGTACGCTCTGACTGGACTAGTGCAAAAGTGCTCATTATTCCTACAAAGTCACATTAACTCCAACAGTGTGTGTTGTATCCATGAACAAGCAGTCGTTTACAACATGAATCGTCTTGAAAGAAAATGTTTTGACTATATGCTAGAAAACGCATCTCAGTTTCTTTCGTCAGACGGCTTCTTGGAAGTGTCCAATGCTACGTTAATAAAACTACTAAATAATGACCGGTTGGCAGAAGACGAAGTGAATGTGTTTAAGGCAGCAATAAAATGGGCGCAAAGTAATTGCAAATCCAAAAAGGTAAATCCTGATTCCCCCAATATCCGCAAAAGTCTTGGAGATGTATTGTTTGCAATCCGTTTTCCCAATATGTCAATAAAAGAGTTTGAAGAAGTTATCATACCTCATTCAATACTCACATGGAATGAACAGATTATGTTACATCGGTATATAAAATATGGCGGTTCTACAAAATTGAATAAGTTTGTTCGACAGGATAGATCAAACAAACATTTCCATACACTGTAGATGTAACGGATGGTCGTGAACAAATACGCAGCCAAACTTCAAATTCAGCTCCGAGATGTCTATTTAATGTAAATATACATGCAATATAATTCTGAAATTCAAATTTTTCATATGCACTTTCGTAGAGAGAAAATAAAATAAAAATAACTTAACATGCTGACCGGTTTGCTGGTTTTAACAAATATTGAATTAAAGGAAACGAGATTTCTCTCCAAATACCTATTGGACTAAATTGCGACATGGACCTGCGATGTGTGCATGAAGCTGATTTCTTTGGCAAGATAAATACATGTCCTGGGGCACGAACATACGCACACAAGTCTACGGAAGAGCAATAAACATTACTTAGATTACTGCGGGCATGACCACTTCCTTTGCTCTGTAACCTGTAGAAAGAATTTTGACAGTTAAAAAAATGGACATGTAAAGTCCAAATTCATTTCTAAATAACATATAAAAGTGGAAACATGAAACACGTTGCAAATATGTAATTTGCAAGTAAGTTTCTCATTTACTTACTCCGGCTCAAGGATATGGAATGACATACCAACACATGTTCGAAATGCTGATTCTCTTAGGAAATTAAACGGCTTAAATCCGGTGGCAATTCTCTGACTGAATTCTTGCAAACTTATCTTAAAACCGAATGTCTTGACTGTTAGTGATGAATTGATAATAATTACTTCAGGTATTTCATTTATCTTTCTGAACATTTTTACTTGTGGCACAATAAAGTATTTTTTTATGTTGAGTTTATGAAAATTTGAAAATTGCTTCATATAACAATTACCAGTAGTATAGAATCAATTCTCAAACAGATTTATTATATGATGTTTTGTACTGCTGTATGTATGTTGTGTATTATGTTGACTGTACATAATAATTATGTAATGTGTATGTTGAGGCCCTCATGGAAGATCGGGAAACCGAATGCGTAAGCCTCGTTAAATAAAAACGTCACTCACTCACTCACTCACTCACTCACTCACTCACCAATTAACTTAAATTGATGATACTGATTGTAATTAGTCTTTTAATCTCAGGTTTTCCAGAATGTATTCGTTTTTTTTAAATGTTTGTATTCATTACATTGAGTCTAGTTTTATTCATTCATTGCCAAAATAAAATGTATACAAAGGTTAACTATTTTAGTGTAGCAGATTGGTGTTCATGTTTTCCACAAGAGAACAAGATTTTAAAATTTATTAACCAATGTAGTACAAAGATCCGGACTCGTCTTAAATAATATTTCATAAAAATGTTCACTAAAGGTAAGTACAGGTAAATACATAATTTGTTTGAGAAGTTACATGATAATAGTTACAGGGCTTTATATATATGTACATGTACCAAAGATGATTTCTGAACAAATGTAACAATCTGAAGACTATGATGCTGTTCTTATGTCTAGAATAAACGAATGTCCTGACTTCAGGCTTTCACTTTCGACAGATGCGTACATTCGTTTTCGCTCGGGCCAATATAAGTATTCAGATGTGCTTGATATTTGATATTAAATGTTGATTGTGTATAGGCAAAAATAAAGACATAAACTGAATTTGTGTTCCAACGTTTAAAGAAAATTCCTTTCGGCAATATAAATACAAATGATTGTCTGTCTTGAAACCAGGATATTGTGAGCACTATTCGTCCATTTACGTCCAAAAGACAACAACAAAAAGCCCCTCCTCTTACCTCGAACTTCGTTTATTTCTTAGAGTAAAAAGCCTAAAGATAACTAGAGTCGCCTGTACAATGTAATTAAAATCTGATATCAATAATACTTTACTCATATAAACCGGAACTGAAATTAACATGGGAATGTCTGACCTAGCAATATAATATGTTAATATTATGTCGTGCAATATCCATGGGTTGAAAAGATGCATAGGTGACAATGACTTTTTGTCTTAAGTAAGCGAATCAGATTTATTGTTCTGAATGAAACGTGGATATCTAAAAACGATAATTAATAATTTTAATAAAGATATCTACGCGTTTTTGATAGTATACAAATAACCGGTAAGGTTTGGTAGACCCAACGTTAGAATTTCCTTTTACTACAAACATAATATGAAAATCATTTCACTACTGTATGATTCTACCCAATTGAAAACTTTTGTTTACATCACGTGACGATAAAATATAAACCAGTATTGTAGTGTATGATTTGATATGGATAATGCATTTAAAGTCTCTTAAAACTATAATAGCATCATCAGAAACCTACAATCCAAGAAAACAGTTTTTGTCGTATTTGACTCGAGTCCCCAAAAAACATATATTTTCACTATTGGACGGGACAACTCGTACGATTTTTTACCCTTCCGAGCCGTTCGGAGTTACTCCCCTTGTCCACAACTCAACGGACATGGTAGATTCATTTTTTCACCGTTTAAATCGCATTTTTACACAAGTAAGAAGAAATAAGTGTAAATACATGATGGGAATGAAAAAATGAAAATACACTTTTTCAGGAGTTCACTTCAAAACTGCTATTGATGGATAGAAAATGATTTAACTAAGAAAATGAATACCCAAACCCTATGTTTATTTAAAAGATAACAATTTTACAGTCATTCTTCGATTTTTATGTCTGCTCACAATCAACAGCGATGAGAGATAAGCGGTGAAGGATAGGGTTATCTATCATAGTCGTAATAATCAATATTTGTACTCAGCTTCGCCTCGTCAAAGTATGGATAATTACAGCTGTGAACCAGACAGATAGACAATTTACATACTGTTCCCAGACAGGGGAGGGCACTGTTGATTATCTGCTTGTGAATGCTGAAGATTTTCATACCCGTAACAGCTTTGAAATTTTACCAATAACTTTTGTAATCTTCCGTTAACATTCCGGTAGGTCTCGGGAATATTTCTGTAAACACTCATCTATGTCACATTTCTAACACACCATGCTCGTAAAATGTCTGTACAGATTTATTTAAATCTGCCCATTTTACTTTGACATTTAAACATATGTTTACAAATAGACAGCCCCTGTTTTAGGAGGGAAATTCTCTTCTGTGAAATTGTGTTCCTCAGAATTTCACAATTTCCCCGAAGAAAATTTAAAGATAGAGACATTTCAACTAGATATCAACGCATTTCAATCAAGCTTTTAAAGTTAATTCAAAATGACAAACTCGTGTTAAATTACAACATATCTGAAATCATTAAAATAGAAAAATAAAACTTTTAAATGAACTCAGCTGTGTGTGTTTTGGGCTAGACATAGTTCCAACGCCTGCAATATTCATCTCCCTTGTTCTGAATTGTCAGACATACTGTTAGGCAACTTCCCAACAAGCTAGTAGGGAAAAATCTACTAAACGAGATTTATAAACATAAATAAGCCATGATGCCGATACGGGCAGATGGTTGTCACACAATTTTTGTTTGGTATTTTCTTTATTGTCTCATTTTTGAGAACAACTCTTATTTCTTATCAGTTTCGTCTATTAATATGGCAGACGATTCCGAAAAAAGGGAGGTTAATATTTCATATGTGGGAAAGGTGTATTTATAATAAAATGTAAATGTCGTTAAAATCTAATGTTAATATCAACAGTCAAATACAATGTATGTATTAGCCACATAATATTGCGGCATGTCAAATGTTGAAATTTTAGATTTCACCACTGATAAATGTACTTTCAAGCCTGCGTTAGAAACTTTGTGTTAACATTTTAATGATATTCAATACAAATGAAATTTTCAACAAATAGAAAAAGGAACGAAATATAAAATTTACATGTTGCAACATCTGGCGCAATAAGGTGACAAAAAAAATAACAGCTTTTACATCGTGTTCAAAGATGATATTACCACTTATTACAAATGGATTGTTTTTTCCAGCGGTCATTCCAATATATATCCTTTTTTGAGGGAGACAATCCAAATAAGCATGTGTCATAGAAAACCAAAATATACCCAAGGGAGACAATAGTAGTAAAATAAAGAAGGAACAAAATGGAGCCCAATAAATGATCCTCATATCCTGAATTTCGGTATATCCAGAGTCGTTATAAACGTTATTATGCATTGCTTATTAACAAGTACATTCAAGAGTAATATCTTAGCTCCACAGGGACAAACAATGTTATAAACTTTTCAAAGAGACTCAAAATTTACCATTTCTATCAGATTAATGTATCAAATCTATCATACCTTAGCTTGCATCCAGTTCATATTTTCCGTTACCAGTCTAGTATACACTGCAAAAGAACAGTCAAACTATCATTTGTATCATATTGCAATTAATATTTTGCGTTAAATTCCCAGGAGTACAAATACAAGCTCTCGCTTTACCAGCGAAAATTCTATTTGTATCAAACTTTAAAAATCCATAGATTCATGTAAGAAATATAGCGCAGTATTGCAAAAAACAAAAAGGGCTTTGTGGCAATTCATTTTCGTGAAGAAACGACTTGAATACGAACGAAAGACAAATGATTTAGAATGGACATAACATGGTTATATCATTATAATATTGTTATAATGTGATTATCACAATACCATGTTTGTAAGGATGCTTCCCATTTGTCAATACGACATAAGGAGCGTAGCTTTTGAAGTCATATCTCATTAATGCGATGATTTCACAGGACTATCAAATTATTACTATATTGATAACCTTTTGATACAATGTATTCTGTGCAAGAAAATTGTACACAATTGAAACTTTCTTGCATACCAATGGCCGACTGTGCACAAATTTGCAGACTACACACAATTTACTCGTTAGCTTATTTGGTACATATACTTACCTTCGCGACTGTAAAACACCTTCCGCAAAAAAAGCTGGTGTACCATTTACAGCCAATACATTTCAGCATACACTTACCGGTAGGAGGAGTGCCTCGAACACTTTAACGAACACTGTATTTTGCCAAGACTCGTCACGTCATTGAAACTGGTGTTTTCTGTGCACGTGTATCACGCAATTGCAGAATATTTCGTAAAGGTAATATTCACTGTTCCAAATATACTTCCAAAATGACCAGAAATCAAAAGATCAAGAATAAAATACGATGCTACGATCATGGTCTTTATGTCTGAATATACTAGTACTCAAATCATTCCAAAGAAGAACACTTTTGACTATGACGACCCAATTTCTACCATTATGCGCTCGAACTCTAACGTTTGGTAAAAACATGCTAAGCGATGACGAAAACACTTTTCAACACATGTTCATCAATTTATTCGTGACACCGGACGCCTTTAAGTATGCAGTAATATTCGTAGTGTCACACAACTAACATTTTTTTCAAGACTGGGTCAACCATGTGGCACTTAACGCATTTTATAACATTATTCTTTGATTTGACTTGTGACCTAGATTTGACCCGACATAACCCTGCTTTAAACTTCAAAATATCATGCAAACGTATATTCTGTCCAGGTTTCATGAAGATTGGATATAAAATATGGCTTCTAGAGCGGTCACATGGTTTTTCGTCCGTCTGATTTTGTTAATCCAGTAAATTTCGGTATATTCAGTCATGACCAATAATATATTTTTATATACATTTTTCTCAGTTCATTGTAAAGTAGCCATTCTGGCAAAAATAGAATTCATCGTTACTTTGAGCATTACATAAATCATTACACCACCGCTTCTTCTTTTCGACCCTTTCGATAGATTTTCTGTGTAATGTATATGATTGAAAAAACTGAAATGCCGTCATCTCATCACTATCAAGTTTATTGTACCTTTTCCCAAATAGTCCTTGCACATTCAGTAAATAAAATATAACCTCATCTCTTTTCTTTACGCTGTCCTAGTTCTTCTGTTGCTGGCCTGGTTTCTAATTGGTAGGCAAATTTCGCGAGCATGCTGCATGGTCACTTTTCAAGACCGCCTTATACTATTTTGGGAACCCAATCATGTCGGTTTCTAAATACCCGTTGAATTTTTGGCATGATTATTTGCTGCCTGGGTTTTCCCGAGCGTTTACTTATAAGTAACATGATTTACACGCTTCGTGTTATTTTTAGCTGTTTCAGCATAGGTTACATACAAACAAACACTTTGACCTAGTTTCGTGAATGTCTGGCCAGTAGTTGGGCCTATAGAGTGGTCACAATGTTTTTCTTTGCTTTGACCTGGTGATCAAGTTCCCACATGACCAAGTTTCAAACTCATCCAATATTTAAGGAAAAACAATCTCATCAAGTTTCATGAATATTGGACAAGCATTGGTCACCGGGATTTTCTTTTATTTGACCTAGTGACATAATTTTTGACCCCACATGACCATGTTTCAAACGCGTTCAAGATTTAATGCAAACAAACATCTTGACTTAGTTTTATTAAGTTATTGCTTCTAGAATGTTCATAAGCAGATGTTAGCGAATGAAGCACAACGGACGATACACAACGGACATTGACCGGTCACAATATTTTACCCTGGACATTCAATTAACAAATGAGAAAGCTTGTGTTCAAGCTGGAATACACGAAATGCAGAGTTGTTTTTCGCCTACCTGTTGATATATTACGGCATTATCGGGTAGGTATAGGTATACAAACAAGTCGAATTTTTGGGTTAATATAAACGTCAAAGGTACTGTTAGATATTTCCAAAGGATTCTGGAAGGTAATTTTATTGCCTTCGGTTACGAAGTCGGAAGTGTTTCCAATGGTTGAAAGAGAAACAGTGTTTACATGCTTTACAAATGTACCAGCAACCGATTTAATTCTTATATTTCTAGTGTTTTGAGGTTATTCAATGAAAAGGCGATATCCGATAATTGCTGACTGTCATACGGAGCAACAGATACATCAATGGTGATTTCCTTCCTTGCTCTTTGTCGTACTAGAAATTTATCTAACGGTGTAGAACCTCTAGTCGCATTGTTATGGCACATAATTATCTGTTCCTTACTAATGTGTAGTCCAACTGGTGTTGCATGTTTTGCAAAATCTGCTATTGGCATAATCTGGAAACGAATTGCAAACAAAGCTTCCCCGAGACATTCACGCACGTGCTGTGCATCAGGAGTGACCTTTTTATTGATAATTAGCTTATGACCATTTAATTGCTGCGTTGAACACATTCACGTCTTCCTCTACCAATTTATCATATTTAAGTAGATTAAGCAATGTTGCATGAGGCACTTTAAAGAAACCCTGCGACGCAAGAACTTCAGTTGCATTGTCTAAAATATAGTCGAAGCATGTCGTTTCTAGAGCCTTCATGTCGTGCTGCTTGCTCATGGATAGAACAAACATTGGTGTAGTTTATGTTACTACATTTGTATCTAGAAATGACGAGCACTGTTTTACTAGTCTAGTAAGGGCGTACTTCTTCGCAGCGTACAAGCAGGCTAATACATTGTGTCCATCTAACTTTGGATAATCGGAATACACGAATCTACAAAATAAAGTCAAGTTTAAAAAACAGTAAAGTGGTTAAATTTAAATCATGTTTTCCCAAAACGATATTATTTTCGAGGAACAATCATTGTAAAGATTTGATAGTTTGTACATTCATGGCATTTGTAATTTACTTTACAAGAAAGCCATTATGGTCCTACGCTCACCAGGGTATTATTGGCCATTATACAAGGTGAACAACAGCGTTGCAGAAAACATGGTAAAAATAAAAAGAATGTTAAAGCTGCTCGCACAAAGACTTTGGGTAAACACTTCTTTGAACTGTTTATAAATGGCATTATCAAGAAAAGGTTCGAGTATAAATTCCAGGAAAGAGTAACTTTAGTTTTGAAACTATATGCTTTAAAATTATAAAGCGCTGTAAACGTTATATTTATATACAATATATTAGTGAAGCAGTACCAAAACCAACTATCAGTAACGTTTTTAACACATTTTCTCAAATTTCTATGTTTATTTTCACTTGTGTCGTTCATTCTAGCAGTTACTATTACATGTTGTAATACCAGTAAATCGTTTTGGAGAATTTAAATTTTTCATTGAAAACTATGAACGAGCAGCTTGAAGTCTTTTAATCTATATAAAGACTACAGGTTGTTTGATTGGAGGCAAACACATCGCATTGAAGGTCATCAATGGAAAAGGTGATAAACATCATTGAAACATGTCAACAAAACTAAACAGATGGTCTTACTCGCATGATTGTACCTTCACAAACAAGACAGTACGACACAGGTAAAAGTTAAAACCCGTATACAGAATTTAACACATAGTCCAAATCTAAATACTGTAGGTTAAAATAACAAAAAGATGTACACATGTAAAACTAGTAATCCCTGGGTCGGGGTAAAATGTGACCCAAGCTGTATAAAATGAACAATCTTTGGACTACTAGGTAATGCTACACACCAAAAAGCTAAGCTCGAGGGCTTGGGTTTCTGGCAACAAGATTTTAAATATTTACTTCGTATGAACATGTGTAAATGTAAAACATTTGACAAAATTTGATAGATGTATATATGAAAATGGCACACACTAAATATGTATACTCTGGGACATGACGTGTCGGAGAAGATGTTTCAAATATTTCCCTAGTTAATTATGGAATACCTTTGGTAGAGTCACGTACAATGGTGCAAGGGACATCTTTGACAATGTTCATTCAAGTGGTTTCAGGAGAGATGGCGTTTGAATAAAATGGTGGACGTACAATTGACGACGCACGATGGAGGGTGTTGGGTTCTAATAGCTTACCATGGCACTCAGGCGAGCTTAAACCTCAATATTGTGTAATTAATTGATAAATCAAGAATTGCCATTAAAAGCAATTGCGTCAATGACATTTTCTTTTTAGTCGGACGTAGGAGTGGTCATGATGCAGATTTCAGTTGAGAAACTTAGAAAGTTATCATTATTATATTTTGTACTTTTGCCTCGATCATACATACACGAAACAAGGTGGCCATGACGGCCCTTATTTTTCACATGAGAACCATTACTCTGACGGGTCACTCGGGACAATTTTTTGTGAACTTATTTCAAATTTGGAACAGCTTAGACGAGATGTCGTTTATACATTTTTCTTATATTAGCATGAGCGGCCATAATGTAATGTGGAGCGGAACGGTTTGAGAAATTTCGATGAACAGCATTGAAGGATCATTCCTGAGAAGTTTGATTAAAATTGGCTTACTGGTAAAGGATATGTTTTGAAGCAATGTTTAACGAGACACAACGATGATTCTATATACTCACTAATGAGCTCATGTGAGATATAAATAGAATGTTTGTTTTGCGAAGAAGTATCTACATGCCGTGTTTCAGTATTAATCGGACCCAATATTGCAAGCAAGCTAATTGCAACATAAATAAAGCAAAGCAATGTTCAGATCAGATACGTCATTAATCTTGAGATTTACCTGATTTACCTTAAAATAACTTTCATAGTGTCTTGATCAATGTCTTCAATCAGCACAGTATTTTCAACCGTAGCCAGTTGTCCATAAAACATAGCTTCAAAAACAGAACAGCGCATGCTCAGCACAAACTTATGCGCAGGTAATTCCACATTCCTGTGACTGCTGAAGGTAAAGGTAATGTCTGTCAGGTAATCATCTGAGAGGCAAAGCTGTGACAAACACTGTCCGGCAGTCTTGGAGTCCCTGCAGTCAGCATCAGTAGATTCTACTGATCTAAAGCAAACAAATTAACATCTTATTATAATAATTTTCACAAGATTTTATCTTCATCGAAACAAATTAGTAACAATCAATTCTTTTAAGATATTCCACAATAAAAACTGAAGATACCTGATGCCATAAAGATGGTCAATATGTAGGTTGTAATAGTGCATGCATATTTCTTGAAAAAGGCAGTGTTGCCAAAATCTGAATCAAAGTGTTGTTTCAATTAATTTTTAAAGCTTATCATAAACGTGATCAAAATGTAGATTGTTATGGTACAGATAATGTCTTCAAAAAGAATTGCCGAAACATTGAATAAAAGAGTTGTATTAAACAGAAGAAACTAGTAACGACTACTTTCACTAAATTCAAACTTGGTAACTTAGTTGTCGAATGTATGCAGTTTAAATAATGTTGACATATCAATGTAAACATTTTCCACATTAAGCTGATCTGTTTCTGCAAAAAATTGTTAAAGCTAACTTAATATGGAAATATTGCATTTGATATAAAAGGGTATATCATTTAATCTGAAAAATGAAAATGACTGTGAAAGGTATGACAGTAAATTTTAATTACGTTTTTGTGCCAGGTTTCAGTGAAAATATTTGCCTTTCTATGTCAGGTTTCAAGAATAATATATTGATATTAGTTTTTATATTTCAATGGTTAAGGTGTGACATGTTCGAGACAGCACGAATGCTAAAAACAGTGTAAATCGAATAAAAGCTCCATATTACTTTGTGACAAATAAAGACAAAAGGGCCAAGATGGACCTATATCGCTCACCTTGGTACAAGTCCACTTGCCTGGTGAAAGATCACTAGACAATGTTATATACCAAATAAGTTTTCCTATATATGTCTTTGTAAAACAAGTGCCCGCCCCCCCCCCCTCCCAGGGCAAGGTGAATTTTGACTCCAGGGGCATAATTTGAACAAACTTTGATGAGGTCTATTAGGCAATGCTACATGCCAAATATCTAAGCTCTAGGCATTGTGCTTTCAGAGAAGAAGATTTTTAAAGTGTTTGGTATTTAAGCCTATGCAAAACTGAGTAACCCTCGGGCAAGATCAATTTTGATCCGGGAGTCATAATTTGAACAATCTTTGTAGACGTCCATTAGACAATGCTACATGCCAAATGTCTACGCTCTCGGCCTTGTGGTTTCAGAGAAGAAGATTTTAAATATGTTTCCTATATTAGCCTATGTTAAACTAATGACCCCCGTGCAGGGTCAATTTTGATCTGCGGGTCCTTATTTGAACAATCTTTATAGAGGTCTACTAGCCATTGCTACATGTAAAATATCTTAGCTCTAGGCCTTGTGGTTTCAGAGAAGAAGATTTTTAAAGTTTTTCCTATATAAGCATATGTTAAACTAGGTGACCAACCGCGCGGGGTCAGTTTTGACCCGGGGGTCATTATTTGAACAATCTTAGTAGAGGTCCACTAGACAATGCTACATGCCAAATATCTAAGCTCTAGGGATTGTGGTTTCACAGAAGAAGATTTTTCGAGTTCTGCATGGAATGGAATTCTTTGAACAATTTTGTTAGAGCTTTATGAAAGGAACATCCATGCATAGTTTCATCAACATTTTCCTCGTGGTTTTTGAATCAAAATGTTGACGGACGACAGACAATCATCCATTCACTCTGGGAAGCCAATTGAGCTAATAAACATTTTGTGGCAGAAAATGATATAATAATAATAATATCAATCATATTTTGAATATATCAAATCAACCATTTTGTGTCACAGTCATAAAAATACATTAATTTGCATTTTGGTGAAATAATGCAGTTTTTCTAGTTCACGATCTCGTGACCTTCGCAAGAAGCAGACAGTAGAATTCGTAATATAAATGGGTTTGTAACAGTAGAGTGATATTAGAAACTTACCCTGAAATTTCAGTATCCATTGCTTCTACGGTAGATGACCGTTTTGTCTTGTTGGCGTTGCCGTCTACCTGATAATATGTTGGTTATACACTGTAACACTTCTGTAAATCACATAAAATTTCATTACACTTAACAGATACAAGAACAGATTCGTCTTATATCATATTTGTCTTAATCTTCTTAAACACGTCCTAGAGAATGTAACGAACAAAAATATAGAGTACAGTCATAAACAAATATGTTAAACACCCTACGTCAATTGAATATATTTATCTATGAAATGATAGGCATTAAGTGTAGATCAAGCTTGGCAGCATTGATATATGTGTCAAAGAAGTGGTTTACAAGCACGGTAGTTACTAATTTTATCACATGCTGGTATTGGATTGATCAACTCTTATGTCATTCTTGATATAAGTTGGAAAGAAATTTATTTACACAAAACGGCAAAATTTTTAAAAGTTGAACAAAAAGTTGTTATATTTTTACACAGAATTGGTAACTTTGGTGCTGTGAACTGTGAAAATACACAATAGAACAACTACATGTACTAAAAATGAAAATAAATATCCTGTGAAATAATGAATGAATATGATAACTGATGTAACTCAAACTGCACAAGAAATATACATTACACTACTTATTTTCACTTTGCGCTTTCATATTTCATGGCTTTTTACAGTTCACATTCATTACCAAATGCTTTAAAAATAACAAACAAGTATAATGTCTAGATGTTTCAACTATTGATAAAAAATCCATACCACTTAATCATAAACTCATTTAAGCGATTAATCTATACGTGCTTATTTTCAATCATTAGAAAAATAAATTTAAAACGATTATGAAAGCATAAATGAAGCTATACCTTCCAATTCGAAACATGAACTTTAAACTGAAACTTCCATAGCAGCTATTAACAAATATAAACACATGTTTATCGATAATAAATTTTTCAAAACTTGTACTTTATTACGACCAAAGACGCCTATAACAGATAAAAGTTATAATTGGTTTTGTTAATAAATACCACGTAGTAGACACTTTGATGTATGCCGAACGACGATTTTATGAAGGCTATAAATAGTACTATTGAGAAATACCGCATAGTGCACATTGGTGTCGTGGCATTATTTATTTTCGAACGACGATTTTATTTCAAAATGGCACACAAGATGAACAGCATGCATTAACGATGATAAGCCGCGTATAAATAAGACATGATGGCACTCACTTAAACCTAGAAATATGTTTAAGGTTGTAAATACAAAATTTGAGTCAAGTTTCATAACGCCTTATCTACCAACCTAAATTTTACCCTAAACGGCAGCTTAAACCAGGCCTGGTGCGCTATGTTATTCATTCTATTGTTGACGAAGTGGTGATTTTCAGGCTTTGTTTTTAAGATTTACGTTTGTGCAATTTTATATGGCATACCTGTGATTTCTTTAAGAGTGTAGGCTTATGATAAAAGCATATACATTCACAAAGGGACAGACATCTGAATAGTACGTCAAATATTGAAATTATCAAAACGAAAACTATTGAAAGAGACTACATGTAAGACAATTTCAACAAAGCCAAGAACGTAAAGAAATACTCTTCTCACGGGTAATTTGGAATACTATTTGCTTCAGTTAGAACTGCATATTTTACATGTAAATAATTGTTTGACAATCCAAAACACATCCCATTAAAAATTATATTAACTAAAGCTACCTTAAAAGAAAACTCAGACAGACCTCCGTCCTTGATGTGTGCTCGGTATGTGAATTTAAGTATAGATTGGGGTTGTATTTGTGACTTACGCAAGTGGTGTAGATATCAATTGTAACATATGATTTTATCACATCAGATGTATGCAACTTGCGATAGATACATATTAGTGTTTGAAATTATTGTTGCCCAATTGCAAAAAGTAAGCCAGTAGATACGGGAATAATGCTGATTTACAAAAATAATTTCTAACACTTAATAGGTAAGTGATCCCTTTGATACATTTACTACAATAAATTTGTCGCGCGGTATGTATTTGCTAATTAATAATTGGCATTACAAATATTTATCTTTGCATAAGACATTATTTGCATGAGGCATTTGGAAGTCCTTAGAGTGATCTGTTTGATTTTAAACCTTATAAGACGTATATATAATTTTCAAAATATAATAACCTGTTAAAATCTGAAATAAAGCCGATCATATTTTTGCGTAAATGAATACTATCAGCACCGAATAACAGGCGACCTCCAACCCACCTTTATTTAAGAATACTGTACCCTTTGACAATGTGATTTTCAAAACAAAATGCCAATATTTGCTGCTTCTAATATGTTCTACTTTAAAGTCGAAATTATTTATCTAAATAATTATTGTTAATACATGTAAATATAAATAAGCACATATAAGAAAATTATGAGAAATAAAAAGACTATAATTATAGTAACTAAAAACACGCATCCTTTGACTAAATGTCCTGCCTATCAAAAAACAAAAAAAAATGTATATTTAACTTAAACTAATAGTTACAGTGAAGATACCTATCAATATGATAATCGCAATTTAATGTAATACATTCACCAATGGTTAAAATATTATTTAAAAACAAGCATTGCGAAAGTTATAGCTAAATAACATAGAAATACACAAGTTTGATCATATATATTCAAATATTCATATAAGATAGTTGAAAAATGACAAAATCTTTTTGACCTGCTGGCTGATAAAATGATTTTCAATTTGATTTGATATGATTTTGATATGATAAATTTGTGTTTGCATGCACAAATGAAAGAAATGGCTGAGCATAACTAATTTTCGTTTAATTTTCTAAAAAGTTTTCAGGTTTTAAAAACTTTTCTTGACCTTTCTTTCCGGTCATTTCAAGCAGTATTATAGGTTAAATATTTAATGTGTATACACAATCAATTAGTAAATTCAATGTATAATTTAAAATAAATACAAAACGCACACAATAATATTTTACCTTCACAGTCCAGAACTGAGATTAACATGGGGATTTCTAACGTAGCTTTTTATACCCACCTGTGAATTACCAGAGTAGTTATTTATATCCACTCCGTTATAAAAAGAGTCGAAATAGACAGCATTATGTACGCAGACGGAGGAAATTGATAAGTTATAAACATATGTACTTGATAATGAAGCTGCAAAGAATCATCAACACTCTTTAAAACATAAATGAAAACAAATGTTTCAAAAAAAAAAATTTATTTACAAATTATTCACAAATGACAAGCTCATAAATCTCAAACGACGTAACTATGAGTCTACTGCTATCCATAAACGTTCAAATGACATCAAAAGTAAACAGAACATTCAAAATATTTTAAAGTACTAACGAAATTAAAACAGAAAACTGCGGTGGCAACACTTTCAGTACTTATCGGTTATCTTATGTTTTGTCCACAGGTGCTTGGCACAGACCTAGGATAATAAAAAATACATTTTTGAACGAACCCCCACTTCATATATATGATATATAGAAAAGATAAATACGTCACAAATCTGAGCCTTCCGACACCCTCACTTCAAAGTTCTACCCTATATTTAGTTCTTAATATATCGAGATGAGATCAGTAGCAGCGTCATTTACCTTCACAAAAATGTCCTACACTATGTCCTGGCATAAGGCATCGATCCGTAGCGGCCAAAAGGTTCAAGTATTTCTTTAAAAACCTATGGTTCTGTCTGAAAAATGTGTCACTGTGTCTTGATGCCGGTTAAGTACATTGCCCACTATTTGTGTGGTTGCAGCATAGAGGGAATAAATCTACATTTACATGTATCCATAGAAAGCGACAACCACGATATGTTTCGGTCCGTTGCTGTGATATTTTGTTTTCCATGGTCAGTTGTATCTTGTCTTTACTCCTCAGTCTGTTGTATTGTCATGCACTCCTAAATTTAGTATTATCTTGTACATGTATTTGCTAGTCCGTATGGTGTTCGTTTAGCTCTAAAAACCTTTTTGGTAAGTGAGACGGAAGAAAAACATTTGATTAGTCCATCACACATTCAAATCACGATAACATAGTGTTGGTTCCCACCATAATTCCCTTACTAACAAATCTAGCTTTTTCCCTTGGTCATTCTTCCTAACGTCTTTGGAGTGGGACAGATGTTCCATCGACTCTATTCGATTGTAATAATTCTCAATATTTTTCTGTTAGTAAGTTCTTACCTGTGTTTACAAGAATATCCACCGCGAGAGATGAGTATACACTAAGATATCTGACAAATTAAAGACCAATCAAAATGCATTAATATAGTGAGTCTTACAATAAATGGCAACAAAAGCAACAACTTGATTTTGCCAATTTTCCTCAAAGTAATTAATGAAAAACGTTTAAATAAACAGAGTCTGAGATTTAAAGACCAATTACAATCAGTAAAATCATTTAAAAGAGGTCTGTACCAATAAACGACAAAAAAACGTGTTTGCAATACTCTTCGGCTATTGAAAATAGTGTGCAGTTCAAAAGCGTCTTTCGCTTTGACTCAGACAAACTTTGTCAATTGTTATACAAGACGACGTAGATATTTCAATACGCTCTGTACGTGTACAAACAGTCAATGTTTAACAATTTACATATTCCTTTTTTGTAGCAAAATTAAAATTATATGAGAACTAACGCAGTGAAAAGTTTAATAGCACGATTGCATATCTGCAACGTATTTCGTGTCTTCAATTTAAATATAAATTCAGTTTGAAATGAAATTGGACTTCAAGTGTCCATCTTTTAGCAATCGAATTATCTTTTACAGGTTATCGAACACACAGAAAATAACTTCCATACCATCAAGAATCTCAGTTATATGGATCGTATATACCATGTAAATATAGCTTCAATTAATTAAACTGAAGCTCTGTCATTCTAATGAACGTTGAACAATCGCTTGTTGTGAGTTTGTCACTTACAGTGTCATCTAATCAGGATTTATTTTGTTAGTATGTTAAAGAAAATAACTTGTCAAAGTTGGAACGCAGAAGATCCCTTTGTACAAAATATAGGTAGAAATTGTGTAAAGTTCGTAAAGTATGTCAAATATATGAATTTTAGGACAAAACACATCCTCGGTAACCCAAGCTATTCATTACCCAATTGAATATATGACGGAGAGAAGCGGCAGGAATTAACCGTGGGTTCCTACGATGAACAAAACATTTAAAGAATACAATTGCCAATGACAATTTAATCTGCAAACAGCGATGATATTAATCCATTTTCACCTACTGTAGATTGTTACAACGGGATTTTCTATCCTCCAATGTAGACAGGTCTATTTCTTTGAATAGGTTTATTTTGCAGAATTGTGATTCCAGTAACTACAACACAAATTCATTCTTGTCAGACGACATTGTATTTGCTGTCTACTCTGGAGCGAATATATTGTAATAGACACTAGGAACAAATAAGATAAAGGAACCACAAGTTAAAACATACATAATATTTACGCACACATTGAAGATATCAATATCAAAGTAGCAGAATTCCGCCACACATCTGCATACAGGTATTCAAGATGGAAGTAGCATTACCCCCACTCCTAACAGTTTCAGAATACCATCCTGTACTAGTCGTTCAAGTAGACACAGTAGGCATCGTCACTTATATAATTGCCGCAATGTGTATAATTGTTCCGACAGTACAAAAATGAAATTTTAAGTAATTGTATGCTTTGGCAAATTCCATAAATGTCTGTAAAGAATTCGAAAGAATTTGTTTAACAATAGACTAATAAATAAAATTCCGCAAGTCATGTCAATTTACATTGAATAAACGACAGTAGCCATTGTTTTTTCCTTGGCTTCACTGGCTTTCTGATATAATGAGCGCATTAAATACAAACTTACACTTTCTACAAGTAAGTGACAAGTAAGTCCTTCAGTTAAGTTGACAGTTTTGAACATAATTAAGCAATAGTTTAACCAGTGACAGGAAATTGTCACAAAACCAGGTTTTCATTTTCCAGTCTGCTGGCCGAGCGCAAATGTGTTTTTAAAGTAAGTAGATATACATAATGTGAAAAAGAAACAAAGGTCTTCTTCTATTTATTACATGTGTAAAAAAAGCAAAGGGCCATAATTCAGGCAAAATTGATCAGAACACAAAACCCAGACTTGATGACAACAGTTGTGTGAGAGTTTGGTTTAAATATCTTGAGAAATGTAGGAGGAAGTGGGCACGTGACAGTATTCTTCTATATATAACATATGTGGAAAAAAAGCAAAGGGCCATAATTCTGACAAAAATTATAAAAAAAAAAATAAAATAAAAAAAATTGCTCTGTGTGGGGTTTGAACCGCTGGTCTCATGATAAATTTTGTCATCTTACTGTAACAGAATACTCCAAAGTACTGGTAATCTATTCTAAAAATAGACAGTAATAACAGAGTATTCTCCCTTTTATAATAACAGAGTATTCTCCCTTTTATATATACTTAAATAAGGAGACACAAAATTGCTAACGGACGGACGGACGGACGACCAGGGGCAGAACATTATATATTCAAAATTCTTTAGTTCACAATTATAGTTCTGTGAAAGTTTGGTTGAAATCCCTTGAGAAATGTAGGAGTTGCACACAGAAGAGTATTTCTCTATATATATTACATTATGTGGAAAAAAACAAAGGCCCATAATTCTGTCAAAAATGATCAAATCACAAAACCCCGACAATATGCGCCAGGGCACTTGGTGACAATAATTCTGTGAAAGTTTGGTTGAAATCCCTTGAGAAGTGTAGAAGGAGTTGCGCACAGAAGAATTACATATGTGAAAAAAACAAAGGGCCATAATTCTGTCAAAATGACCAGATCACAAAACCCGGACAATATGCGCCAGGGCACTTCATAACAATACTTCTGTGAAAGTTTAGTTGAAATCCGTTGAGAAATGTAGGAGGAGTTGCGCACAGAAGAATTACATGTGAAAAAAAACAAAGGGCCATAATTCTGTCAAAAATGACCAAAATACAAAACCCCGACAATATGCGCCAGGGCACTTCATGACAATACTTCTGTGAAAGTTTGGTTGAAATCCGTTGAGAAATGTAGGAGGAGTTGCGCACAGAAGAAAGTGTTTACGCCCGCCCGCCCGCAGACATACCCCAATCTAATAACCAGGATTTTTCCTTCGGAAAACCTGGTTAAAAAACATTGGGCGTTTAAAAGGTAAAAAAGTTATACCTCATTGTTGATCAACAGTTTTTAATAAGGGATCGTTAGTAGATGAAAGTCAAAAGTCCAAGATTAGAGTGTTTCTTATATCTTTGATCTACAATTCCAATTTCAATCTGTCTAATATGCACCCAATTGTTTATTATTAGTACTAATGTATTTACTTTCGATTGCTAAACATGCTCTTACTACTTATTTTAATCTATGATCTCGAGACTCACTTCCGATGGAATCAACCTCGAAGAGAGAGATGGCGGAAATGTGGAATTATCTCACTTATGTCTCTGACATAGAATGAGTCCCATCCAGTGCTCTCCGTCAAGAAAAGGTTTCACAAAATCATTTTAACCAAAATAAGATATGAGTTTTCTTTATGACTTCAACATAAACACAGTTAATATGGGCCCCTTTCCGTAAACAAACCGTATACATTTGCACGTCGCATTCCAAAAATGTAAGTAAATTTAAATACAAACTCAAGTCATACCATCTGGTTGAAAACAAATTGGTTTTGTTTGGATATTTAACACTTTGTTAAATTTTCTATTTCACTTTATACCATGCGCTGACTATTATCGCTATACTTCGAATAAGTCATACAAAAGGAAACTTAAAGGCAAAATGTTGCTACTGTGTTTAGCAATTTACATGTAAATATTATGTGGCCAAGTTTCAAACAATACTTCCAAAGTTAAAGAAGATACAGTCTTATACCGTGTACTTGAGGCAAGGTATGGGTAAAACCTTTTTTTTTTACAAATAAGCACAGTCAAATAAAAATAAAATTATGTACAACAGAAATTCAACATTGCTTCCTTTCTTTATGCCCCGAGGATTTTATGAATTTATAAAGGCCGGCCTGTACCTGGCAAGAGATATAACAATACTAATTTTAGCAAAGCATGCTAGTGGATTCGACCTTAAATTAAGATTGTAAATACGCTTCCTGATGGTACATTTTGAAATAGAAAAAAAACCCAGAACGTTAGAGAATATAACAAATAACACATTTGTATAACAATTCTTAGAATCCTACAAATGAACAGTCATTTAGTATTAAAATTGTAAAACATCACCTTGTTGCACTACATACTACGTTGTTACTTCATTTACCTGATGAAGCACATTGTCAATACGCAACACTGTTTGCAGTTTGATTCACTATTCGTTTCCTAATTGTCAAATGTCCTTTCTGATTTTACTTAACAAATGAGATAGTCTGCATGCCAGCTGGAATAATAGAAAAGCATAATTGCCTGTCGTATACCAATTCATACTGTTCTGAACAGTAAGACACGGGTCTTATAAACGAACCTAAACCGGTCATTTTTCCAGCGTTAAACCGAAAGTCAAATGTACCATTATGCATTTCCACAGGATTGTGGAAGGTTATTTTATTGCCTTCTGTTACAAAGTCGGCAAGGTTGCCGATGAATGGAATAGAAATCGTTTTTACACCTTCAACAAATGTACCAGTAACCGAGTTTATTCTTGGGTTTCTAGTGTTTTGAGGTTGTTTTCTTGGTGACTCATATGCAATGCGAAGTCGATATCCACCGATCTGTTCCATTTCTAGCGAATAACCGGATACATTAATGGTGAGTTCTTTTCTGGATCTATTTTGTACTGGAAATTTATCTAACGGTGTAGAACCTTCTGTCGCATTATACTGGTACAGCATAATCTCCTCCTTGCTGGTAAGTATTTCAACCGGTGTCACAACTCTTGCAAAATCTGCTATTGGCATAGTTGGGAAACGTATGGCAAACAAAGCTTCACCGAGACTTTCACGCATATGTTGTGCATCATGAGTGACATTTTTTGATTGGCAATTAGCTTGTGACCATCTAATTGCTGCGTTAAACACATTTACTTCTTCCTCTGCCAATTCATCATGTTTTAGAAGATTAAGCAATGTTGCATGAGATACTTTCAAGAAACCCTGTGACGCAAAAACTTCAGTTGCATTAGCTAAAATATAGTCGAAGCATCTCGTTTCCAGAGGCTTCATATCGTAAAAGACTGCTTGCTCATGGATAGCACAAACATTGTCCGAGTCTATGTTACTTTCTAAGTACAACGAACACTGTTTCATTAGTCCTGTCAGAGCGTACTTCTTTGCAGCGTAAAGGCAAGGTAATATATTGTTTCCATCTAACTTTGGATTGTCGGAATACACGAATCTACAAAATGAAGCCCAGTTTACGACAGGAAAATGGTTAAAATTTGCATATCTTAACAACGTTTTTTCTCGAAACGAAAATGTTTTCGAGGAACTATCATTATAAAGATTTGAGAGTTTGTGTATTCGTGACATTTGTTAGTCACTCAAAAAGAAATCCAGTAAGGTCCTATATCGCTCACAAGGACACTTGTACCATTAAACAAAGTGCAGAAACAAAGTAAAAGTAAAGATAATGTTAAAGCTGCTCGCTTTCAGATTTTGGTGGAAATATAAACTTCTTTGAACAATCTGAAATGGGCATTTTTAAGAACATATCATCAAATAAAAAGGTTCCAGAAAAAACTCCTTACTATAAACTTGTTAACAAAACGACACAGATTGTCCACATTTCATGACTGTGCCTTCACGAACAAGAAAGTAGGACTAAATATCAAGGTAAGCGTTAATATATGTTTGCAGAACATTACACGTGGTCTAAATATCATAACTGAAACTAAGAATAACAACTTGAAGGTAGATCAAAAGGGTGTGACCAATTTTGACGCCAGGGACATCATTTCAACACTCATTGGTGGGGTGAACATACCAAATATGTTAGCTCTATACCTTGCAATTGTGAAGAACACTATTTTCAAAATAAAGCAAATTGCTTTATTAGCCTACAAAAAAGTCACCCCAGGATGCGACCAATTCCGACACAAAGGGTACAATTTGAACAGTATTGGTGGACGATTACTATGCAATGCTAACTATCAACTATCAAAGCTTTGAGCTTAAAGATTTTAAACAGGAAGATTTTGATTTCCTGTGATAAGTTTATGTAAAACAAGTGATTCCTAGGTCGAATCCAATTTCGATCCAATTGGGTATAAATCAAACAATATTGGTAAAGGATCACTAGCAGTTTCGTTGAAGAGTTTTATAATGTTTCCTAGTTCTGCACGGAAAGCAATTCTTTAAATACCTTTGGTAGTCTCATGCAAGAAACACTCTTGCTAATTTCCATACACATTTGCCAAGTAGTTTCAGATGAGAAATGATGTACGTACGGTGGACGACGCACGTAGGAGGTTGTTCGATTCTAAGGGCTCACCTTGGCACTCAGATGAGATATAGAGAATAATAGGCTACTGTCTTTTGATAACATGTGATATCAGGTGAGGTAGATGCGGTCGGAAAAGGCGAGGCTCTGCCGAACCTTTTCCGACCGTATATACCGAACCTGATATATCATCTGTTGTCAAAAGACAGTTGACTAATATTCTATTTACCATGCAAAATCTTCATATAATATATATTTATACACTTTTAGGAGCCTAAAATAGAATAAATGCGGTATTTATAAAAGAAAATGATTTCAAATTACTACATGTGCCTCGAAAAATAGTTCTACATTTCAATGTACAAAAAAGATAAAAACGACATAAATATAACTTTATAATTACCTTCACGAGACTATTTATAAATGTTTGCAAACAAAATATTTACAAAGACACACGCAATAATTTCCAAGTAAACACAGACATTTAAAAAAAGTCGGCTTGGGCTCAACAGCACTGGGGTATTCTAATTGTAAACAAACGAGGAACTTGAGAGTTGCTGAGTGAAAAGTGGGCGGTTTAAAGACAGTTTTCAACATTTGAAAGGTAGCTGATAGGTTTCAGGCCATTTCAATCACGCATTAAGAACTTAAGAAAATTGGAAAGTGATAAAAAAAGGAAATCAACTTTTTCTCAAATTTTGCTTTAAAATTGCTGTAGATGAATAGCAAATGATTTAACTAAGAAAATGAATGACAACAACAATATGCTTATCCAAAAATAAAAATTCTACAGGGAATTTTTCAATTTTTATGGTGCCTTGCTGTTTGTTTTAAATCATTCAATTTATCTATTTGGGCTGTATTTTATGCAATAACTACATCATAAACAATGATTTGTAAACTGAAATACAAAAATAATAGGATAAATGAAATATTTTGATTACTTTTTCTCTGTGTTTGCACTTGAGGAGTCTTACTTGTTGAACTGGAAGTAGTCCGCATGTGGGCGTGGTTACAAAGTGTTATCACGTCACTGACGTGATATCATAAAGTGGTTTTGATGTGGACATTAACTGAGGCAATTAGAAAGGTATTCTCAAGATACTTTTCCATGCCGGCCCCATTTTGCCGACATGAGAACCATTGCTCCAAAAGGTCACCTGGGGCAATTTTGTGTGAATTATTAAAAATCTGAAAAGCTGTTTAGGAAGAGATGTCGTTTTAACATTTTTTTATTTTAGCATTAGGGGTTTGTGTGTGCTGTAAAGCGGAACGGTTTGAGCAATTAAAGACGAATACCACACAAGGATACATTTGTAATCCTGTTAAGTTTTGTTACAATGGGCCTAGTGATCAAAGAGGAGATGTTGTCTGAAGCAATTGGTAACGACGCACGACGGACACCGGACATTCGGTTATCCTTTTTGCTCACCAATGAGCACTACGTGTTCAAGTGAGCTATAAATAGAACGTTGGCTTTTCCAAATAGTACCTCCACTCAATGTTTAATGTCTGTATTTGTAGTATTAAAGTCCCAGGATCACATTTACGAGTAATTCTCTTTTTATGAAGAAAGATGACTTACTGACGGAAATGACATTAATTTTATTGTTACCTAAACATTCCTCAATGATATAAGTAAAATATTACTTCATCAGTAAATTCAAAGTGGTTTTAGGAATTTAAGCAGAGCCAATAATGCTAGCAAGCTATATGCAAAATGCAACAACAAGAAAGGAGATCAATCTTAAAATCAGATATGTCATTAATCTTGAGATTTCATTTACCTCAAAAGAACTTTCATTATGTCTGGATCAATGTCTTCAATCAGGACAGTATTTCCAACCTCAGCCAATGGTCCATGAAACATAGCTTCAAAAACAGAACTGCGCATGCTCAAAACAAATCGGTGCGCTGGTAATTTCACATTGTTGTGACTGCTGAAGGTAAAGGTAATGTCTGCAAGGTGATCTGAAAGGCAAAGATGTGACAAACACTGTCCGGCAGTCTTGGAGTCTCTCCAGTCAACATCGGTAGATTCTAATGATCTAAAACAAAGAATTTAACATTTTATGCTATCAATATCGAGAGCTTTGTGGTTTACTCTTTTTACAAGATTTACGTCATCTACAGAAAACTTGACTCTTTTCAAGAATTTCTTACTTGATGACTTAGTCGACTGAATTTAAGTAGTTTAAATACAGCTGCAAGAGGACTATGTAACATTTCTAATACAAATAGGTTTGTAACAGTATTGTTGTTTTCGAATAGGGTTGTTACAGGAGAGTGGTATTTTAATGGATGTGTAACAGTAGTGTTGTGTTCTAATAGGGTTGTTACAGTAAAATATAATTCTAACCGGTGTGTAACAGAAGTGTTGTATTCTAGTAGGGTTGTTACAATATAGTAATATTCTAATGGGTGTGTATACATGTAACAGTAGGGTTGTATTCTAATGGGTTTGTTACAATATAGTGATATTCTAATGGGTGTGTAACAGTATAGTGATATTCTAATGGGTGTGTAACAGTAGTGTTGGATTCTTATCGGGCTGTTACAATAGAGTGATATTTTAATGGGTGTGTAACAGTAGAGAGTTGTATTCTAGTATAGTAGGGTGGTATTCTAATGTGTGTGTGTAACAGTAATGGGGTTCATCAGATGGATTTTGAACAGTAGAAAGGTTTCTAAACTTACTCGATAAACTCAGCAGTATCCATTGCTTCTGAGGTAGGTGTTTGTTTCTTTCCCTGGTGACGCCGTCTGCTGGTCATAATGTTGGTTATATACTATAACACTTCTGTAAATTACATTAAATTAATTATGCAATGGTAACCATCATGATTTTAAAAAATACATTGATAGTTGTTTCATACTTCTTGAATAAGGAACATATCAATAGTTATAAGCAAAATATACAAATCTATGTAACAATTTTAAAATCTTATCTAACCGATCCTAAAGATAATGGTTGATAGTACAGCACACTAGACAAGATAGTTATCGATACGTGACCAGTACTTGCTTTCTATTGACCATTTAATAGCATCCAACCAAGTATGGGACTGTTGATTTATAAGGGTCCGAAAACTCCATTATAACTTTAAGAAACGATATTGAATTTATGTGGGAGACAAATATTCTTGTTTGGCTAAAAGACAGTTGTTTGACAGAGGCATAGGCATGCTTCCAAATACACCTAATTGTGTACTGTTACCATAATAAACAATTTGCATAACCACAAAAACAACCTTACAAAAAAGCTAGAAAAAGTAAGATTTTCTATCAATGAAAATATACCTCGCAGATTGCAGACATTTAAAAGGTAAAATAGTTATGTTACAAAATTGTTATACTGAGTTGGTATATTTGATTCTGTACAAATAACAAACATACATCACTCGTTTAAGCAATGTATCCATCCGTGTTTATAATCAATCAATAAATAATTAAATGAAATTAAATAAAGGAGTTATACCTTCAAGAGCGAAACATGAACTTTATAAAGAAATTCCAAACGCGTCAGTTTGGTGACAATTGAAAAAGACAATACAAGTACAATTAAATTTGAATTTATTTAGAGTAATAGACCTTTCTAACTTAAACTAAAACGTAAACGGAAACTTACTGCGTACTTGCATTGAAAACCGGGGACTCTCTCAAATGGAATAAAGAGCTATGAATAACAAAATTATAAAATACCACAGGCGTTTGCGACTTAGATACATGAGCTGTAACTAAAAACTAATACCAAAAAAACAAAAATAATATCAAACAGGGAATGCCACGTACCAAAAACGCAGTCTCCCCAAAACGAGCCCCACAGCACCCAGAAGTGTGTCTAGATTACATGTCTAGATTACATGCGGATGGAAATGCCAATATTTGGGACATATAGAGATTATCGATTTATTCGACTTAATCTTTCTTATAGAGTGCTCTAACCTTATATTTTTCCTCATAATTATTCTGTTAATCTTGCGAAACCTTTGTCTCTCTTAGAGAGTGTCGGTGGGGATGAGTTTTCCCCGATGGAATACATGCATATGAAAATATAAGCTTCTGTCATTAGCTTGAACTGTTGCACAGCATTCAGACAGCTCGGAAACCCCGACTCGCTTTACAAACAATACCATCTTTATTAACACAAATTTGGTACGTCTGACATGGAAGTTCCGGTTATAAGAATAAAGCTGATCATTGGCTCAGTCTTAATATGAAGATATTGAGCAATTTGTCATCTTTTGCACCAACTGCTTGATATTACTTCGCTTCTGATTTAACGTAGGCAACATATATAATGCGAAAATGTTCGATACAACATGCGCAGTATTGTACGGATTTCAATGCTTGCATTTGCAGTATACAATGGACATCACAATCCTTATAAAGAACAACGAGATTCTGTTTACAAGGGAATAAATATGACTTATTTCAATATATGACTTTATGATCAATAGGATGATGAGAAAAACTGTTACTCACCTAAATTTGAATTGGAATTATTTTGGAAGGAGCACGGCAAAAAATAAGATATTTTCTGCTAACGTCCTTTAAAAAATAAAAGACAACACTCTACTGCAATTGAACTAGTGCAAATTATTTATAAAATACAGAAATCAAAAGATTACTGGTTCGATGCAAGTATACAGAATTCAGCAAACACTATTTTGTATCCATGTGGTGTTGTGCACAATCGTACTTGTAAATATCGTGAATTTCGTGCAGATCAAGCGTTAAATATTACATGCATGAGAAACGCTCTACATAAGTGAAATGATTTTAGATACTGTATAACGCTTTAAATATGCGGTGCAAAATAGTTTTACCTGTTTTAAATATGTACTGCAGCGATTCATTTTTGTTTTGTTTTTATTTGGCACAATCAATGTAGCCAAAATTAACGCCAGCCAAAACAGACCTAGAAGATGGTAGTTGTGTTGTTTGAGAAATCCCCGTATTACATTTACGTATTACGTTTAAGTTAGAAAGGTCTAATTCAAAGTCATGCAACACGAATAAGCAATTTTTCTGACAACGTGGGCATGAATAAAAATAGCAAATGTTTGCTACATTCAGTTTCGTATTACTAATATTAAGCATTTGGAATTCTTTATTGTCATACTCATGTATTCTTCAAAAAAATTATATTGTTTTCCGAAAAATAAAAATAAATACATTTCCAAAAATAGAAATATAGATGTACATTGTATGAACACAATAGCTGAAATCGGAAATTCAGCCGATTATTGAATGCCCTCAGCGCCGAATGAATGGCAGCCTCAAATGCTACATTTAATTAAGAATACAGTACTCTTCCACGATGTAAGTTTCTACAAATGGCAAAATTGGCTACTTTCAGTTTCGTTTTCCATATAGTTTTACTACTTAACTCTGGTGTCAAAATTGTTTTTTCTATTAAAGCTTATCTTTTAATTTCATTTTGATATATCTGTATTGTAAGGATTTTATAATTAAATATTAACAATTAAGTTGAATAAATTCTTATATGAAAGTTACAGGTCATTATCTATAACGTAAGTAAAAAAGTGTTATTATGAACTAAGTAACCTACAAAGCAGACTCAAAATTAGTCTATCATAATTAAGAACTACTAAATACCTCTACTTGTATGCAGAATCAATCAATTTTACCAATTACTAGTACAAGTAAAACAAGATCGCACATACAATAATGCTTCACCTTCATAAACCAAAACTGAAATTTACATGGGGATTTCCAACCTAGCTATTAATATCCATCACTTCGCTTGATACATAGTGTAGCATAAAGTAGTCAGTTCAGTTTCATAATCAAAGTTTTAACAAAGTATGATATTATTGAAATATTAGAATGAGGTTAACTGAAACAAGGTAGTAGGGAATGGGGCTGAGCAATATTAGTGTGGCCATCAATGTCCATGTAGGTGTATGTCTTTGACAAATAGAAATTAAATCTTCTTTCAAAGACGTGCAACATGTACATGTATTACTATTCAAATTGGCGCGATATCATTTTGAAGTACGATACTTAAGCTGCAGAAGTTGCTTTGAATGTTAAACTTGGTAAGTTCTATTATTTTCCGGTGACAATAAACATCACAAGATTGGTGCATTATCCAGTTTACCTAGAATATCCTGAAAATACTTCAGCTGTATTAAAGGGGCATTCCCTATAACTGGTGTCAAACTAAATAACTTTAAAAGCATAAATAATAGAATATTTGCCAGTATCATTACTTTATCTGGGAGTTTAAGCTATACATTCCAGTCAGTATCGGTAAAATCAGCTTTTAAAAATATATTGCGGTACTGTAAACCGTTCAATTCTCTATGTTAAGTTGCTGTTGTACAATTAAATGGTGGATGGGATTTATTACAGATGGCCTATATGGTTATAATTTGTGCTAAAATAGGACATTTTCCGATTATATGTTGTTCTTTAAAAATGTATTTATCTATTATTTTGCGTTCATTTCATAAAGTAGTAATTATAACATCACAGGGGAGGAACCAGCAAATCCGACACCGCTGGTGCAACCGGGCGTTCGATGTGCGGGTTTCCGGAAAAAGATGTGCTAGACCAAACTTGTCGACACTCAGGTAGGTGAGCTTACGTTTTAATTTCCCCAAATTTTGGTCTAGCACATCCGTTTCCGGAAGCCCGCACATCGAACACCCGGTTGCACCAGCGGTGTCCGATTTGCTGGTTCTTCCCCGTGAACATGCGGTTTTCCAATGTAGCTATTTATATAGACAAGTTAATGCCTCTTGATATATAGTGCTCTCCAAAGGTCATGAGTCAAAGTTTTTGCAACGGGATAAATTAGTTTACTTGATATCAACATGCTAACAATAAATCCCTTTAAGAACGAAAATTTAAAATAAACCTGTTACATATGATTTGAAAATGACCAGCTTAATACACATCTGTTATGAGTAAAATGATATCCATAAAAAGGTTTAATGACGAACGAATGTAAACAGAAATAAAACATTATATTTAAAGTTATAATGTAATTGAAAATAGGCAACTATGTAGCAGCACTTACTCCGTCTATTCGTTTATCATGTACTTTGTCTCAAAATATGCCACTGTGTCTTGCAACCTACCAAGCTCTTGACGCGTGGAATGTTGCGTAGCGTTCTGGTTTTTTTATGAAGCCCAAATGATGGGTAACCCTATGCATTTAAAAAAAAGAACTATCTTGTTGGAGGTCCACATGACGATGTTTCTTGAAAATTATCTATGACAATTACTAAAAGGTCCATAACTAAGCCCCTGATGGGTATCATGTTCAGCAAGTAATTTCATACTGTAACTTATAATTGACTAAAGCATGTTATATAATTAAGACTTTGGCAAAAATGAAGTGCCACCTACCGCAGAGATATAAACATTAAACATTTTACTGTTTTCAGCAAAATAGTAAAAAGACCACCCAGGTTAAATTACTATATACCTTTGTAGAATATTTTACTAAGATTTCTAGAAATTTTAGAAAACATTGCTTGCCAATCATCATGTTTTATGACATATTTCAAAATATATATGTTGACCTTTGAAAATGTTGACACATTTTCTTTGATATTGTATCTTTAAGAAGCAGTATGTGCCACAAAGTTGCTGTATAGAATACCTTTATTTTGACTAAGTCAAGGGCCACAACTGTCATGTAACTGGTCCAGTATAAAAAGTTTAACACAGGGGCACAAATTCTCTTCCCAATTTGAAGTTTGGTGACTCTAGGTCTATTAGTAAAGGAGCAGTGCGTGCTACAAGATTTTTTTTTAGGACGTACGTACTGGACGGACGGACAAGAGCAAATCTATATGCCCCTGTCTCCAGGTGGGTGCATAAAAACGACCTTCTACCTTGGTGTAGAAAACTGAATGGAAATATCATAACGGATATTTATAATCACAGTTGCCCATTATCAAAAACGAGTGTAACTTACTATATGTTCTGGTATTATTAATGAATCCTCAAAAAAGTTAAATATGCATAAAAGATATTGTACATATCGATGTCAAAGGCCTAAAATTCAAACTTTATATAAAGACTAGTCTAACGGTCATTCAACGGTCCTAAAGTTCGACATATGCCTACCTGCCCAGATGAGTGAAGAAGATATTTTGTGACACTTTCAATGTATGTATGAAGGATTTTCCCTATAGAAACCATGTTAAATCAAGTGACCCGGACAGGGTCAATTTTGAACCGGGGGTCATGATTTGAACACTATCCGCAGATGTCTACTAGGCAATGCTACATGCCTCTTTTGAGAAGACGCTTTTCAAAGTTGTTCCTTTCCGTTGCCATGGCAACTATTGTTTTGCATTGAATGAACAATGATACAACTTCATGCAAAAAACTTCCCTGTCAAGTTTCATCAACAAAAGCCCGGTCGTTTTATAAGAGATGTCATTTAAAGGAAATTGTCAATGGACAAATGACCTTCAATGGTTAGCTATCCTCACCATTGCCATTTGTTTCATGAACACTGACCTAGTGGTTTCTGAGATGTCGCTTGAAGGAAAATGTAAACGGACGACGGGCGGTAAGCGGATCCTATAAGCTCACCATGGCACTTTCTGCCAGGTGAGCTAAAACAAACTAAATACTATAATAGTAACATCTGTAAATACTGTAACAAAGGAATCACAGTGAAATACTGGTCATTGTGTTGCTATATACATATGATTTGTTAAATATAGAAAGTAAAACTTTATAAGAAAACAAAATAAGCCGAACAAACACTGAATCATATATTATGCAATCTAATCTTTACAGTTTTACATTCACGTGCATAATTTTCATAATTTTTAAATTCTAAATAGCCTTAATTATGTCTCCCCATCCACACACATGGGCGAGAGAAATTGGTTTTGGTAGGGTTGTCTGTCTGTCTGTCACAAATCTCTGGAAGTATTTGAGGGAAAGTTTACATGAATGTGTATCAGCCTGGGGAGTTATGGCCTTCGCTTGGTGAAAATTGGCAATTTTCAACTTGTGTCACGAATAAATGCAAAGCTATTTGAGCTTCAGTCATAAAACTTACAGGAATGTATATAAACACTTCAAATTAAGCACCTGATGTTTTTGATGTAGATACATCAATTATTTGCGGAATTCTGGTCACCGAGTTAATGAAAATTGATGATTTTTAACTTTTGTCGCGTGTAACTCAAAAATTATTTCAGGTACAATTATGAAACCAAATTGGAGTGTGAATCAGCATGTTTGGGCTTTTGTTTTGTCTGTACGTGCATCTGTCTGTCCGTCACAAATGCTGTGCTGCGCGTATCACCAAAAGTAATCCAGTTAGAGTCATAAATGTTTAACGGAATGTTCATCAAATTAATTAAAAAAGTTATTCAATAAAAGATGAGACAATTTTTCAAATCTGTGAGACAGCTGAACTGTGTGTGGAATTTTTAGATGCTACATTTGGGAAGCAATGACTTCAAGGTTACAGAAGTAAAATTAAGTAATAACATACAAAACAATAATATAAAATTGTTACACAAAACAAACAAATACCAAATTGTCCAAGTATATAATATGACCTTCGACGCGCGAAAATGTACCTTCGGACATTTGTTAGATTATTCGACAATAATTGATAAAAAAACCCCATAAATTTTACATTTTTGTCACCCTCTTTAAATGCAAAACCAATGTTAAAAACTGATAACCACTATGTTTTCCTCAACAGAAACATACTTTCGACTTCAAAATCCTCCAAGACCATTACTACGGCAACAGCGATTTGAAATGATTCTTTTTTTTATATTTTGGCTATACCTTATGAAAAAGGCATATCGTGGAAAGAAGACATGAAATAGTTCACCAGATATGATATATATTGAAAGAATATATAATATTGATACCAAAATTAATGATGCTGTTAGGAAATGATTACCGGAATAGTTCATGTACATTGAAGTGAGTTTTGACGTCAAATTGTGGTATGTGACGTCATTTTTAGAGTGAACAATGACGCCTTAGATATACTTTTTCAAAACGTTGTAGTTTTGTATGTACTGGACGCAGGTAACTGAAATTTTCCAATATTGATATTAAAATATTGTTTATTTAAAATATGCAAGAAAGCTAGTTTCCAAGTATTTTGTCCGAAGAAAAATTCAAGAAATCAACTGCTTAATATGCAAAAACACAAACTGTGACAGCCATGTTCTACATTTCATATTTGTTTCAGTGTTTTGAAGTTTACACCTACTTCCACATCCATTATATTTATATTATATTTTGCCAACATATAACGATTAACTTGAAATGTGTTTGTGAATGATCCAAAATATTGCTTGAAACTGCTCATCCTGTTTTTATAGACAAAACCAACCTACTAAGTTCGAGGTTCCTAGGCCGAACCGTACTCTAGTTCTTGATCAAACAATGTTTGGTCTACCGACAGACTGACCGACCAACCGACTGACATGTGCAAAGTAATATACCCATCAATCTGCAGTGGGGGCCATAGCAATTTAAGGATTGTAACAAAAACCAAACTTGACCTCAGACCTGCATTTTGCACTTAAGTCTTAATCAAATCCATGCAACCTTTCAAAAGTTACCGATTGGAAACCATGATTTTGATGAAGTTTAAGTAAATAAAGTGGCAATAAGTCCTATAACAAACGGCCCACTATAACTAAAACTTGAACTCGATCTGTTTTTTTATTATCATAAACATTCAATCACAATTTGAATCAAATTCATGTAACCTTTCAAAAGTTGTTGACCAGAACCAAAAATTTGCATGGATATACGCATGGACAGAGGTCTGTCTATTGGTGCTCTACCGCCATTCTTCAAATAGCAGGGGCATAAAGAAGTTTAATAATAATTGGGGCCTGGTTTTCCTGGTACTATCTGCAGGCAACAAAAATTGAGTCTTTCTACAGTCAAAACGCAGTACAGTAAACTCCGTTTATATAACGACTCTGGATATAACGAAAATCTGGATATAAGGAACAAATTTTCTGTGCACAAGTTTTTTTTCTTCACTTATTTAATATGAAAATGTTATATGGATAAAACAAACTCCGGATATCAGGCACAAATTAAAGTGGTCCCAAGGAGTTCGTTATAATTACCAAATCGCTTACTATTTTACATGTAGTTTTCAGGGCTAGCTTGGCCTTTAAGTCAATGCCAAAATTGGCTACAATAAAAGTTAGACTGGATCAAAAGAAATCAAAGTGGCTACAGCTTTGAAAAGGAAAGACATATTCTGTGTGCTATGCCATCCACTCTACTTGGAAACAATGGCTAAAAGAATAACAGAGCCAGTGCTAGCCATGAGTTAAACATGTGAGACATTTTTTAAAGAACTGTTAAAACAAAACTTTCAGCAAAATGATTCCATATACGATCTTAAGTCATGATCCTTTGAAAGCAGAATAAAACAGAACAATAGAAAAGTGATGGAATTATTCACACTTCTTATCAAACACTGCATCACTGATGTCGTCAAGCCATAAATGGCATAGCAGCAATTTTTAGCAAAACTTACGACATATGTGTTTCCACAAGTTCAAACAAGAAAAGTGTCTTGCTTGGTAACAAACTGAAAGCACCTGTGGGACCAAGATTGGACATATCATGCAGTTACTTTCACATCCTATACCCACACGCTTCCTTTATTTGTTTCAAGTATTTGTCCTCTTGTGTATTGATCGCGGAATCACTGACTTGGCCGTCTTCATACACAAAGAAAAATCTCGTGCACACGTGGTCTGGTTCTGGACACACCCAGATGGCATTGTTCTTTTGCAGGGTCGGAGATGTGATAACCTCACAGAGGGCGATACATGTGATATTTTGTGATTTAAGGAAAAGTGGTTTACTATCAATCTGTGCTTTGTTTTTCTTGACAGTGTGCGAGTCGTTGCCCATTCTTGAATATCCCATGGAAGTAGAGACATGAGGACTCAGGTAAATCCCTTTACCGTAGGAAGCTCCATTAACTTGAAGTTTGGTGCCAGAAGCATTCATAAGTCCTTGTCTGAAAGTACCGGTACAATCATTTATCCGTTACCTTTCTCCCTCTCAATTTATGAAATACTGTATATCTGGTAATTTTTGCTTGTCGAAAATTTCGTGATTTGAAAGCAAACATACTTATTTGTGAATCTCATATTCACAAAAGGATACCAGTAAATCTATGTGAAATGAAGGAACACAAGATTTTCAAGTTAGCGAAGTGGGGAATTTGCAGAATACAAAATTTAAATAATCGCCAATATTACCCAATTTACAGAACACATGTTCTTCTATCAATTTACACAGGACTGTTTGTTTGGTAGGGTATCCTCTAGAAATTAATGAGCAGATAAGTGGTCTGCACAGATCATGATTTGACTACACAGGAGTGCAGGCTGATCATGATCTACAGTCACAAATAGTGTACATTTAATATGAGAGCTACCTGCAAAAGGAGTGATAAAGAACTGTAAGCCTAGAAATATTGAACGCTCTTTAAATAAGAACAAGAGCTGTCCCTCACAAGTGACGAATGCCCCCGAAAGAGGTGCCTCACAGTCTGTGTCCTCTCCATGTGCTCAATAAATGTGCTATGTAATTTTAAAATCCTTCCATGCATGACAGAGTAATCATGCATACAGTATTCCATTACTTTAAACACTAAGTGTGACCTTGACCTTTGAGGTAGGGACTTGGGTCTTGCCTGGACACATCCGCTTGATGTGCTAGACATTTTTGCCAAGTTATTTTAAAATCCTTCAAAGCATAATAAAGTTATAGTCCGGATACAAATGTATGCATATATACAGGATTCCATTACCTTGACCTTTGTGGTAGGGATGTGGGTCTTGCACGCGACACGTCGTCTTGATGTGCTAGACATTTGTGCCAAATTATTTTAAAATCCTTCAATGCATGACAAAATTATAGTCCGGACACGAATGTGTGCATATATGCATATATAGAGGAATCCATTACCTTCAAACTATAAGTGTGACCTTCACCTTTGAGGTAGGGATGTGGGTCTTGCACGCGACACGTCGTCTTGATGTGCTAGACATGTGTTCCAAGTTATTTTAAAATCCTTCAATGCATGACAGAGTTACAGTCCGGACACGAATTTGTAAGTGGGGACGCACGGACGCACGGACGGACAGACGGACAGACGGTGCGATTTTAATATGCCTCCCTTCGGGGGCATAAAAATTCACGGAACTAGTCAACCGGAATTTCAACAGTCACAAAATTGAAGAAATCGCAATCATGCTTGACGTCACCTTGCCTATTCGTTCTATGAACAACACGCCATCAAATGTTGATAAAGCTTTCAGTGATGTTACCGTTGAAAGTGATCATCATAACTTTAAATAAAAGACAAATCACTGATTTATATTCCTAAAATAAAGAACATTATCATAGTTATAATCCCTCTATATGGATCTGTATAACAATTCCATTCCTACTGACTACAGAGAGAAACTGTAAAATAATTTTTGACTGTCCTAGGTCCACGGTTTCTGTATTTTCATTTAAATCCGTTAATTAGAGAAATAACTCGTTGCAGCTCATTTCTTATATTTTTTCAAAGCATCTACAGTGTTGTAAGTATCGTTCTTGACCATGTTAAAAATGATTTGAAATGACCATTTTTATTGGTAATGTAACTTTATTTTGAGAGCTTTAGTAATTTCAAGTCAGTAACCTCAATTGCAGGACCATGGTGGCAAGTCAAATAAAGTTATATTACCCTTCAGAATTTCCGTATTATGGTATGATCAAGAACAATGCTGAAACCACAGTAGATGCTTTGAAAACATGTAAAAAAGCAGATATCTCGAGTTAGTTCTCTTATTGGAAGATAAGAATTAATATATACCTAAAATAAATGGGAATAAAACTGTGATACAGATTCATAAATGTTGGTTATAACTTCGGCAATGTTCTTTTTTCAAGTAGTATAAATCAGTCATGAATGTCTTTATTAAAATTATGGAGGTCACTTTGAAGAGTAATATCACTTAAAAGATCATGTAAAAGAATGTACTATACCTAATTATAGAATGCCAGTTTTCTATGCTAGAACCGTGGAATGCAAAGGTACTGCTGTGTTTCTTTTTGGCTTCTTGAAATTCTGCTTCTTTTGCTGGTGGACTGGACACCAAAAGGAACTGGTGAGGTGTGTGCATGAATTCTAACTGCCTCTCTTGTGGTAATTTCACAATATGAGACCTGAGAATTAGAGAAAACAAGACCTGTCCGTATGACACATGCTCAAACATTCTCAGTTGCTGCCAATAAAACAGAACTTTTGGCAGTAAAAGGCAAAACAAGGTGTATTTTCAAAGTGTTAACAAGGGTTGTAAGTAGGAGGACATTAAGTCCAGAGTTATCTAAATGTGTCCTGGATCCATTTGTTTTCTCTCAAAACATCTCTCTTAACTTAATAGGACCAATAGAAGCGACCAGAAAATTAATGCATCTAAGTTTGAAACAGACACAAACATTTTACTGGCTTGCATTTGTTATTTTGCAGTGATGTCATCAATACAATAAAAACATATTCATTTACAAAATAGTGTCTAAATCAAAGTACCCCAGAAGTTTTTTATGCACTTCAACTTTATATTTATCCTACTGTCAACATTTTTTAAAATTTTTAACTGCTAACAATTATTTCATATCTATATAATTTTAACAATTGGAGTATCAAGAATTTCCTTCTCCTTTATTGATACTTAGAGTAGAAGGAAAAAAAATTATAGGATCTACTAAGACAGGGAAGAGTCAAAAGCAGTCTAACAACTAATAAATTTATCAAGAACAAAATTTAAAGTACAACGTAGGTCAGAAGGTCATGATCACATGAAAAATTGGACTAGATTTTGCAGTCACACATTATGGCATATTCATTGTTAATATGAGTAGGATTAGTGAAGAAATACATGTAGAGATGTTGGATGGTTTAGTCAATTAAAGATTGCAATTTATGATAAATCAGGGTCTACAACTCTACAAGTATTACTACGATTAAGCCCATAATTAAACTCATCCCAGATCTTATTTTCCAAAAATGTTTAGTGAGAAAATGAAGGTGTTAAATAGTAAACATAGTTTTAACTTAAACATTACACTTTTTGTTAAATCCGGGGCATTCTAGTTTCTACATTGTAAATGTACTCATCAGATCAAAGCCAAAAACTCAGGCAATGTAACAAATTAACAATACTTATATATATATCAAGTTTGGGGACAGTCTATCACACTGTTCTAATACTGACCCATTAAGTGCTGCCTGCAAACCTGTTATTCTGTCAACCCAAACAATTTACTTCAATTTAAAACCTACATGCCACATAGAACATGTAGAAAGATGTGGATTGCCAGCGTCTGCTAAGGTTTAGAAGGGCAGGTTATGTGTTATTACTTTGCACAGTGTGTGGTTGCTCTTGGTTTGAAAAATGCACTTTTTACACTACACTTCTTTGCAGTAAAACAAAAACTCAAGGACATTACTTCAACAGACAAATAGTGGTAATTCTACATTAAAGCTGGTCAAAGTACAATCTGACTTATTCTGCAGCCACCACCAATAGGAACACATCTATTGTAAATCATTTTGAATTCGCGAGACAAAAAGTCGCATTTTTTTATCTTTTGGTCAATTCACAAGACCTTGAATTCGCTTACAAGCAATCCCCCTGGTACAAGCCATTGTAACAATATCAATCATTACCGGAGAAATCTGAATTAGAGAATGATGAATTCACAAAGGAGTGCTCTCACACAAAAAAATAGATGATTACGTTTTGGCGAATATTTCATGATTTACAGTGACTGTGTTCATAATAGAGAGATAGTTGTTCTTTGGAGGTTACATTGTATGTAATTTGTAGAGGAATTATTCTTTGATAAAGAAAACACGTTCGTATGAGGGTACTTGTGGTGTTGTTGAGAGACAGTCTATTGGATTTACTTTTACCAACCTGTTACTCGTTATTATCCACTGTATCAATGGGTACACAGCTGGGTTCTTAATGTCCAGGTCCTTCTTGAGGGATGATGTTATTCGGGACATTTCCGCCATCGGTGGTATAGTCTCTATTACTTTAAGCATTGTAGTGTAGTCTGGGCTCTTTGGTGTAAACAACAAATTGGATGGGTCTTTAGGATCAACCACTGTTGGAAACGGGTCAAATATAACGTTTTTACGATGTGATTTGCTTGCTGCACGAGTCATGTTGATCAAAAGATCCACGACTTCGGCTCCAGTAGCAATATCTTCTGCCGCATCAGCCATTACCTCAAGCGTCTGGAAAGCAAACACACAGCTCTCTATTGCATACTGCAGGTTTTAACATGGCCCCGTTTTGAAAAACATGCTGTTCATCACAGATTACGCAATACTCATTCATTGTGGGCATCCTCTGTCTCACGTACCTGAAGATATGTACCAGGAAGTCCACATGCTTGAGTTTCACAATTCAGTGATGTGTTATAAACTGTTGATGTGTAAGATTGAAAGAACTGTTTAACTATTTCTATGGCCGAGCATCTGTTGGAGACATTGCACTAGTAAACAAGTGCCAGTTTGAATAATTTCATCATTAGACTTTGTGAGGAAACTTGCACAAAAATTGGATATTAATCACGTAAGTAACCCAAGAGCTGAAATGACATGTTTTAACAATATTTGCAACAAAACACACTACTACAATTTCTATGAGCTTATATAACAGTAATTTGGTTGTGGAATATGTCAAAAGACCACCAGGCTACATTTGAGTAACAGCATCAGTTTTACACTGTTGGCTATTTTGGTTTCATTAAACTACATATATAACGACTCTAAATGTAGCGAAATTCCAAATATAAGGAACGATTTTTGTCTTTAATTAGATGAAAATGTTCCTAAGGAGTTCGTTTACTGTAATTTGTAATGGAACAGTAATAATATAACTTGCTTTAAATCGGCAGTATCCCTCTTTTCTGACGAAGACGTTTCTTTCCTCTCCTGGTGTTACTGTCTGCTTGACATAATGTTGTTGATTGAAATATAGAATAATTCTGTAAATTAAACAATATTCATAATCCTGAACAAATACAAGCAAAAATTCGAATAATTTTAGTTTAGTAAACTTTTATTTAACTGGTTCTAGGAAAATGCTGCTATTGTACTAGAAAATATAAAAATTGATCCGTGCATTTCATCGACTTTCTACTGACCAATCATATAACGTTTTACTGAATATTTGTGTTTTAAGCATACACTCAACATGTTTAGAAACGCAAAAGTGGCAAAATATTTATTTTAACAATGTTATCGTGTTTCAAATTTATTCAAATTTCATACACAACAAAAACAATATAAAATTGAATTCTTGTAAAAGTTTCAAAATTCATTGCAAAAATGACTTAAATAGAAATAAAAACAACAACGTCATTCAAATAAAGATGTTCAACAGGGGAAATCTTTGCGTTTCTAAACCTGTTAAGTGTAGTTTCATACATTTGTAACATTTTATATTACTCTAAATTATCCCGTCATTGTTCGTACAAATCAAAATTTAAAATGCATTCAGATCTTGGCTCTGTAGTAAAATCTCGTTGTAACGATGTTCCAAAGTCTATTACAGACATATGTGAAACAAGCAGATTTTAAATGAAGAACAGTAAACGAAATGACGAAGTGTTCTGCCATATACAAATATGAATCATACGTCTTAGTTATCTTTTGCAGTATATTTAATTGTTAAATTTAGCTGCATGTAGGATAATTGGATACGGGCTTTAAGCGTGACTTTCGCTTTGTAGTGTATAGTTGCTGTACTGCAGATTTGATGATTCAGTTTATGTTTTACGTTTAGAGTACATAGAATTCTATTAAACAGTGTATATTACATTTTGTCAGCTCAGTCATGTAAAACAAGATATATATTTGATATTATTAATGACATGAGAATTGAATGATGGGCCTGAAATATGAATTAAACCAAATGTAGGTCAGGCTCATCATATTACAATGTTACAGGTATTTATTTAACCACATGCTGTTAATGGATAAATGTACTCCCATATCTCTCTTGATATAAATTCGTAGGTATTAACATTACATCAATGGAAAATACTTAAAACGGTGAAGGAAAAGTTATTATATTTTGACACTGAAATAGTAAAGCTGGTGCAAATACTATACCTAAGATAAATCGCCAAAAACTTTGGCAAGTAATGAATGAATATAATATCATATCTCGAATCGTGCAAATAACATGCACATGACACCTATCGGTCGAACATCCATACCTTTAAATCATACATTCTTTCAAGTTATACATATATCCATGTTTTATAATGAATCTAATAAATAAATTAAATTTTACTCCATAAGAAAATATAGAAGGAGATTTACCTTCAAAGCGAAAACTGAAATTCACACGGAAGTTACCTGTGCATCATTTTCTAAAAATGTTATTGTCAATGTTAACCCTGTATATAGTGCCCTCCAACAGTTTTTGGATAATTTTGACAATTCAGGTGTTCGACAATTACCAATTTTCAAAACTTGTGTTGTAAAAGATAGATTTGTTACGAGTAATGCTATCCATAAATGATTTGGAAAAAGAAATAAAATTTGTTTTCGGTCACTGCACAAAATATCGAGTATAATACAAATGGCCTTAGATGTGTTTTCTAGCATGCAGTCAAATTCGCCTTTCGAAATTTCGTAAAACACTGTTTTTTTTATGCGTAGCAGATACATTGTTGGACCCTATGTTGCTTTCTATGAATGACGAGTACTGTTTCACTAGAACAGTCATGGCATACTTCTTCGCAACAAATAAGCAGGCTCATACATTGTGTCCGTCTAACTTTGGATTGTCGGAGTGCACGAACATGGACTTATTAGACCTAATAAAGAACCAGGAAGGTACTACATTGAAAAAGTGCTATTTTGGTTGACGGATGGTAGATATCTAATCAGAAAAAACATATAGAAAACGATATTTTGTATAGTTACGATTTGAATGTTATTTAAAACACAAACTGGTTTGAGTAAACTGTATGTTGACAACCAAATTTGCACGTACATTATGTAGCCTGACATCCAACAAGAAATTTAACGCAACCTAGAAGTATTTGAATATGTATTAATTATTCACTTACTCTTATAGAAATGACATTGCTGTTGATGCCAGTCAAGCCAAATAGAAAAGTATTACCTCATTAATTTATATTTGCTTTCTATGGACTCTTAAAAGTATATTTATATCACTAGAAAAGATGTTGGATGAAAGGTATCTGAACTGAACTAATAACGATAACAATTACATGAATTTCAGTTTGATAAATAGTAGGACATAAAGTTGGAACGGATATACTCAAGATTGATTCCCTTGCTTCTTCGTGTTACAGTATATGAAAGACAATAGATGCGAACAAATATAGCATTAAATACTAAATGAAAACTAAAAGGTAACATGTATTTAATGTGTTTCATGTATCCTAGTTCTATGCATTAAATATGATATATCGCAAGATCTACCTTGAAATCATTTTCCTAGTCTCTAGATAGATTTCCCCGATCAGTACAGTATTTTGAACTTATGCCAGTGGTTCATGAAACAATAGCTTCAAATACAGAATGGCGCATGTTAAGCACAAATTTATGCACATGTAGTGAAGGCATTGGTAGCGCTCATTGGTAGTCTCTCTCTTGAAGATTGATTTCATCTGGAACTAGTCTTGAGAGCGATTAATCTAAGTTTTAAGAACTTGTTTTCCAATCGAGAATAAATAAATTAGTATAAATTGAATCATTCAAAAACCGTTATATCAATCAAAGTTGATAATTATATGTACTTGGCTATAAAGGTCCACTACTAAGCGAAAATTAAGTGACAGTTATTTCAATGGCAATATTTTACCTTATGCAAGACACTAAATAATGAAGATTGGCATGTTAAAATTTACAAAAAGAGTTTGGAACACGAAGAAAAGTATGTGTTTTATGTTGAAATCTCAGTGAATCGACAAAATGACCACAAAGGTTTTTTTAACTTTCTTCATGATGCATAGAAAAAATAAGTGTACATGTACTGTGATTTATTTATAATTTCTACAACTTTCATTTTTTATCAAAAATAACTTATTTATGTGCTTTTCAAAATATATTAGAATTTTCGCTTTCCTTTGTATTGGACCTTTAAAGTAACAAATGTGTGCAGTGATTTGGTGAAGGGTATAATATGATCTCAACCGTTTTAGTTCATACTATATTGTCATAGTAATTGATACTAAATAATACTAATATTGCTAGTAACTAGTCTACACAAATATACCTGACCACAGGCAAACAGAAATGTTAAAACTAAAATTAGTTAACTCAACTTAAAGCTAAAAATAAACTCTTGAGCACAATATGGAAAACACTTTGCTACTTTCGGTTTTATTGACAGCATGTGATGCATTATAGTCAAAATAAACATTAACTTTCCAAACTGTATTATTTAAGTTAAAAACTGCGTAAATACAAACAGAGTAATAGAAGATAAAAGAAACAATAATGTGACGCGCCGTGAGACTTTGGGCCAAATGCGGTAAAAATCATTGTGAGAAAAACGCTTGCAAAGATGTTCGAGATTTTCACATGTTAATCAGCGTACTTGCCTTCGTTAAATTCAGTTCTGTGAACGTTATCGTTCAGTAGTGTCGATATCTAGGCCGATACCTTTTCAAGAAAACTTTACGAACAACCCCTTATTTATATGTTCGTACTTTTCTGGTTTCCCATTTCTAAAATTAGATCATTACATTTGTACTGTATGCAAACTGGGACAGGTTTATTCCCCGGAAATGTACGGAAAACCCGGAAAAGTTTACGGAAAACCCAAACATCATTTAACATGTTATAAAACCTTAGATCAGACGTTTCTAAATATATATAAAACTTTAACCCAAATGAAGTAGTTATTTCACAAATACCTTGGCAAAGTACGGTGTTTTTGGCTATTTTTGTCGCAATTTTTCAAGAAATGTAAAACCCGGAAATCAAAACAAATGTTCCAAAGACAACATTTATCATCCGACTGATATAAAACTGGTATCATTGTAAAGAAGACGTTTTAACGTTTCCAAATATATATGATGCATTAACTTAAAAAAGTAGCTATAACACAACTACCTCTGCAAGTTAAGTTAATTTTGCTTATTTTTTTTTTTGTTTCAGTTTTTCAAAGAATATAATTTACGGAAATTAAAAAATATGTTGCAAAGACAACATTTTTCATCCGACCAACATAAAACCGGTATCTTTGTGAAGGATACGTTTTATCATTTCCAAATATATATATAACACTTGAATTCAAAGAACGTAGTTATCACACAAATACTTCTGCAAGTTGTGGTAATTTTGCTTATCTTTTGTGTCAAAAGTATTACTGTACTTACGGAGAGCGTTCAGTTCCAGATGAATAGACTGTGAGTTTTAGCTTAATAAAAGACCGCTTGTCCGTCAATCAATCAATCAATCAATCAATCAATCAATCGATCGATCGATCGATCGATCGATCGATCAATCAATCAATCACCATCATCATCAGTCAGTCAGTCAGTCGGCACCAATTATAAACATTTCATTGATAAAGGTATAATTACTTTCAATACTAGTATAGTACTATCCATCTGCATCCAGGCCAAACCAATCGGAGGCGCTCTGATCAGGGCCCGACATATTCCCCAAAATAACAAAAATATTTGATCAGTTGATTATTTAAATTTGATTAAATGAGTTGGTGTGTAAAACACCCGGTGAGGTCAAATAACCTCCCTTCCCGACTTTAATTTTAATGATATATGAGGAAATATAGTTACTTTAATCACTGATGGCCTAACTTGAATAAAGATACAAAAAAAAGTTATTTCATCAAATATCAACCTTATATAATAACTACGCATTGAACAAGCTCGGGAAAGTTTTTAAATCAAAGGACTGAAAGTGGAGGGTCGATTGTCTCTGAACAACACAGACTGTACACATACATGTGTAAATATCAGGACAACCCATGCATGAGTAAAGTTATCAACAAACTGGAGACACAAATGTCCACAGAGTTTGACCTTTAACCATATGTGTAAACTTTACTTTTGATAGGAACCCATGTGCTTACCTTTTGCATTCAGTGACTACATGTATGTTCAACTACCCTATAAAGTATCATAGCTGTGAATGTTAACTGAAAAGTGGATTTTTACAAACCTGAACTGAAAATTCAAATTTCGCACAACTGTTAATGTCATTCAAAAGTTATTTAAATTCCTATCCTAAATTGTAGGCAAAAACTGAACAATGAGCAAGATCAAAGAAGACACAGAGTAAATAATAACTGAACAAAAAAACAGTGATACAAAGTATCACAGCGGGCCCACAAACAAAACTGACATGTAAATATTCTAGAAATTGGTGATGATTGATGTTGAGGCATGGCCCCAAAAGAACCCAAGGAAACCAATTCTGGTTGTACAAGCAAAACCTGACACGACTACTGACTGAACTTTACTGTTATCGAATAATATATATACAGTATGTCTTATTAACATTATCCTTGTAAGTTTGACATGAATGAAGTTTTCTATGATTATTTGCTGTAAAACATTTAAAATGGTTTAAAGTCTTAAAATTATAAGTAAAACAGAAGAAAAATGTAAAAAAAACTGTATTAGATGGGTTTCGAACTCGCGTCCGCCACAGTAAGTCAGCGCAAATGCAATTTCCAGCATCTCTACCAACCGCTCTACGTTCGCCGACTATAGAGATATTGGTAAAAAAACGAGTTGTTATAAATTTTTATGTCCAAGTCGTTCGTTCGCGCATTAATAGTATTTACGATTAATTACACATTTAAAGAACAATAACGAAATAATATTATTCTATTCTGAAATGTTTTTAAATTATTTAGATGTATTACTATATAATTTTGAAAACAGAAATCGCTATAATGCCTAACAACTGTCTATATGGAACTACTTGTTTGCATGTTGTGCGTTCGGCCGCAAGGCCGATATACTCTGTTAACATTGGCTCGATTTAAAAATCGACCCAAAAACTGACGAATCTTAATCAAACATTGCTTCCCATGTTTTATCTTTGAGGTCTGTAGCATTTATAGATATGTATCGTATATTTAGAGAAAGAGACATATAATAAATGTATAAATACTTAACAAGATTACAACTGATGAAAGTACAAAAAAAAATAAGAAAACACATGTATTAATACGGACATCACATATTACCAGGAACAATATTGACAAAGCCATTTTACTCCTGACAGTCTCTGTATAACCTACGCATCTCTTACGGAACCATTTAAGTTTGCTATATTTGTTATCACATTTCACCATACCACCAACTATATCTGGCAGCTTACATGTACAATAAATTTTAACCGAACAAGCTTTAGCATCTTTACAAGGCATTTTAGGCATTTTTTCAATTTTAGGAAATGTTACATTTTCAATACAATATAACAAATGCTGTCTCATTTTTAGTATATCATAGCTTATGTTTGACATATCTACATTAACTTCTTTACTTAACAGTTCGGTAAGATTGGCGATGGCAAATACTCCGCAGTCAGCAGAATTTTCCTAACGTTGAATGTCAGGTATTTTAACATTTGTAGTGTGTTCTGTATTGTCATAGATTTGAGAAATTTGTATTGAAATACTGCTATTTAATGTCCTTGAGCTCTCTAAACTGTCTAAAAGTACAACATATCCCTTTTCTTTTGATTGGTACAAAAGTATCCAGTGATGACTGCCGTTGTAGTGAACTTGAGTAGACCGGGTTGTTTTACTAATTTCTTCACAATCGGGTTTGTCACTCTTCATTTCTTCCATGTTTATTTCAATTTCACTGGAGCAATTCATTTCAAGAGGCAATGACCTGTCGCTACTAAGATTTAGTTCAAATTCTTCTTCAAGAACATCCTCAGCAATAGAACTTTAACTGTTTTCATATGTGGCTTTTTCAAACTTTATGTTTTTACATGTGGATGCTTCTCATAGCGACTTCTTTTACAAGAATGAGATGGAGTTGCAGTTTTAACAACAGACTTTGGCGTCGATGCCATTGATTCGGACAATTTTTGCTTTACAAGTGAACTGGTAGGTGTGTTACACATGCCAGTTTTAGCGGATGGCGTCATAAGTATTGAATCAGGCGCTGGAATAACTTCAAAATCTGCTTTTTAGGGTTTCTTTTGTCCTGTCTTTTTTGCAACTCGCGCTTTGCTATTTTTTCTTAATAGTGTTAAATTTCTAACAGAGGGTTTATCGCAAATGCCGTCAATGTTTAATGCCATTTTCACTGCTAAAATATGATAACAAAGCCCTGTAGACGGACAACTGCATGTTTCCTTTGGAGTTATTGTTACAAGAAGTTTTGTTCCTTGTATACCCTCAACGACAAATGTTTTCATTGACGGTATCATCTTTATCTTATCGTTCTTAATTATATATTCAGCTAGTGCTTTTAACTGAGATTTGTTTCATTTCCTTTTCGTTCCTCAATGTCTTTGTCGTCGATTGTTGTTGCATTTTTGTTTTCTACTATATCAAAGATTTGTTCATCAATTTCTCTTATGTTGTTATTTTTATTATCACTATTATTCACGTTATTTTCATTAGAAATTTCAACATCTTCATGGCGTACTTTATTTCTTCATCGATGCAAGCTTTATTGAAATGTTCGAGTGCTTCTTTTGCCCGCCTTAATATTTCTTCAGGACTACCAGATATTTGGGGTTCATGAATTTTACCTCGATCTAATTTTGCGTATTGGCAGTCATCCCTTAATTTAAAATTCCCGAATCAAGCGCGACCACATTGTATGTCTGCGTACACAGAATTTTGACACATTAGTAAATTTAAACATATTAATTCCACTGGCAATTCTTTCCTAAGTTGGATTGACTTTATCATATTATTCACAGAGTCTCAGACTGCTGGATTGCTGGTAATTCCCGAATAGGGGTTATAAATATTAAAACTTTCTAAAACCCATCGACCAGAATGCTTAAAATGGTTTGATGTAAATATTTTTCAAAATAGTTTTTAAATTCTTGACTCCATTCTTGTTCTAACTCAGATTTATGGTCGGCGTATTTAAGTTCTGTTTCACATTTCATCAAGGATTGTACATGTTGAGTGTAAACAGAGAAATCGTCATTTTTCGTGTTCGTTTTCTTCAACCAAGTTTTTATATCTGTCCGTATATGATTCCAACAATGAACAATTTGTATGTTTGGTAAAGCAGTCTGTACGGCGACTTTAATCCCAGCCTCTCTATCATAAATAAATCAATGCATTCTTTCAAAAAATTGTACAAATTCCCGATTATCTTGCCAGATTTTTTCAAGGGTTTATGTAACCATGCAGCATTAACCATCTCAGTATATTTCAAAGTATAAAACCTTAGTTAAAGAACGCCTACGACACTATTCGATAACATATAGCGTTAAAGGATTATTCACGTGATTGAATAAAAAAGCTATTAAAGGGAAGTAAGTGGTAAAAGCTTTATTTGTTTAGACATATGAACACATTTTTTCATTTTTCTTGCAGTGATTGCATTGTTGTAAAGCAAATAATCTTTTGAGCAAACAATTTCGTAAATGTTGAATGTCGCGGGCACTGCTATAGCTTAAAATCAGGTCAGTACGTCAAGGTCAGCCAGTGTGAAGTTAAAATCTGCAATTAAACTATACACCTGGTGCAAATTGAATTGATAAAGCTTTAAAAACAGAAAGTAGGTCAGTAGGTCAAGATCAGCCAAAATCAAAGTTAAAACCTGCATGCAAAACTATCCATATAGTTCAAATTTCATTTCTGTATTTAACGAGTTATTGAACATAATTATAGGTTTAACCTTATTATCCCATTGTTGTCTTCAAATTTGTCTCCCAAGGCTTAAGGTAAACAAACTCCGTAAAGGACCACAAGAAAATGTTATATGCTCTTGGTCACGCAGTTCCAGACAATAAGATTTTTAACGTTTTTACAATAACCATATATACAAACAGGTAACACCTAGGGGCATGATTAAAACAAACTTAGTAGAAGTCTACTATTCCATGTTACATTCCAAATATCTAAGTGCTAGAGCTTGTGGTTTTGGAGAAGTAGATGAGTTTTTAAAAGGTTTTCGTAAATCTATATTAAACAAGTGACTCTCGGGCAGGGTCAATTTTGACCTCGTGGACATGATTTGAACAAACTTGGAAGAAGTCTACTAGACAATGCTACATATTAAATATCTCAGCTCTAGACCTTAAGGTTTTGCAGAAGAAGATTTTTAAAGATGTTCATATACAAGTCTATAGTAAACAAGTGGCCTCCTGGGCAGGGTCAATTTTGACCCCAGGTACTAGACATGTATGCCACATACTCAACATCTAAGCTCTAGACCTTTTGGTTTTGCAGAAATAGATTTTTGAAGTTTTTCTTGTAACGAGTGGCCCCCGGGCATGATTTAAACAAACTGGGTAGAGGTCTACTAGACAATGTTGCATACGAAACTTCGAAGCTGTAGACGTTGAAGTCTTCAAGAAGACAATTTTTGATTTTTTTCCTTTATAAGTCTTTGTAAAACAAGTGAACCCGGGCGGGGTAAAGTTTGACCTCGGTTGCATGATTTGAACAACATGTTAGAGTTCTACTACACAATGCTCCCTACAAAATATCTAAGCTGTATGCCGTGTGTTTTTGCAGAAGAAGATTTTTTAAGCTATGAGTTCTGCACGGAATGGAATTATTTGAACAAACTTGATAGAGCTACATGCCTGGATTTCATCACCATTTGCCAATCGATTTCAAATGAGATGCTGTTTGAAGAAATTGTTGACGGACGGACGGACATCGACGAACGACGGACATCACGCGATCACAAAAGCTCACCTTTAACACAGTGCTCAGGTGAGCTAAAACAGCATGTACATGTAACTGTTACCGATATAAAAAATAAATCAAGAAGTAAATCCATGAATGAAAAGTTGTCCGAAGCTGTTGATGTCAGACACAATTTTGACGCCCATGTATTTACACTCTTGGTTCGTTTTAAGACTCGTCTCCAGAACGAGATGGAGCCTATATTTACAGGTCATAATTTACTACTATAACACACCACTATGTGTTGTATCTAACCCATATGTAATACTGTCAGTAAGGTATTATGTATACAAAAAACATAATTGACTCAACATTATACAATGATGGGCTCATGAGGCATTCACATCATGTGGATGAGAGCATGTGTATATCACATAATGTGCAGTACCTCATTAGTCAGTAAATGTTTACTTATATGTTTGAAGCTTATTTCATGCTTGAAACACACTTTCTATCTTAATTCTGTTAGTCTTAAGAAAGAATACAAACGTTTCAAATTTTTGAAATCCTTCTTCTTATGCACTTAACAATAAATACAAGACGAAACTTCAAACGTACCAGCTCCCTGTTTCCTTCTTTAGTTAATCAATCACCCTTCCAATATCTGCCAGCTTATTTATAGCTATCTTTACACGCAAACTATCATGCATTTCATTTAAGAAGACACTGGGTAGATATTTCCGTTAAACGAATTTCAAATGGATTGAGTGATACAAATTTCATACGGAAGAGAATTCCAAGAGTTAGTTTCATAAAGAAGAGCATCAAGGCAATAATCCATGTTAAGTCTACGGAGGTTTAAACGTAAAAATTAAAATTAATCTGCCATATAATTTATACCACTCGATCATTTTGAAATTCATGTAACGGAATATTGACAAAATTTAGTATTCAACATTTCCAACAAAGGGACTTTGATGTTCTTCTACAGATAAAGATTATTGACATAAATAGCATTTTGACTACAAAAGCCATTAGATTGCTAGGTTAAAAGACGTTTTTGTGCAAGTGATTTAAAAGTAAAACAAGTCAATTGAATCGTACCTTACAGCATAAAGTTCCGATGACTGTTTGAGATCAACATATGAACAAACTTTCATGAAACAGTAGTCACATGACCTTTAACCTAAACACTGGTCATCATGATGGGATGAATTTTGACACAAGTTTAATGAAAATCATTCAAAAGATTAAGGAGATATAGTCTGGTGACATTAGACCCTTAAGGGTGACATTGACATTAAGCCAATCGTGGTTGATACACGGATTCTCTACATACCGTATTTGTGATTAACATTTACCCAAAGTTTTAAGAAAATCCTAAATGTGACATTGAAGGCTAGTGAAACAAATATTGCACGTTTCATCCAATTTGTCCCATGTATCAAAAACTCATTCCAAAGATGAAGAAGATATAGTGTTATGACCTGAATTATGACCTTGAACTAAAGGTGGGCAATATGGGCAAACACTGCGATATTATTTTTATGCATGAGGAATTACAGCCCAGTTACAAAAGACCAAAACATAACCCTAATTTCAAACTCAAGCGCTATGTGTGACATTGGCTTTAAAGATAGCCACCCATCCCCCACTCCTCCTTTTTGATCGTTTTGTGCATGACACGCCCTTATGGCATCAAAAGCGATTTATGAGGCTTTTTCAAAATCAACCAATGCATGAATTACTAGTAAATAACTCTGTATCACAGGTTTTGAACCCGCAGTATGATATTAACCTTCAAGATAGTGTGTGGTGCGTGACACATCTTTGTGAAATGGAGAAAAACTCTGTGAAGTTATTTGAATATTGAAGATACAGTCCGGAAACGGAAGTGCGAACTGACAACTTACAGACGGACTGAACGGAGCAAACTTAAAGTCCCCAACTGTTTTTGACCGGTTGGGTACTTGTACACTAAAAGTTTGCACAAAATAATTCAGCATTGCTTCTTTTTTTAAGGTCCCAATGATCTAACATAGTTATAAAGGCCGGCCAAAAGGGCATATATATTGCAATACTAATCTTAGCAAAATTTGCTTGTGGATTCAAATTGAAATGTCCAGAGAGATTGTACATACGCTTCATTGACTAAAATTTTGAAATAGAGAAAACAGAAAGTTAGAGAATATTACAAACAAAGAACACTTTTATACAACAATTCTTACAATACTAAAAATTAACATTGAATATTACACATTGTAAAATATCACCTTGCTGCGCCACATACTACGTTGTTACATCACTTATATGATAAAACACATAGTCCATATTCAATACTATTTGCAATTTGATTCACTTTTCGTTTCCTAATTGTCAAATGCCCTTTCTGAATTTACATTAGAAAGGAGATAGTATGCATTCCAGCTGGTATAATAGAAATGCAGAGTTGTCTGTCGTTTATCTGTTGATACAGCTGTGTGCGATCAGATAGGGTATTTAAAGCCTGATACGGTTCGAAAACTCTAAAGTTAAACTTAATGTCAAAGGTACCATTAGGTATTTCCAAAGGACTCTGGAAGGTAATTTTATTGCCTTCGATTACAAAGTCGGAAATGTTGCCAATGTTTGGAGCAGAAATCGTTTTTACAACTTTAACAAAGGTACCAGTAACCGATTTTATTCTTGGTTTCCTAATGTGTTGAGGCTGTTCTCCTGATGACTGATGTACAATGCGAAGTAGAAATCCATTGATTTGACCCAAATTTCGCGGAGCGCCAGATACATCAATAATGATTTCTTTTCTGGATCTTTTTCGCACTGGAAATTTTTCTAACGTTGTAGAACCTTCTGTCGCAATATACTGATACAGCATAACCTGTTCCTCGCTGGTAAGTATTCCAACCGGTGTCACAACACTGGCAAAATCGGCTATTGGCATAGTTGGGAAACGGATGGCAAACAAAGCTTCTCCGAGACGTTCACGCATATGTTGTGTATCAGGAGTGACACTTTCTGACTGGCAATTAGCTTGTGACCATCTAATTGCTGCGTTGAACACTTTTGTTTCTTCCTCTGTCAAATTGTCATGTTTAAGTAGATTAAGCAATGTTGCCTGAGAAACTTTCAAGAAACCATGTGACGCAAAAACTTCAGTTGCATTATCTACAATATAGTCGAAGCATCTCGTTTCCAGTGGTTTCATATCGTAAAAGACTGCTTGCTCATGGATAGCACAAACATTGCCCGAGTCTATGTTACTTTCTAGGTACAACGAACACTGTTTCACAAGTCCTGTCAGAGCGTACTTCTTCGAAGCGTAAAGGCAGGGTAATACATTGTTTCCATCTAACTTCGGATTGTCGGAATACACGAACCTACAACATGAAGCCGAGTTAAAAACAGACAAGTGGTTAAATTTTATATATCTAAACAGTTTTTCCCCCAAACGAACGTGTTTTCAAAAAACAGTCATTGTAAAGATTTGAGATTTTGTGTATTTATGACATTTGTAAGTCACTCAGAAAGAAATCCAGTAAGGTCCTTCATCGCTCACAAGGATACTTTTGCCATTAAACAAGTTCAACAACAGCCTTGAAGAAACAAAGTAATATTAAAGCTATTGTTAAAGCTGCTCGCTCTAAGATTTTGGTGGAAATTTTTGATCTATCTGAAATTGGCATGTTTTAGAACGAATCATCAAATAAAAAGGTTCCAGGATAAACTCCTTCATATAAACTTGTTAACAAAACTACACGGATTGTCCAAATTTCATGACTGTGCCTTCACGAACAATAAAGTAGGACCAAAGGTCAAGGTAAGTGTTAATATATGTTTGGTGAACATTACACATAGTCTAAGTATCATAACTGAAGCTTAGAATAACAAGGTATATCAAAAGAGTGTGGCCAATTCTGACCCCAGGGACATCATTTAAACACTCATGGGTGGAGTGAACATACCAAATATCTTAGCTCTAGACCTTGCAATTGTGAAGAAAAATATTTTCAAAGTCTACGAAAAATAATCACCCCGGGGTGTGACCAATTCTGACACAAAGGGTACAATTTGAACAATATTGGTGGAGGATTACAATGCAATGCTAAACATCAACTATCAAAGCTTTGAGCGTAAAGGATTTTAAACAGGAATATTTTAAAGCATTTCCTTTGATAAGTTTATGTAAAACAAGTGATTCCTTGGTAAAATCCAATTTCGAGCCAAGGGGTATAAATTGAACAATATTGGTAGAGGATCACTAGCAGTTTCGTAGAAGAGTTTTAAAATGTTTCCTAGTTCTGCATGGAAAACAATTCTTTGAATACCTTTGGAAGTCTCATGTAAGAAACACTCTTGCCAATTTTCATAAACATTTGCCAAGTGGTTTCAGATGAGAAATGATGTACGTACGACGGATGACGCACGGTGAAGGGTGTTCGGTTCTAAGAGCTAACCTTGGCACTCAGGTGAGATAAAACCTATTCGTTGTGTAATGTATTGATAAATCAAGAATTTCCATAAACCATTTGCGTCATTGACATTTTGTTTTTAGTTGGAGTCAAAGAATAGCGTTTGCAGAGGTGGTGAACAATAACTGAGGATATTAGTAAGGTATTCTCAAGATATTTTTCCATGCCGGCCCCATTTTGCCGACATGAGCACCATTGCTCCAAAGGGTCACCTTGGGTACTTTTGTGCGAATTATTCAAAATTTTAAAAGCTGTTTAGGAGGAGATGACGTTTTAACATTTTTTTATTTTAGCATTAGGGGCCTGTGTGTGCTGTAAAGCAGAACGGATTGAGCAATTAAAGACGAATACCACACAAGGATACTCCTGTTAAGTTTTGTTAACATGAGCCTAGTGATCAAAGAGGAGATGTTGTCTGAAGCAACTGGTAACGACGCACGACGGACACCGGACATTCGGTAATCCCTTTTGCTCACCAATGAGCACTACGTGTTCATGTGAACTATAAATAGAACGTTGGCTTTTCCAAATAGTGTCTACACGCAATGTTTAATGTCTGTATTTGTAGTATTAAAGTCCCAGGATCACATTTACGAGCAACTTTCATTTTATGAAGAATGATGACTTACTGATAGAAATGACATTTATTTAATTGTTACCTAAAACAGTCCTCACTTAAATAAATAAATGTTACTTAATCAGTAAATTCAAAGTGATTTAATGACTTTAAGCAGAGCCAATACTAGTAATGCAAGCAAGCTAAATGCAAAATGCAACAACAATAAAGGAAATCAATATTAAAATCAGATATATTATTAATCTATCTTGAGATTTTATTCACCTCAAAAGAACTTTCATAGTGTCTGGATTAATGTCTTCAATCAGCACAGTATTTCCAACCTCAGCCAATGGTCCATGAAACATAGCTTCAAAAACAGAACTGCGCATGCTCAGTACAAACTTGTGCGCAGGTAATTTCACATTGGTATGACTGCTGAAGGTAAAGGTAATGTCTGCCAGGTGATCTGAAAGGCAAAGATGCGACAAACACTGTCCGGCCGTCTTGGAGTCCCTCAGGTCAGCATCAGTAGATTCTAATGATCTAAAACAAACATGTAATGCTGTTAATTTTCACAAGATAAACTTTTTCTTAACAAAACTAGTAACGATACCTTTCAACATTTAGTGTATTTATTTCTGCTTATATGTTAATGCTAAATTAATATGGAAATGTTTTATTGATATGACAGGGTAGTCCACTTAAAGATCCATTACTAAGGCCAAATCGATTTTTCTTTTATATCTGGAATTGTAACGGGCCTCTTCTTAGAAGGAAAGATATGACATACTGCATCGAATGTGACCATATTGTCTAAAAAATTTGAGTTTAACAAAAAAATGATAAATTATAGTTTGCTTTTTCAAAAACGAAAGTAGATTTTCCAGTTTTCGAATATCTTTGTAATTTCAGACGTCTCCTAGAGAAAGGCTGTAAATAGGTTGTACATGAATAAGCATGCCTATTTTGAATAATAATTGAAAGAACTTTTCTTCCAATGATGTGCAATGTATATCTTTGAATATTAACAACACGCAATAAAACGAAAGTAGCACAAAAAGACCACCCAGGTTAATCTAAAGAAATACAAAAACATCCACTTGTTTTTCTGCAGCAGTATTTCAAACAGGGAAATACTCCACGGCTATTGTAAAATTTTAGAAGCCAGTTTCAAACTGTCTTTCCCTGTTATAAATCCAATATATATATGTTCCGTACAACATTGGACAACTATTATATTAGGTGGCGAGTCAATACCACAAGCATCTATGGTATTTTTGTGAAATAATTCAGTTCTTCTCCGCAATATTCGTAAGAAGTAGAAACAAATGGGTTTGTAAATTTAGAGTGGTATTCTCAACTTACTCAGAAGCTTCAGTAGTTATTGCTTGTGAGTCAGATATTTGTTTTATCCACTGGCGTCGTTGTATTCTGGACAGCATGTTGGTTATAAACTATAACACTTCTGTAAATAAAATAGAAGTTCATTACATTTACATTTACAGTTACAATATAAGATTCATCTGATACCACAGTTATTAAACAAAAAGGTAGATTACAACGATAAACCAACATGTTACACACTCTACGTCATTTGAATATTGATATCTACCAAATGATAGTCCTCAAGTGTAGGTGAGGTATTCGACACATGCTCATGTCCTTTGATTAGATTATGTATGACAAGGGATATAACTCACAACATATCTGAGCTATATAAAACCAGAATAAATGCCCTCCGTTTCATCCAAAACATAAGCTAAAATTTTAGCTTTTGGACGGACCTTGATAAAATCTCTTTCAAATCAATTAAAATCAAACCTCCGTTTCATTTAAAACTCAGTATCTTGTGCATGATAGGAGCTATTACAAATATATTCATGAAAAACATATGGTTTAACTTCTTCCTTACGTGGTGGTCCAGCAGCCGGCTATCGTTTCGCCATAACGGCATGTAAACACGGATTCGTGCACTCACATTGCACCATTAAACACATGTATAACTGCAGACTGATCATTTCGAAGAGACGCAGACATTAAGAATTAGGAAGTCGGTTTTTTTCGCTAGGTTTTTATACTTGCTGAATTTCGCGAATGAAGCATTTCGCAAATTCACCAAACTCGCTAAAATAGCAAACATACAATTATCATATATAAACCAGTGCTCGCTCGCGAGTCTGTCTCATTTATTTTTATTACCATGTAACAATTCATTACGATGTATGTATGAATGAATCATAGATAAATAAAATAGAATTGTAGCTGAAAAGGTGAGAAACTCAGAGCTACGTTACGTGCCTACCAAACACAAAAATATATATAATATGTCTAAATATATATACTGCAAGATCAAATTAATTAACGACTGACGTTTCAACAAAAGTATACTTACAAAACTTCTGTACCTTCATAAACCGAAGCTTATATTAACATCAGGACTTTGAACGATGGTTCTTATCTTGCCAGTTTATCGGACTTGGCAGTCAATGCAGATAAACAAAAGTACACTCAAGTCGATAACCTCTTTGTATCAACGTCATGATATTACAAAAAGGCCATGATGGCCCTTTATCGCTCAATGCACTTACACAAGGTAGTCAATTGTTGCCACAGGGAGTCAGATGTTGTTGAGGAAGTCACCGATTGCTAGGAGAAGTCACTGGTTGCTTAGAAAGTCAGTGGTTGCTAAGGATGTCTTAGGTTGCTTGGTAACTCAGTCGTTGTTATAGGAAATCATTGAAAGGTCATGACTTGAGCAAACTTGGTAGGTGACTACTACACAATATCTAAGCTTTAGACCTTGTGTCTTTAGTGAAAAAAGATTTTAGAAGTTTTCCCATACAAAGTGTACTTCCCATACTAATTGTTCCGCTGGGCAGGGTCAATTTAGTCCCGGGGGGCATGATTTGAACAAACTTTGAAGAGGTTCACCAAACACTGTTACACATTAAATATATAAGCTCTAGACCAAATGGTTGCGTAGAAAAAGATTTGCAAAGGTGTGTATGTCTATGTTAAACTACTGACACCTAGACTGGGATAATATTGACCCTAGGAGCATGCTTTGAAAAAAACTTTGAAAAGGTCTGCTAGAAAATGCTATACACTAACTAGCTATACTCTTGGCCTAGTGGTTTTGGAATTGAAGATTTTAAAGGTTTTACCTATAGAAACTTATGTAAAATCACGTGACCCGCGGATGGGGTCAGTCAATTTTTACCCAGGGGTCATGATTTAAACAATTTTGGTAGAGGTCCACAAAGAATGCTACATGTCAAATATCTAAGCTTAAGACGTTGCAGTTTCAGAGAAGAGTTTTAAAGCTTTTCTATATAAGCCTTCTTAAAATCAAGTGACACTCCACGCTAGGTCAGTTTTGACCCGGGTCATGATTTAAGCACTATTTTCCTATGTTTGCCAACCAGAGTTCTGCATGGAATAAAATTCTTTGAATAATTTTGGTAGTGTTTCATGCAAGAAACATCCCTGCTAACTTTTACCAACATTGGTCCAGTGGTTTCAGGGGAGCTGTCGCTTGAAGCAAAATGTTGACGGACGACGGCCGACGGGCAATAATCCATCCTTAAAGCTCACTCTGGCACAAAGTGCAAAGATACATGAAGTTTTTCGACTAAATACATTAACGTTATACATTTGAAATTCGTTATCAACTTCGAAAAATCTTCAAAGAGTTCAAATCTTTTATATTAGTAGAGCGGTATCAATAAATGTTTAAACATGATGTTGAACGAATATTAACAGGAATAAAGCGTAATAAAATTTGAAACATTCTAATGGAATTAAATCGGGAAAATGAATTGTGACATTGCTTAGACCGTCCTTAAGGTAAAGTAAAAGGTGATGTTTCAAAATGTGTCTTGCAGCTACTCGAGATTTGTAGCAAAGAAGAGCTTTGTAGAAAGAGCAACGACCACCAGTAACAATTTGTACCTAAAAATCAGTTGATCCCAAGAAAGTCATAACTTTCAACCTTGTCGTCATTAAGTTAACTTCAATACAAAATCTCTAATTAATAGTATACAAACTACGAATTATTTTCATATGATACCTCTAACGGACATATTATCCATCTGTGCACTATATATTTCCTCAAAGACATTATTACGTACGGCCAATCAACCAGCATTAAGTCTACTGCCGTATGATCAGGTAGTAAGTTGTAAGCCTTTCGGATCAAAACTTTTCAAAACACCCATATTTAAAGAAGAAGACAAGGCAGAAGATCACATGGTAATTCAAAGCGCTGTGGGCTCTAGATGGCTTGGTAAAAATTAATTCCACATCATCTTTTGACTGAAAATAACGAGTAAAATGTATTTCAATGCATGACGGGAATGTACGAAAATTCTATCATATTTAAAAGAAATTTATATGTAATCGTTCGTAAATAAGGTCTTTAGTGAAATAACATCATCAATCTGAAAATCAAACTACAAACCCTAATATCGAGCTCCGTAAGATTACTTAATAGCCGGACATTGTCCAAGTGAGACGGCCAGTCAAAATTAACTAAATAACTAGGGATTATCCTCAGACAGACGAACGTTCCAGAGATACAGTATGCCTCATCGCCTATCTTATAGTCATTGCGATAGACACGATATAATACTTGATTTGCGATATATATTTGCTGAATAAAATTCTGATAACTTGCTACACAGACAAGGAAGTTAAGATTGATCAAAATTCAATCTGACTTCGATTTTCCATCAACACTTTACAAGCCAAAGCTTTTAGCAGTGTTGACGACGACGTCACATGGTCTTCGTAACATATCACAACGAGAAACAACAAAAGAGGAGATAATGCAAATTTCATTTTATTATTGTATGAAACATTTCTGTATTATGCAAAGTCTATTTTGCTTACAAATAAAGATATTCGTTCTCAGGTAACTATTTGTACTACAAAAGGAACACGATTGTCTCATACTTCTCACCTGAAAGTGAATTTGTCATCATGGACTTGTACTGAAAAATCAACAACTTTTAAACTTTCAAAATACAAAATCAACAGACACTTTGGTTCAGTTCAATCAGTTAAACTTATTCATAAGCGAGAAATGATTAATTTGATACAAGAACAGGATTTGTAGCTTGAAAAGTATATGAACTATAACTGTGTCCATAGGACACAGATGTCCCCACTTTTCACCTCTGTTACTTTGTTCTGACTGATCTGAGGCAATATTCCAGTAGCATCTTGAGTCAAATCTTGGGATTTTTCTTAAAATGAACAATTTCCTTAAAGTTATATTACCGTTCAAAGTGACCATTTTAATTTTAAATAAAACATTAATCAATGATTTATACTCCTAAATGATAAACATTGTCATAGTTATAACCCAAATATAACGATCTGTATTTAACAGTTTCATTAACATTGAATATAAAGGAAATCTGTAAAATTCAATTTTGAAGGGTAATATAACTTTAAGAAGATAGTTTAGAAAGTTAAGTGTGCATTGCAACATGTTCAAGCTTTATGAACTTTCCAACATTATACTCCAACATTTATAATGATGATGTAATCATATCTAAACATTGACTTAAGAGAGATTAATTATAAATCAACCTTACGTACTTATTAATAAGTTAAAATATTTAAGATAGAAGATTTATAAAGTTTTTCCTTTCCGTTGCCATGACAACTATAGTTGGCTGGGCCAATTTAGACCAAAAGGGTATGATTTGAACAATAGTGATTCAGGGTCACTAGTCAATGCTAAGTGCCAAATATTTTAGTTATGGGTCTTGTGGTTTGAGAGAAAAATATATTTTAAAAGATTTTCCTCTATATCTTGACAACGGGCCATGAATTGTTTTGAGGACATAATGGCGAGTAACCCAGTTTATTTTTCAAAAAATTAAAAAAAATTCAGCAATCTTATCAGAGGTCCACAAGACACTGTTTCTTGCAAATATCTACACCAATTACTTAAGGAGCAGTGCATGCCACAAACTTAACATATAGAATGCCTTAATTTTGACTTGGGATTTTATGAAGCCCAAATGATGGGTAACCCTATTCATTTAAAAAAATGAATCTTGTTGGAGGTCCACATGATGATGTTTCTTGAAAATTATTTATGACAATTACTTAAAGGTCCATAACTAAGCCCCTGATGGGTATCATTTTCAGCAAGTAATTTCATACTGTAACTTATAATTGACTAAAGCATGTTATATAATTAAGACTTTGGCAAGAATGAAGTGCCACTTACCGCAGAGATATAAACATTAAACATTTTAACTGTTTTCAGCAAAATAGTAAAAGACCACCCAGGTCTTTTTAAATATATATTCTTTATATATATTCTTTATATACCTTTGTAAAATATTTTACTAAGATTAATAGAAATTTGAGAAAATATATATTCTTTATATATATATTCTTTATATATATATTCTTTATATACCTTTGTAAAATATTTTACTAAGATTGATAGAAATTTGAGAAAATTTGCTTGCCAATCATCATGTTTTATGACATATTTCAAAATATGTGTTGACCTTTGAAAATGTTGACACTTCATTTTCTTTGATATTGTATCTTTAAGAAGCAGTATGTGCCACAAAGTTGCTGTATAGAATACCTTTATTTTGACTAAGTCAAGGGCCACAACTGTCGTGTTACTGGTCCAGTATAAAAAGCTGAACACAGGGGCACAAATTCTCATCCCAATTTGAAGTTTGGTGACTCTAGGTCTATTAGTAAAGGATCAGTGCGTGCTACAAGATTTTTTTCAGGACGTACGTACTGGATGAACGGACAAGAGCAAATTTAAATGCCCCTGCCTCCAGGTGGGTGCATAAAAACGACCTTCTACCTTGGTGTAGAAAACTGAATGGAAATATCATAAAGAATATTTATAATCACAGTTGCCCATTATCATAAACGAGTGTTCTGGTATTATTAATAAATCCTCAAAAAAGTTAAATAAATATAAAAGATATTGTACATATCGATGTCAAAGGCCTAACATTCAAACTTTATATAAAGACTAAAGTCTAACGGTCATTTAACGGTCCTTAAGTTCGACATATGCCTACCTGCCCAGATGAGTTAAGAAGATATTTTGTGACACTTTCAATGTATGTATGAAGGTCACAATGAAAGAAAAGATAACAAGAGGGCCAAGATTGCCATATATCTCTCACCTGGCTACCATTGGCTGTAATACAATGTACAAGGTCATCATTACCAGAAAGGGTCGATTTTGACCTGGGGATTTTGATTTAAACAATCATCATAGAGGTCCACTACATAATGCTATACTCAGTCAAAAAAGATAGTGTACATAGGCTTTAGACAACAAAAGAAAGTGTGCATAGGGTTTAGACAATCATGTTTGAAAATCTATAGTTTACACATACGCATAGTTGGTATCAAATTAAAAGTTAATTTATAGTCCATATGATGACATCAATGTTTTATGTGTTTTGCAGAAAAATGTAAATTTTATCAATGATTTATAAGGTAGGGATCAATTTTAAAACGCACAGATTTGAAAGAAAGTAACCAGAAAACTGCAAGATAGGTTTAACAAAGCTTGTTTCTCCTTAAACTAACTAATATCTAGTGCGGCCATATCTTCGACATATAACATCCAATAAACGAGATCGCATTGACCTGACGTAACGTCTGATGACGTCATTGAAATCATGTTCCATTCATCTAAAAATATCCACCTGACTTGGGCCTATCAGAAATGTCTCCAACTTGTTAAAATCGAACATTTGGACGCAAAATTGTATTCTTATGAAAGTTCTAGCCACCAGCATTACTACCGCATAGAGTCTTGCTTGTTTGCTTAGCTGTGATACATTTTGCAATATAATGTGTTTTCGTGTTAGTGAGATCTTTGAAATCGCATGAAAAGCATAAAGCATGATGTTCACGTGCAAAATATTGCACAAGAGCTAACATCAAATTATAGGACAATGAAATGTCAACATGACATCAACTGAGTGCAACTGAATGGTTTTAGTGTACTTATTTTGTGCTGTAAGATTGACAAACATTGGTCCACTGGTTACAAACTTACACGAGAAAGAGTCATGCACACTTTCTGTTTTGACTGAGTATATGTTTCAAATATCTAGGCTCTGGGCCTCGGAGATTTATGAAGTTTACCCTATAGAGTCAGAATCCATGTTAAATCAAGTGACCCGGGCAGAGTCAATCGTGAACCGGGGGTCATGATTTTAACAATATCCGCAGAGGTCTACTAGGCAATGCTACATGCTAAATATCTAAATTTTTTAAGTTTTTGCTTTCCGTTGCCACAGCAACTATTGTTTTGCATTAAATGAACAATGATACAACTTCATGCAAGGAAAATCCCTGTCAAGTTTCATCAACATTAGCCCTGTAGTTTCATAAGAGATGTCATTTGAAGGAAATTGTCAACAGACAAATGACGTTCGATGGACGGTGTGCCATCCTCACCCTAGCCATTTGTTTCATCAACATTAGCCTAGTGATTTCTGAGATTTCGCTTGAAGGAAAATGTGAACGGACGACGGACGGTGAGTGAATCCTGTAAGCTCACCATGGCACTTGCTGCAGCTGAGCTAAAACAAACAAAATACTATAATAGTAACATATGTAAATACTGTAACAAAGGAATCACAGTGAAATACTGGTCATTGTGTTGCTATACACATATGATTTGTTAAATATAGAAAGAAAAACAAAATAAGAAAACAAAATAAGCCGAACAAACAATGAATGATATATTATGCAATATCATCTTTACAGTTTTACATTCGCATGCATGATTCTTTAAAATTCTACATAGCCTTAATTATGTCTCCCCATCCACACAAATGGGAGGAGAGAAATTGGTTTTGCAAGGGTTGTCTGTCTGTCTGTCTGTCTGTCTGTCACAAAGCTCTGGAAGTATTTGAGGGGAAGTTTACAGGAATGTGTATCAGCCTGGGGAGTTATGGCCTTCACTTGGTGAAAATTGGCAGTTTTCAATTTGTGTTGCGAATAAATAAGCTATTTAAGCTTCAGTCATAAAACTTTACAGGAATGTATATGAGCACTTCAAATTAATCACCTGAGGTTTTTGATGTGGATACATCAAGTATTTGCAGAATTCTGGTCACTGAGTTAATGAAAATTGATGGTTTTCAACTTGTGTCGCGTGTAGCTTAAAAAGTATTTCAGGTACAATCATGAAACCAAATAGGAATGTTAATCAGCATGTTTGAGCTTTTGTTTTGTCTGTACGTTAATTTGTCTGTCCGTCACAAACTTTGTGCTGCGCGTATCACCAAAGTAATTCGGTTAGTCATGAATGTTAAACGGAATGTTCATCATCATGTGAAGTTGTGCACCTGGGCCTTTGTTTTTGTATGCTTGTTTGTATGTCACAAATTTTGTGTTGCACGCATCTTCAAAACTTGCCTTAAATTCTACTTTCCCAAACTCCCTATAACATGCAATTGTGGTATGGGGGAGACATATGTTTCTGTTTAAAGGTCCACTACTAAGCAAAAATTAAGTGACAGTTATTTCAATGGCAAATACAGTATCTTATGCAAGACACTAAATGATGAAGATTGTCAGGTTAAAATTTACAGAAAGTGTTTGGAACACAAAGAAAAGTATTATGTTGAAATTTCAGTAATTTGACAAAATGACCACCCAGGTCTTTTTAACTTTCTTCATAATGCATAGAAAAATAAGTGTACATGTACTGTGGTTTATTTAGAATTTCTACATACCAACTTTCATTTTTTATTAGAAATAACTGATTTCTGTGTTTTTTAAAGTATATTTGAATTTTCGCTTTCGTTAGTATTGGACCTTTAAATTATGGGGGAGGGGGACAAATGTTTCTATCTAAGATTCTTGTCTAAGTCTCCACTTACGTTGTACATAATACAAGGTCAACAATCGCATCACCGGGTCAATTTTGAAAAATGACGTCCGATGGACGGTGAACGATCCCAATAACTCACCCTGGCCCTTTATGTCAGGTGAGCTAAAACACTTTATGGAACATTTAAACATGAATGAAAGGGTACTATTTACCTGTGCAGGGTGTCTATATATCATCGAAGAAACATGTGAAATTATTCAATAAAACTGTTAATTGATAGATGAGGCACAATCTGCAAATCTGTGAGACAGCTGAACTGTGTGTGGAATTATTAGATGCTACATTTGGGAAGTAATGACTTCAAGGTTACAGAAGTAAAATGAAGTAATAACATACAAAACAAAAATATAAAATTGTTACACAAGACAAGAAAATACAAAATTGTCAAAGTATATATCAAATGAATTATAATATATAAGAAAACAAATTCAAGAAATCATTTGCTTATGCAAAAAACACTAATTATTACAGTCATGTTCTACATTGCATATTTGTTTCAGTGTTTTGAAGTTCACATCTACTTCGCAATCCATTATATTTATATTATATTTTGCCAACAGATAACGATTAACTTGAAATGTGCTTGTGAATGATCCAAAATATTGCTTAAAACTGCTCTTGCATGTGACAACCTTCCTGTTTTTATAGACAAAACCAACCTACTAAGTTCGAGGTTCCTAGACTGAACCGTTCTCTATAGTTCTTGATCAAACAATGTTTGGTCTACAGACAGACTGACCAACCAACCGACGGACATGTGCAAACTAATATTCCCCTCAATCTGCAGGGGGGCGGTGGGGGGGGCATAACAATTTAAGGATTGTAACCAAAATCGAACTTGACCTCAGTCTTGCATTTCGCACTTAAAAGTTTTAATCAAATCAAATTTAATCAAATTGCATACTTTTCAAAAATCATTTGTTGGAAACCATGGTTTTGCTGCAGTTTAAGTCAAAAGGTGGCCATAACTCCTATAACAATTGGCCCACTATAACTAAAACTTGAACTTGACCTGAATTATATTATCATAAACCTTCAGTTACAATTTGAATCAAATTCATGCAACATTTCAAAAGTTGTTGATCGGAAACAAAAATTTTGCACGGATGTACGCATGGACAACGGTCTTACTGAAAGTATGCTCTTCCGCCATTCTTCAAACAGCAGAGGCATAAAGAAGCCTAATAATAAATGGGGCCTGGTTTTCTGGTACTATCTGCAGGCCACATAAACTGAGTCTTTCTTTAATCAAAACACACTATTCTGAAGTTGTTTCCTCATTACCCTTAAGCAGAACGTTTCATAAATTAATCAACAGCAAGCACCGCTATTTTCCAAGATTTGACTGATAATCATGACAGCCTACTCTTTGAATATACGTTACACATCTGTTATCCAAGAACAGAATATTGCTATGTAAATCAAATCAAATATTCACAAGTGAGCCCTGAAGATATCATCAATAATACATTCATGCTACACAACTGGCACACATTAACAAGTATTATGCCTAAATAAACTATGTATTTTCAAAAACAAAACAAGAAGAGGCAATATAGTTATGTAACTTCTATGTCTTACAAATAAACATTTTGAATTGAAAATACTGTTTTCAAATACATGTATGTGAGATAAATCTTAAGAAAATCATTGAAAGTTAAACGCCGATTTTATAACAACCAAATCGCTTACCATATGTTCATGTAGTTTACAGGGCGTCAATGCCAAAATTGGCTACAATAAAAATTAGACCGGATCAAAAGAAATTGAAGTAGCTACAGCTTTTAAAAGGAAGGACATGCTTTGTGTACTATGCCATCATCCCTACTTGGAAACAATGGCTCAAAGAAAAACAGAGCCAGTGCTAGCCATGAGTTTAACATGTGAAACATTTTTTAACGAACTGTTAAAACAAAACTATCAGCAAAATGATTCCATATACGATCCTAGGTCATAATCCTTTGAAAACAGAATAAAACAGAAAAGTCATGGAATGAATCACACTTCTTATCACACACTGCATCACTGATGTCGTCAAGCCAGAAATGGCATAGCAGCAATTTTTAGCAAAACTTACGACATTTGCGTTTCACAAGTTCAAACAAGAAAAGTGTCTTGCTTGGTAACAAGCTGAAAGCAACTGTGGGACCAAGAATTGACTATTGGGCCCAAACAAAAATATCTGTGTTTAGGGCAACGGTCCGAAAATTCTAGGTAGGGTAGGGGCAAATTTTTTTTTTTTTTTTATCCAAAAAAATGCTATAGGTTGGAAAAAACAATCTGTGTTTAGGGCAAAGGTCCCAAGAATGCTAGGAAGGGTAGGGACACATTAAAAAAAAAAATTAAAAAATTTCGATTTTTTTTTTCATTTTTTTTTTCAAATTGCCCGAAACACAGATTTTTGTTTTTTTGGCCTTGGCACTTGTAACACACTTCATGCTGTCACATCTTATACCCACACGCTTCCTTTATTTGTTTCAAGTATTTGTCCTCTTGTGTATTGATCGCAGAATCACCGACTTGGCCGTCTTCATACACAAAGAAAAATCTCGTGCACACGTGGTCTGGTTCTGGACACACCCAGATGGCATTGTTCTTTTTCAGGGTCGGAGATGTGATAACCTCACAGAGGGCAATACACGTGATATTTTGTGATTTAAGAAAACGTGGCTTACTATCACTCTGTGCTTTGTTTTTCTTGACAGTGTGCGAGCCGTAGCCCATTCTTGAATATCCCATGGAAGTAGAGACATGAGGACTCAGGTAAATCCCTTTACCGTAGGCAGCTCCATTTACTTGAAGTTTGGTGCCAGAAGCATTCATAAGTCCTTGTCTAAAAGTACAGGTACATGCAATCATTAACCCTTATCCCACTCAATTATGACATACTGTATATCCGGTAATTTTTGCTTGTCGAAAATTTCATGATTTGAAAGCAAACAGACTTATTTGTGAAGTTGTAGTCGCAAAAGGATAATAGTAAATCTCTATAAGTAAATCTATGTGAAATGAAGGTTTCACAAGATTTTTAACCTTACGAAGTGGGGCATTTGCGGAATACAAAATTTCAATAATCACCAATATTACCCCATCAACAGAACACAATCATATTCTTCTTTCAATTTACAAAGGACTGTTTGTTTGATAGGGTGTACTCTAGAAATTAATGAGCAGATAAGTGGTCTGCAGATCATGATCTATAGTCACAAACACTTACTCAAAAAGCTACCTACAAAAGGAGAGATAAAGAACTGTAAGCCTAGAAATATTTTGTGCTCTTTACATAAGAAAAAATTCACAGAACTAGTCAACCTGAATTTCAATAGTTGCAAAATCAAAGAAATCACAATAGTTTAATGCTTGATGTCACATTGCCTATTAGTTCTACGAACAACAAGCCATCAAATGTTGATAAAGCTTACAGTGATATTACCATTGAAAGTGATCATCATATCTTTAAATATAGAGAATATTAGGCTACTGTCTTTTGATAACATGTGATATCAGGTGAGGTAGATGCGGTTTGAAAAGGCGAGGCTCTGCCGAGCCTTTTCCGACCGTATCTGCCGAACCTGATATCACATGTTGTCAAAAGGCAGTTGACTAATATTCTATTTATTATGCAAATCTTTATATTGTATATTTTTGACACTTTTAGGGGCCTAAAATAGAATAAATACGGTATTTATAAAAGAAAATGATTTCAAATTACTACATGTGCCTCAAAAAATAGTTCTACATTTCAAAGGACAAAAAATATAAAAACGACATAAATATAGCTTTATAATTACCTTCATGAGATTATTTATAAATGTTTTTTCTGTTCTAATGTAATGATATTGTTTTGCAAACAAAATATTTGCAAAGACACACGCAAGAATTTCCAAGTAAAACACTGACATTTCAAAAATGGCGGCGTGGGCTCAACATCATTGGGATATTCTAATTGTAAACAAGAATACCATTGATGCAAAAGCATCAAAGGGCGCCGAAAATAGTTTTGTACATGTGTGGCGTTATATAGCTAAAATTAGCTTTTTGATAAGCAATCATTATTAGTTTGATCTGAATGAAAATTTTTATGAATATTTGCAGAAAACATTTAAAATCATGGTGGTTTTAAAGCTGAAAAAAAAAACGGAAGAAAAATTATTTTAAAAGATTTGGTTTGACCGGGATTCGAACTCCACTCGTAAAATTAGACGGTCATCAGCTTACCCACTACACCACGGAGACTGACTTTAAAGCACGTGGTAAAAAATAAGCTCATATTATAATTTTGCAAAGGCATTGTCTAGAGAACCGGAACCGGTTCCTTAGACAGCGACCTTAGCGAACCGGAATCGGTTCTCTAGCCTATATCCGTCTATACACTAGCGAACCGGAATTGTTGTCCTGCATATATTACAGGTAATTGTGATAAGAAAATAGATTATTTAATAATTATAAAGTGAAAACTTCCATTTAAACAAGAAAAATGTGGGATTATCAGTTTATTTGCATTAGTTTTCAATGTGTCGATTGTCGAATTGATCTCCTTCGCCTTCCGCACTTCCGGTTTTAATATGATGTCTATGTGTACGCTGGCGAAATGGTAGTCTACACAATGATCTACCATTTCGCGGTGAAGCACATGGGAAAGGAGGATTAATAGTCGTCGGGTTGTTGCAGAAGTTACGCAGGTGGAAGCTGGCGAAGTTTGACATAGTCTTCATACAGTCTTCATACAGATAGGTAAAAATGATATAGAAAAATTTAACAATCATCAGTTACTCCACGCCCTACTTGATATAAGAAATGAATTCCGCAGCTGTGGTGTTCAGCACGTCGTATTTGAGAGCCTCTTCCATTGTCATCAACGCCGATACAAGCTATGCAGACGTCTTAACAAGACCTTGTTGAAACTCCCACTTGACAAAATATGATCACATGGTCCAGAGTTAATGAACAATGACGTTATAGACAGACTTGATGGTGTGTTTAGAAGAGATGTTGACTTTAAGTTCACCGACAGCATCAGTCATGCCTTCCTGAACCAGAGGCTCTGAAAACAGTCCTTTTGGGGGCTAAACTTACTCTTAACAGGGTCGACGGGCCATGATCAGAGCTCCTCGTGGTGTAGCCTGGATGTGACATAATGAAAACGAAAGCAAATGCTTATGTATATTTAGGTTTAATTATTTCTCTCTAGCATATATTACATAAAATCAAAAACATTTACAGAAAAATTGTGCTTTCTGTTTCAATGCTATTCATTATGTTATAACTAAACGCTCTCCTTCGTCATTCTGTTATCTCTAATACTAATACTGCTTTAAGTCTTTCATGTCATAATTTTAGGAAGGATCTCTAAATATTCCTCTTCCGAATTACATATTTAATGATAACAATAATAATCAACATATGCATTGTTTATATAGCTGCATCAATAAACGTGCCGATAACAACACGCCAAATAATTCGTCCGAATATTAATTCCGGTTCGCTAAGGTCGCTGTCTAGGGAACCGGTACCGGTTCTCTAGACACGTCCTTTTGCAAAACCGACAAGGGAGAAGTTGTTTTACGTTTTCGTATTTTTTCTAAAAGATATGAAAAGGAACATTACAATTAAACAATTACGTTTTAATGAAGGAAATGTGTAAAATCAATATTTTAATGTCTATTGCGTATTATTTTGGCATACAGTTAAAACCATTTTTCTTCGCATTCTAATAACCGCTCCTAGCATGTACTTCCGGAAAAAGTATTCCATAATAGGCCACCGCCGTCATCGGCGGCGCCAACAAACGAGGAACTTCAGAGTTGATGAGTGAAAGTGAGCGGTTTAAAGACAGTTTTCAACTTTTCATTGGTAGCTGATAGGTTTCAGGCCATTTCAGCCACGCATTAAGAACTTACTGTGAAAATTGGATAGTGATAAAAAAAATAAAAATCAACTTTTTCTCAAATTTTGCCTCAAAATTGCTGTAGATGGATAGCAAATGATCTAACTAAGAAAATGAATACCAACAACCCTATGTTTATTTCAAAAATAAAAATTCTACAGGGGATTTTCAATTTTTATGGTGCCTTGCTGTTCGTTTTAAATCATTCAATTTATTTATTTGGGCTGTATTTTTATGCAATAACTACATCATTAACAATGATTTGTAAACAAAAATACAAAAAATGATAGGATAAATGAAATGTTTTGATTACTTTTTCTCTGTGATTGCACTTGAGGAGTCTTGCTTGTTGAACTGGAAGTAGTCCAGCATGTGGGCGTGGTTACAAAGTGTTATCACGTCAGTGACGTGATATCATTTCAAAATATCGGACGGGTGTTATCGGTCAGATTTAATGCTATTTGCATGATAAAAAGCAGTTTCACTGGTTTGTATTACTAAACCAAAGAACATTGTCATAGTTATAACCACCCTACATGCTCTTTATGGATCTATATAACAATTCTATGCTTACTGACTAAAGAGAGAACTGTAAAATATTTTTTGTCTGTACGAGGTCCACGCTTTCTGTATTTTCATTTACATGTATATCAGTTGATTAGAAAAATAACTCATTGCAACTCATTTCTTTTATTTTTTCAAAGCATTAACAGTGTGGTAAGCATCATTCTTAACCATGTTGAAAATGATTTGGAATCACGATTTTGACCGGTAATGTAACTTTAATTTGAGAGCTTTAGTAATTTCAAGCCAGTAACCATGGTAACCTCAATCGCAGGCAGGTCAAATTCCTTGTTAAAGAGCATGAAAAACAAGAGCTGTCACATGACAGCACGCTCGACTATTCGAAAGCTTGTTGGTAAAATGGGGTTTTTGTCTAAGAACAGGAGTATTGTGTAATTGTCTATAAGAATTAAGGTCAAAGATATGAAACTTGTTCAAAGACCTTTGTAAATGTACATTGCATTCAAAGCCTTACTCTGGATTCTGCAAGCCAACTGGAGGGAGGATGGGGGGATAATTTCAAAGAAATACATGACCTTGTATATTTGATCATGAATAATTTTGTAACTTTTCAAAATTGGTATGTATAGAATTAAAAAAGCATGACCGCTGCATGCTGCATAATTATTCTATGACATTTCCAAAGAAAGCTATTTTGAGTATTTCCACATAAGTCTGACAAAACTGTGACAAAATTCTAAGTTAAAAAGGGCATAAATATGTCAAAAATCAAAAACATTGGTGAAGATGTTGACAGTAAACATACATTTTAAGTTTCAAGCCAATACGTTCGATAGTATTAGATCTTTAACAAAAAATTCAAAGTTAAAAAGGGACACAAATCTATCAAAAATCAAAACAGAGTTATGGAGATTGTTTCCTCAGGTGTAGATGTTGATGGTTGACACATACTTTGAGTTTCAAGTCAATATCTTTGATAGTATTCAAGATATTTTACTTTATAAAATCTTTTACCAAAAATTCTAAGTGATATAAATCTGTCAAAAATCAAAACAGAGTTATGGAGATTGTTTCCTCAGGTGTAGATGTTGATGGTAAACATATATTTTGAGTTTCAAGTCAATACCTTATATAGTATTCAAGATATTTGAATTTACAAAAAACTTTTACCAAAAATTCTAAGTTAAAAAGGGGTATAAATCTGTCAAAAATCAAAACAGAGTTATGGGAATTGTTTCCTCAGGTGTTGATGGTAGACACATACTTTGAGTTTCAAGTCAATACCTTTGATAGTATTCAAGATATTTGAAATTATAAAAAACTTTAACCAAAAATTCTAAGTTAAAAAGGGGCATAAATCTGTCAAAAATCAAAACAGAGTTATGGGGATTGTTTCCTCAGGTGTAGATGTTGATGGTAAACATATAGTTTGAGTTTCAAGTCAATACCTTTGATAGTATTCAAGATATTTGGCTTTATAAAAAACTTTAAAAAACGCAGACGCCGACGCCGACACTGACGCCGACGCCGGGGCGAGTGCAATAGTCTCCTTATTCTTCGAATAGTCGACCTAAAAATGTAGTAAACATTACCTAATCTTATTGTTATTGTATATATGTACTCTTTTAGTTAATAAACTAGTTGTCTTTTGACAATTCAAAAGGAAAAAAACTGAAAAAAAATATAAAAAAATGTACTATACCTGATAATAGAATGCCAGTTTTCTATGCTAGAACCGTGGAATGCAAAGGTACTACTGTGTTTCTTTTTGGCCTCTTGAAATTCTGCTTCTTTTGCTGGTGGACTGGACACCAAAAGGAACTGGTGAGGTGTGTGCATGAATTCTAACTGCCTCTCTTGTGGTAATTTCACAATATGAGACCTGTGCATGAGAGAAAACAAAAGCTGTCCGTAAGACACATGCTCAAAATATTCTAAGTTTGAAACAGGCACAAACATTTTACTGGCTTGCATTTGCAATTTTGCAGTGATGTTATCCATATAATAACAAAAACATATTCATTACAAAATATTGTCTAAATCAAAGTACCCCAGACGTGTTGTATGCACTTCAACTTTATATTAGTTTACTGTCAACATTTACTATTTTTAACTGCTAACAATTATTTCATAATCTACATGTATATAGTTGTATTATCTGGTGTACCAAGAATTTCTTCTTTATTTGTTCTTAGAAAAGAAGGAAATTATTGTAGGATCTATTAAGACATGGAAGAATAAGAAGTAGTCTTAACAACTACTAAATTAAAGAACAAAATTTAAAGTAGGTAAGAAGGTCATGGTCACATGAAAAATTGGACTAGATTTTGCAGTCACACATTAAGGCATATTCATTGTTAATATGAATAGGATTAGTGACGAAATACATGTAAAGATGTTGGAGTTTAAAGTTAGTTAAAGATTGCAATTAATAATATGTCAGGGCCTACAACTCTCTTAAGTATTACTACGATTAAGCCCATAATTTAACTCATCCCAGATCTTATTTTCCAAAAAAAAAGTTCAGTGAGAAAATGAACGTGTTAAATACATTGTAGTAAACATAAATTTTACTTAAATATTACACTTTTATTAAATCAGGGGAATTCTAGTTTCTACATTGTAAAATGTACTAGTTAGATCAAGGCCAAAAAAACAAACTCAGGCAATGTAATGAATTAACAATACTTAAATATCAAAAAAAAATAATTCAGGGGCTGTAACTCTGTATGTATTAATCTGATCAAGGCCTTAATTGAACTCATACAAGATCTTATACATATGTTGGGCAAATATGATCAAGGTAAGTGATGAAACTAAAGGGGCTGGAGTGAACATTGTAGTTCACCAAATGTCTTTTTTAGTTAAATCAGGGGCCATAACTCTAGAGATTAATCCAGTCAAGCCCATTATAGAACTTATGCGAGATCTTATAGCCATGTACACATTATGTTCAACGTCAGAAAGGATTACTTCACACATGTAAGTACTAGAGTGTAAACAAACCAAGGGTTGATTGACGAAGGCTGACAATGGATGACTGACCCAAGTCAATCACAATAAGACTTAGCGACTTTGTGTTAGGGTTAGCTGTAAGTTTGTAACAACAATTTTGCATCCCTTACTTGTTTTTTTAATTATTTATTAATAAATGCAACCCTGACCTTATCCACAATGGCCCAAAAAATACTAAAGACTAGGTCTACAAATAAGCTTGGGACATGTATACATCAAGTTTGGTTACAGTCTAGCACACTGTCCTAAAACTGACCCATTTAGTGCTGCCTGCAAAACCGTTATTCTGTCAACCCAAACAACTTTAAGTTAGTAATACTTCAATTTAAAACCTACATGCCACATAGAACATGTAGAAAGATGTGGATAGCCAGTGTCTGCTAAGGTTTAGAAGGGCAGGTTACGTGTTATTACCTTGCACAGTGTGTGGTTGCTCTTGGGTTTGAAAAATGCACTTTTTACCCTGCACTTCTTTGCAGAAACAAAAACTCAACGACATGACTTCAACAGACAAATAGTGGTAATTCCACATTAAAGCTCTAACAAATTCCACATTAAAGCTCTAACAAATTCCACAGCTACTGCAAAGGGAACACATCTATCATGTCTGTTGTAAATCATTTTGAATTCGTGAGACAAAAAGTTTACGAGGGTTGACCTCCGGGTCAAATCACGAGACCTTGAATTTGTGAACAAGTGATCCTGCTGGTACAAGCTGTTGTAACAATATCAATCATTCCCTGAGAACTTTGAAATAAGGGATTAATGAATTCACAAAGGAGTGGTCTCACAAACAAGAGGGCCATGATGGCCCTACATCGCTCACCTGACTACCATTGGCTATAATACAAGGGCTCATGATTCTAACATAATTCGTAGAGGTCCACTACACAATGCTAAGTAACATTCCAAATATCTATTCTCTGCCTGTCGACCTTCTTGTTTTTTTAAGTTTTCCCTATATAAGCCTATGTGAAATCAAATCACCTTCCCCCTATATACATGATATAGATATATATAAGCCTATGTAAAACCAAGTGAACCCCTGGGCAGGGTCAATTTTAACCCGGGGGTCATGATTTGAACAATCTTGGTAGAGGTCCACTAGACAATGCTACATGCCAAATATCTGAGCTCTAGGCCTTGTGTTTACAGAGAAGATTTTAAAAGATTTTCCTATATATATAAGCCTATGTAAAACTAAGTGACCACCCCTGCAGGGTCAATTTTGACCCTGGGGTCATAATTTCAACAATCTTGGTAGAGGTCCACTAGATAATGCTATATGCCAAATATCTAAGCTCTAGGCCTTGTGGTTTCAGAGGAGAAGATTTTTTAAGTTTTTCCTGTTTGTTGCCATTGAGTTCTGCATTGAATGGAATTCTTTGAACAACTTTGATAGAGCCTCATGCACGGAACATCCCTGCAAAGTTTCATCAATATTGGCCCAATGGTTTCAGAGGAGATGTCGTTTGAAGGAAATGGTGGACGGACGATGTACTACGTACGACGGACCCCTGACGGTGAGTGATCCAAATAGCTCACTCTGGCACTTTGTGCCAGGTGAGCTAAAAAAATCCGAGATGATTATTTTTCGGCAAATATTTCATGATTTACAGTGACTGTGTTCATAATAGAGAGATAGTTGTTTGTTGGAGGTTACATTGTATGTAATTTATAGATGAATTATTTTTTTTATAAATAAAGAAAACACGTTCGTATGCGGGTACTTGTGGCGTTGTTGAGAGACAGTCTATTGGATTTACTTTTACCAACCTGTTACTCGTTATTATCCACTGTATCAATGGGTACACAGCTGGGTTCTGAGTGTCCAGGTCCTTCTTGAGGGATGATGTTATCTGGGACATTTCCCCCATCGGTGGTATAGCCTCGATTACTTTAAGCATTGTTTTGTAGTCAGGGTTCTTTGGTGTAAACAACAAATTGGATGGATCTTTTGGATCAACCACTGTTGGAAACGGGTCAAATATAACGTTTTTACGATGTGATTTGCTGGCTGCACGAGTCATGTTAATCAAAAGATCCACGACTTCGGCTCCAGTGGCAATATCTTCTGCCGCATCAGCCATTACTCCTAGCGTCTGGAAAGCAAACACACAGAGCTCTCTGTTGCATACTGCAGGTTTCAACATGGCCCCGTTTTGTTGAACATCTTGTTCATCACAGATTACACAATACTCATTCATTGTGGGGATCCTCTGTCTTACGTATCTAAAGATCTGTACCAGGAATCCGTCAGAAATACACGGAATACTTTTTGCATTTTTACCATCTAATGTTGATAACGGTATCAGGTTTAAGTCTTCCAGACAGTGAGCTCCATCTATTGCTGACGATCTCCCTGGCATCAAACTTGTTGTACGTGTCAATGTCGGTAGAATACGTTTTAATTTGTTTAATATTGGTGGATATGAAGACTGTCTCTCAATTCCTGTTTTAACCGACTTATCCTTTCCTTTTTCTTTCTTTTCATTCGGTTCCTTCGGAACCTGTTCATGTTTATCACCAAATAAGTCCAAATCTCCAAGCTGAAATATATTTCCATCCTCCGACACCTCAGAGGTTGATCTCGGGAAATGCTGTTTTGACGGCAATGGTTCAGAATGACTAACAGAGGATTCAGTCTTTACAGCTAATGTTTTACTAACTATGCTTTCTTCAGAGCTTTCATGCGGTCTGTCGAGAATCATCCTTGTCGCTTCAGCAATGTTACCATGAGTAATTATCAATGCATTTCGTGCGAGATCCGGTTCAAAACCGAGACCAACAAGCCTTGCCACTGCCTCGTCCTTTACAATTTCAGAAATAATATCTGAGCTTGAAAAATCTGCCTTAATTCCAACAGGTACTTTTCTTGCCTTTTTCATTTTTTCTTCTGCTGCCAAAGATACCTGATACTCTTTAAGCAAATGCTGCCATCTTTCCTTGGATAAAAAGTTCTCGAGAATTTTATGCATTTGGCTACTGAATCCAAAACCAAAAGACGGTTGGAACACCTCAACTTTTGGTGGATTTGATGACTCGATGTATCTAGACAACGACAAATTTAACCTTACGATTAACGACTCAGACTTTATCACTTTCCATGCTTCTGCCGTAACATCATCTAAAAACCCTAAAGGAATGTGCAAATCCACGTCAATTTCATCGATTGATTCAAACAGTCTATATTGCAGTGACCGTTCACCATATATAAATACTAAGTTCTCCATGTCTCGGAAAAGATGTGGATTCATACAAGCTTCACTCTCGTCGTCAGAAGGAATAAACGGAACCTCACATATGTAATCGCCATTTAAAATCTCATCTTCATCATCGTCAAAACTAGAAAGCGCGTAGTCAGATGATCCTGAATCACAACTCACAGATCTGTAAAAGAAAACACACATACCATGTCACCATTATAAATCTTTAGCCCGAGCAAAATAATTCAAGGCTTCAGTTCGCTGAGCAAACATTTGCCCACATCATATAAGGTAAGTGTTGAAACAGTCGGTTTCCACAAAAATGTGAGCAAAATTACAATGCATTAGTATACATGTACAGTGTATGTGTTTTAATGGTCATAATGGAATGGTGATAACGAGACCAATATCCTGACTGTTTCAATGAATATTGTAAGCACTCTGGAATCTAAGGTTTTTTTCTTGTTTACATACACCTTTGTGAGACAATTCATACAATTTATTTTTCTGTTGTCTCTGCCTGATTATCCTGAAATCTTTAAAACTAATGCTCAAGGTAGTGCCTGACTAAACGTAGGTTTCTTCAAATGACAGACGTGAGCATTCCGTAAGACTATTTATTTCTTCAGAAGTTGCGAATTACTACATAAAATGCACGAATCTGTAATACTCAATTGGGTTTTGTTTATAAAACCAGCCATGTTTTGTTGGAGCCTTGGCGTTGTTACGTTACTAAGTCGGAGTTATATCGTTAAATTGGAGCCAGCGCGTTTTGCCGATACAGTGTGTGTTTTAACTGATTACATTCATTTTACAAATACAGTTTGTATTGGTAAAGAGTCACTAGATATCATTGGAGCGAAAAGATATTAAATTTTTACATCAACTTTCAGAGAAAATGACCTTTCAAAGTTTTCATATATACTAAAAGTTGGCCATAGAAGTTTGCATATTGACTGAGGAGGAATCTCTAGTTAAGTCTTTCAGTTGAAACTTGGTACATTTGATCAGCACAGTATGTATACTCAGCAAAAATAGAAACGTCCCTCCATATTTCAGGAAAGATTTATCGAAAAAGGGTTACTTTTATGAATCAAAATAGAAAAACAAGTTCATTCATTTCTGTATCAAAACCAATAAATTGCATCTGGCTATCTTGTTAACTTTTCAAGAGATAACCGGTCAAGAGAGGTAGGGGTCAAAATAAAAAATCACAAAAACTCAGAAAGGTGTTATTGAATGTTTAGAGATGGAATTTCAATAAGAAATGTGGCACATCCAGTAAATCTCGTTAGTACCGAGTGTGGCCACCATTTGCATGAATGCATGCAATGATCCTACGCCGCATCGACGTAACGTAACGCAATACCAGTGCGTTGGGCAAATTCCTCCATTCCTGTTGTAACGCCCGTATAAGATCGCGAACATTGTCAATCTGATGGTTAGCTCGTGTTTTGCGTCCCAGCTGATCCCATATGTGCTCAATGGGGTTGAGATCCGGGGAAACCGCCGACCAGGGCATGACGTTGACATTGTTTTGCTGCAAGAATTGAGTGGTGACCCTGGCTACATGAGGGCGGGCATTGTCCTGCATCAATGTTACACCAGGACCATGCTGACGAATAAATGGTAAGGCATATGCATTTAGCACGTCTGCAACATAACGCTGTGCATTAATGTTGCCCTGTACAACAACCAAATCTGTCTTCCGGTTTCCCATGATCCCACCCCAGACCATTACGCTCCCTCCCCAAAACCTGTTCTTCTCAACAATGCAACAATCGGCGAATCTTTCATTTTTACGCCTGTATACCCGTAATCTTCCGTCAGCATGACAAACTGTGAACCGAGATTCATAGGAGAACAAAACTCGGTTCCAGTCAGCCCTTCTCCAGTTCAGATGACGTCGCGCCCATAACAGCCTGGCAGCACGGTGACGTTGGGTCATTATCTGACCAGTGTACGGGCGGCGTGCCCTGATTGGTTGGACGTTACGACGCAACTGGGTGCGAATGGTCTGCCCTGAGACACCGTATTGCCTAGCAGTGACTGTTGCTGCCAATTGACGTTGACGTAAGTGCGTCAACGTAATGAAACGATCGGTTATGGCCGTCGTTACACGACGCCTACCAGGTCGCTGCCGGTCGTGAACAGCCCCAGTCTGCTGGTACCGGGCTGCAAGACGACCAACCGTCTTCCGACAGCACCCGAACCGACGCGCAACTACCTGGCGGACATCCCACCCGCAAGCATCCCAATTGCCTGATTTCGCTCGTTTTCGGAAAGCCGTGGCATATCGAAAACAGTGAAAAATTAAAGAAAAATTTAATTTTCAGAATAGCCCCTATCGCATGAATGGTACGACATGAACTGAATCAACATATGGATGACATGTATAGCGTGCACGTGCAAAACGTGCAAATGACCGTTCCGGTTACTGGCCGATATGTAAACCGTGCGTATCGGGTAAACTGTACACGATCGTATTCTGAACATCGCCAGGGTTTAAAATACATGTACATTGACATGTAGCAACTACACAGACAAAGCTTCACCGGCTATAAAACATAAACGTTTCTAGTTTTGCTGAGTATAGAAGATATAGGAAGAAAAAGTTCTAAGGCTATATTTGTACTGTTCAAACCAAAACTTGCAAGGGCTGCATTTTATTTAAATACTAGAAGTAAACATTTATACCAAGTTTCCTTCAAATACTCCTAACCATTTCTTAGATAAGGCTTCAAACAGACAATGCCAAAACAATATCTCTCTCCGCCATCTACCAGGGATACCAAATCTATGTGCAATGAAGTATGTGTCTCGGCTTTCAAGACATGCATTGTTGTTCTTTCGGACAAGTGTGACATACAGTGACACTTCAGAATCAACGTGACAAACCTGGAAACTATAATATTGACAAACCTCAATAGACCTGGACACTTCAAGTGTGACATATCATGACAATAAGAGTGACAAACCTCAACACTTCCAGTGTGACACATTGTATAGTGATGTAACGATGATCAAATATAACTGAAGCTTTGGTAATCGATTATGAGTTTGAATAATCGATTATCACTTCTTCTTTTTTACTTTAAATAATTACAGGCAAGTTTGCTCAAATTTGTTTATAAATGTATTTGGTTAATTGTCCACATCAATGATAAAATTATTTAATTCATCTGTACAAGAACTACCTAGGGGAAGCACAAGAAATGAAGAACACTTACTACTTACTCATTTTTACTAAAAGTTTTAGAAGTACAAGTACTGCAATTTAATGCTCTCAGTGTACTTTACAACGCTTCTACAGCTTAAAATATATATACAACACAATCATGCTTTGTTTTTGACTACTTCCAAGTAGCATACCGGATTTAATTTAGTGTCAGGATTCCAACTTTCCATGTGACAGGGACCGTTCTACCAAAATGGGGACAAAGGTCACAAATTTTAGTCATTAAAATTGTTTGTAAATCCACAAATTATATCAATATTTAATTTTCCCTTCAGCTTAAATAAGGTCTTGGACCTTCTACCTTATATCGAAGATAAACTTAACTATAACCAAATAAATTATTCTTTAAAGTTTAATAGCTTTGAAAGAAGTGCATGGTTTTGTAATGATGATATAATATACAGTCCAAAATGTTAATTTCACAGTCCATTTCTTATCACAGTTGCCTATGAAAGACTGTGAAAGTATAAATCAATTTTGTTGTCTGATTAAAATCACTAAATTGTACAACCGACAAGTGACTAACACCAGTGTAAGTGTATAACTGTATGTTATTAGGTAAAGCAATATACTTTCGACAATTTTTCGAATGTGGATCGAAATACCCTTTCCGATTCAACTTGATTATCAATTTATTATGTTTGGAGTCCGAATTTACAACACTAACATTGTGACACTTCAAGTGTGACATACCTGAACACTTCAGGTGGTTTAAGGTTATCCATTCTTTTGTAAATGGTGTAAAACTGCTATTCCTTGCTATATGGTATTGGTCACACTTCCTGAAAATATAACATATTATTGTGTTTTATAGAGACAGTAACACCACATTCATAATACAGGAGAGTTCCTCTAATAAGATCACCCTTCGAACCAGCATAAAGTGTTTTATTTTACTGAATATGTTCTTATTAATTTATCAAGACACTTCAATACTATGAAATTTAAAATTCAGTTTCAAAATCTACGATTTTAATTATGTGGCTAGATTCATTGCATTAATGACCTACTGAATGAAAAATAAAAGTTGCAGAGCATTAAGTGTTTCCTTAATTATGTGGTCAATTTTTTATACAGTTCTTTGGGTATGTTTAAAATGTATCTGATAAAAAATATGACAATAATTTGGCTAGGCAGTACAGCAGAATCTCTTCATTCTGGTCCCCCTCAAAACCAGACCCCATCTTAATCAGCAAAATCTGCCAGTTTCGGCTTTTTCTCAGTCTTTATATATATTTATACATGTACATTGTATACTCAGCATAACTAGAAACTACCTTTTGGCTTCCTTTTCCCAAATACAGTAACCTTTTTGACTCCATTGAATGCCTTATAGAGTTATGAGTACAAATGTAGCATCTGTCACTCGAAAGTATATATTAAAATCACCATACAAAACCCACTTTCATGAAACTATTGTGGTATTGAGTACTGTTTAAGAACACTTTAAAATATACAATATGGCATAAATTTTACATATATATGCCGAATATATACTCAGCAAAACTAGAAACGTCCCTGTTTTATAGCCGGTGAAGCTTTGTCTGTGTAGTTGCTACATGTTCAATGTACATGTATTTTAAACCCTGGCGATGTTCAGAATACGATCGTGTACAGTTTACCCGATACGCACGGTTTACATTTCGGCAAGTTACCGGAACGGTCATTTGCACGTTTTGCACGTGCACGCTATACATGTCATCCATATGTTGATTCAGTTCATTTCGTACCATTCATGCGATAGGGGCTATTCTGAAAATTAAATTTTTCTTTTAATTTTTCACTGTTTTCGATATGCCACGGCTTTCCGAAAACGAGCGAAATCAGGCAATTGGGATGCTTGCGGGTGGGATGTCCGCCAGGGTAGTCGCGCGTTGGAAGACGATTGATCGTCTTGCAGCCCGGTACCAGCAGACTGGGGCTGTTCACGACCGGCAGCGACCTGGTAGGCCTCGTGTAACGACGGCTACAGCCGATCGTTTCATTACGTTGACGCACTTACGTCAACGTCAATTGGCAGCCACAGTCACTGCTAGGCGATACGGCGTCTCAGGGCAGACCATTCGCAACCGGTTGTGTCGTAACGCCCAACCAATCAGGGCACGCCGCCCGTACACTGGTCAGATAATGACCCAACGTCACCGTGCTGCCAGGCTGTTATGGGCGCGACGTCATCTGAACTGGAGAAGGGCTGACTGGAACCGAGTTTTGTTCACCGATGAATCTCGGTTCACAGTTAGTCATGCTGACGGAAGATTACGGGTATACAGGCGTAAAAATGAAAGATTCGCCGATTGTTGCATTGTTGAGAAGAACAGGTTTCGGGGAGGGAGCGTAATGGCCCGGGGTGGGATCATGGGAAACCGGAAGACAGATTTGGTTGTTGTACAGGGCAATATTAATGCACAGCGTTATGTTGCTGACGTGCTAAATGCATATGTCTTTACCAATTATTCGTCAGCATGGTCCTGGTGTAACATTGATGCAGGACAATGCCCGCCCTCATGTAGCCAGGGTCACCACTCAATTCTTGCAGCAAAACAATGTCAACGTCATGCCATGGCCCGCGGTTTCCCCGGATCTCAACCCCATTGAGCACATATGGGATCAGCTGGGCCGCAAAGCACGAGCTAACCATCAGATTGACAATGTTCGCGATCTTACACGGGCGTTACAACAGGAATGGAGGAATTTGCCCAACGCACTGGTATTGCGTTACGTTACGTCGATGCGGCGTAGGATCATTGCATGCATTCATGCAAATGGTGGCCACACTCGGTACTAACGAGATTTACTGGATGTGCCACATTTCTTATTGAAATTCCATCTCTAAACATTCAATAACACCTTTCTGAGTTTTTGTGATTTTTGATTTTGACCCCTACTTCTCTTGACCGGTTATCTCTCGAAAAGTTAACAAAATAGCCAGATGCAATTAACTGGTTTTGATACAGAAATGAATGAACTTGTTTTTCTATTTTGATTCATAAAAGTAACCCTTTTGGTTTTCGATAAATCTTTCCTGAAATATGGAGGGACGTTTCTATTTTTGCTGAGTATACATACTGTGCTGATCAAATGTACCAAGTTTCAACTGAAAGACTTAACTAGAGATTCCTCCTCAGTCAATATGCAAACTTCTATGGCCAACTTTTAACAGTTTTTAAGCAAAAGAATTCGAGCCTTGATAGAACTGACTGATTTGTTGCTTTGTCTGCAGATGTATAAGTTATAATTTATTGATGTGCCAATCCATGGTTCATAAGTTATGTGTGAGTAGTGAATTTAAATATTTAAACACTTTCAATGCGTTGCCTGTCATATTTCAGAACAGGCACACCTCTGCATATTCGCTCAAATTTGACAGTTACCTTTTAGAAGTTATATTACACAATCAGTGGTGTCAAACAACTTAAATTTGCAACCCATTTTACACTTGATTAATCATTGACTTAGTTTTATCATCCTTTATGACAGGACATATATTTCACAAAATAACCACGAGTGACAATTCCAAACGGAGAATAAAAAACATTGATCAGTTTTGTGTTAAAGTTCAGTCCCTTTACCAACGTTTAAAACACAACCAGTGAAACTGACTTCATGTGCAGTGTTAACAAAGACACACATCTGTCTACCCAGCATACAATGCTGTTTTCTGATATATTCACCGGGTTCTCCCGGTATTAAGACCCTAACCCTAGAGAACATTCATACATGCCACAAAAGATTGAGTCAATGCCGGGAGATTTTTAAAATCGCCGGGTTTTTTGACGACTCACCGGTAGATATTTTTAACAGGAAATCATGCATTTCTAAGGACATATATGACTCTTTTTCTTTTTGCATATTTACACAAAAACAAAAATAATATCAAACAGGGAATGCCACATACCAAAAACGCCTATTTCAAACATTAGATAATTCCCGTAGTAATGGTTCACAGAAACGCTTAAATTCGCGTATCTTTTTACATACCATTTTTTAAAAGAATGCTAATACTCCGACGACGATTCAATGGTTTGCATAAAACATTGAGGAAACGCGGGTCACTAATCATCGCGATCTGCAATACACCGTTTGACAGCTGATAAATTTGAAGGCGTCGCCCGTTATGCACTCTCATCCAATCAGAACGCAAAAGGTTTCCAATAATATGCATGATCGTATTGACACCCGACAATCAATGTGTAAATTTGTTTTGGCGCTGTTACGAAAACATCAAATCTTTTAATTTTGTTAACCTGGTTTAATGATTTAATTAGCGGCATTTGTTTGGAGCGTAGTGACTTGTTTGACGGTTGATTATCGGCCAATCATCGCTGTTTGAACAGTTTACGAATCGCCGCTAACTACCCTCCGGGCGATTTACCTAAGATGATAAAGACAGTTAACACACACTCATATCAACACATCAGTTTCGTCACCTAATTGACTGTACACAATACTAGTACTTCTTCAATACATTATCGATATCACGTGTCAAGCTATTGACCATGTATATCGGTTGATATTATGAACCTCATAGTTTTGTTTCTAAAATCTTAATTTACCTGGAGTTTTAAGTGTTTGTTTGACCTAAATTATTGGGAGAACCCGGCGAAAATCGGGAGAAGGAATATGCCGGCGAAGCTGACAGAAACACTAAAAACTCAATGAAAATAAAAAAATGTTGAAAAAATCGAAAAAAATCAACCTACGTCTCATTTTAAATATACATGTTCAAAACCCTGACATGGGTATGCAAGAAGTACTAGTATTGTGTATTCGATTACGTGACAAAACTGTTTGTGTTAATTTTCACTACCATCTAAGTGAAATTGCCCGAAGGATAGAAAGCGGCGATTCGTAAACTATTTAAACAGCAGTTATTAGCCGATGATTAACCAACAAACAAGTTACTACTAAACATGCCGCTAAATAAACCATTTAACCATTTAACACAGTTAAAAGATTTGGTGTTTTCGCAACAGCAACAAAACAAATTCATGCATGTCAGTTCTTGGATCTAAAGATGTACGGTACAGGCCTGGAGGATTATGCAAAAAGACAAGTGGAAATAACGTGACTTCGCGTAACTCGGAGAAAAAACGAAAATGACTCCATTCAGTGGCGTCACTTCGCGGCCGTTTTGAGTGAAATATGCGATCGCGGGACTTCGCGTTTCTCCGAGTATTTTGGAGTTACGTCGAGTGAAAATATTTATTAAATAAAATGTTGTTGAAATACACCTGTAAAAGCGACCTGTTGAAGAAATTAAATCCAATGAATCCGACGTACGCCACTACTGTATACTATCACAGCGTTATGTTTTTGTTTTGTTTTTATTGTTTCAGAAAGTATTGAGTTATTTATATCAGAACCTAAAATATTTTTCACCTTTGTGTTGATTTAGAATATTTATTTCCGTTACAAATCCGCTGTTACTGGTGCCTTAGCATTTGTCACTCGCGATAGGTGTGAAAAATATGGCCTGTCACAAAGAATGACGGAACTAATCCAAACAATTTTAGCATTGTTTGCAACTCTAAGCTGTGTGACACCACTGTTAATTGTACTGCAAAAACTATTTATCAATTAACATTTAAAAAGTTCCAACTGTGCTTTATTTAAAACAAAACGTTCTGTTTTTAAGAAAATCACGGCGTTCCAGCGTGTCCCTTTTCTTGTTATTTATTGTTTCAGGAACTGTCAAAGCCAACGTGTTTCGTGTAACAATCAAATCTCTATTTATTTTTATGAATAACCTTTGCCGAATAACTTGTTTTCCCTGCAACCTTTTTTTTAATCATAAAGATAAAGCCGCAGATGTCACGAGATCAAAGAACAGTCTCCGACGCTACATTGTACATGTGAAATTGTCTGATCTTAGCGAAGCGCGTGACATCAAAAGGACCGAGATATTTGACCGTTTGAGACAGGTTAAAGTAGCTCTAGACAATAGTCTGATAATTTTGGATTATAAAAACAATTGTTTGGAATAGATAATGTTATGAGTAAGTTTTATTTTTGGTGGTACAATATATTGAACACGCAATACAAACGTACGTCGGTCGGCAAATATTTTTGAATTTGATATGCATACAACATAAAAACAATTCACGTGTAGATACATTTCTACCGAATATAATAGATTTGATTTTTAACGCCCGTAAACCTGTTCATTTACCTGTTAAGGCACGCAAAGTGCCGCAATTTTCTCACGCGAAGTGACGCGGTATTTCTTCGTACGCGAAGTCACTTCAGACACTCCAAACTCACTCGAAGTCACGCAATTTGTCTCCGAGTCACTCACGCAAGGTGTGGAGTGAAAAACTCGTAACTTCGTGTTGTTGTTTTTTTTTGCATAATCCTCAAGGCCTGTACTGTATGTTGCCGATTTAAAGTGCAACCAGCATGTGAAAAGGCATATTCATTCGACAAAGAAGTAGCTGTAGTACATGATGTTTTAGGTTACTGCATGAGAAAGTTTGGGTTTCACAAAATTGGAATCGGTTTCAGACGCTGAGATGGCAATCGAATTGGATCAGATTAACCGATTAATCATCCCATCCCTACATGCAGTATATTTTAATTTTATACACAGTCCAGTTATTCCAGGTTTGATTAAACGTGAAGGCTACGTACTGTCCTCGATATTTATTAAATTATTGTAAGTACGACTCACTCTGGGTACGAATCTCACATTGACGGCTAGTTTCATTTTTCTTAAAGCCATGAAGTAGCGATAATGCATGCCTTATTATCAGCAAATCTTAATAAAAGCTAAATCATGAACATAAAAAAATATTTACCTGTTACAATGCCTGTTCAAGTTATTAGATTGTGAATTAACGAACTTTGTTGACAGTTGTTTTGCAGGTATGAGACGCCTAAATACATTTCCGTAGACTTACATTATAAAGTTTTCTTCCGACGCGACTACCCAAACTCTCACCGACTGCTGAAATGAACTTTGTTTTGTAGAATCATCCTAGTCCCACATAAAAATAACAAAATTTATACATGTGATCCAATACTTTATGCCAGTAATTTGGAACTGAATGACACGACCCCCATTTTTGTGGCAGTTTTAGTGGTCACCGACCAAATATGTCAGTATTTTCAAATACCAAATATTTTGATTATAATTTATATCCAGATTTTTCTCTTGATATTTCATTTGTGATCTATCATCCTGCGATTATTTCAAAATATTTTTTCTTGTATGCATCCACTTAGTTTCAGCCAATCAGCAATCAAACACATGGTGTAGGTCCGCATGTTTCCTAGACAAAATAACCTGCTTTCGGTTTTCTCCGATTTAGGCTTCACATACCTACAGACTGAAACGATTGCTTTTGTACGCAATTAGAACTCTTTCGAATCATAAAATAAATGTTTGGAGTGAAATATGCGATCGCGGGACTTCGTGTTTCTCCCAGTATTTTAGAGTTACGTCGAGTGAAAATATTTATTAAATAAAATGATGTTAAAATACACCTGTAAAAGCGACCTGTTGAAGAAATTAAATCCAATGAATCACAAAGACATCGCCGCCGACGTACGCCACTACTGTATACTATCACAGCGTTATGTTTTTGTTTTGTTTTATTGTTTCAGAAAGTATTGAGTTATTTTTATCAGAACCTAAAATATTTTTCACCTTTGTGTTGATTTAGAATATTTATTTCCGTTACAAATCCGCTGTAATTGGTCCCTTAGCATTTGTCACTCGCGATAGGTGTGAAAAATATGGCCTGTCACAAAGAATGACGGAACTAATCCAAACAATTTTAGCATTGTATGCAAATCCAAGCCGTGTGACACCACTGTTAATTTGTGAATGCAAAAACTATTTATCAATTAACATTTTAAAAGTTCCAACTGTTCTTTATTTAAGAAAATCGCGGCATTCCAGCGTGTCCGTTTTTTTGTTGTTGTTATTTATTGTTTCAGGAACTGTCAAAGCCAACGTTTTGCCAGTAACAATTAAATCTCTATTTTTTTATGAATAACTTTTGCCGAATAAATTGTTTTCACTGCAACCTCTTTTAATCATAAAGATAAAGCCGCAGGTGTCACGAGATCAAATAACAATCGCTGACGCTACATTGTTCATGTGAAATTGTCTGATCTTAGCGAAGCGCGTGGCATCAAAAAGACCGAGATATTTGACCGTTTAGTTTAAACAATATTTTATTCATAAAATATCATGTAAGCACAATATATATTACAAAGACAAGGGATCGAGAAGTAAGCTAATATACTTCTTTGGAAACTCTTTCCATGTTAAAGTAGCTCTAGTCAATAGTCTGTTAATTTTGGATTTTAAAAACAAGTGTTTGAAATAGATAATGTTATGAGTTTTATTTTTGGTGGTACAATATATTGAACATAAAATACAAATGTACGTCGGTCGGCAAATACTTTTGAATTTGATATGCATACAACATAAAAACAATTCACGTGTAGATACATATCTACCGAATATGATAAATTTGATTTTAAGGCCCGTAAACCTGTTCATTTACCTGTAAAACCACACGAAGTGCCGCGATTTTCTCACGCGATGTGACGCGGTATTTCTTCGTACGCGAAGTCACTTCAGACACTCCAAACTCACTCGAAGTCACGCAATTTGTCTACGAGTTACTCCCGCAAGGTGTGGAGTGAAAAACTCGTATCTTCGCGTTTTTCTGCATAATCCTAAAGGCCTGTACTGTATGTTGCCGATTTAAAGTGCAACCAGCATGTGAAAAGGCATATTCATTCGACAAAGAAGTGGCTGTAGTACATGATGTTTTAGGTACACTGCATGAGAAAGTTTAGATTTTGGGTTTCACAAAATTGGAATCGGTTTCAGACGCTGAGATGGCAATCGAATTGGATCAGATTAACCAATCAATCATCCCATGCCTACATGCAGTATATTTAAATGTTATACACATTTCAGTTCCTCCAGGATTGATTAAACGTGAAGGCTACGTACTGTTCTCGATATTTATTAAATTATTGTAAGTACGACCCACTCTGGGTACGAATCTCACATTGGTGGCTAGTTTCGTTTTTCTTAAAGTTATGAAGTAGCGATAATGCATGCCTTATTATCAGCAAATCTCAATAAAAGCTAAATCATGAACATAAAAAAATATTTACCTGTTACAATGCCTGTTCAAGTTATAAGATTGTGAATTAACGAACTTTGTTGACAGTTGTTTTGCAGGTATGAGACGCCTAAATACATTTCCGTAGACTTACATTATAAAGTTTTCTTCCGACGCGACTACCCAAAATCTCACCGACTGCTGAAATGAACTTATTTTGTACAATCATCCTAGTCCCACATAAAAATAACAAAATTTGTACATGTGGTCCACTACTTTATGCCAGTAATTTGAAACTGAATGACACGACCCCCATTTTTGTGGCAGTTTTAGTGGTCACCGACCAAATATGTCAGTATTTTCAAATACCAAATATTTTGATTATAATTTATATCCAGATTTTTCTCTTGATATTTCATTTGTGATCTATCATCCTGCGATTATTTCAAAATATTTTTTCTTGTATGCATCCACTTAGTTTCAGCCAATCAGCAATCAAACACATAGTGTAGATCCGCATGTTTCCTAGACAAAATAACCTGCTTCCGGTTTTCTCCGATTTAGGCTTCTCATACCTAAAGACTGAAACGATTGCTTTTGTACGCAATTAGAATTCTTTCGAATCATAAAATAAATGTTTGGAGTGAAATATGCGATCGCGGAACTTCGCGTTTCTCCCAGTATTTTAGAGTTACGTCGAGTGAAAATATTTATTAAATAAAATGATGTTAAAATACACCTGTAAAAGCGACCTGTTGAAGAAACTAAATACAATGAATCACAAAGACATCGCCGCCGACGTACGCCACTACTGACTACTATTACAGCGTTATGTTTTTGTTTTGTTTTATTGTTTCAAAAAGTATTGAGTTATTTTTATCAGAACCTAAAATATTTTTCACCTTTGTGTTGATTTAGAATATTTATTTCCGTTACAAATCCGCTGTAATTGGTCCCTTAGCATTTGTCACTCGCGATAGGTGTGAAAAATATGGCCTGTCACAAAGAATGACGGAACTAATCCAGACAATTTCAGCATTGTATGCAAATCCAAGCTGTGTGACACCACTGTTAATTTGTGAATGCAAAAACTATTTATCAATTAACATTTAAAAAGTTCCAACTATTCTTTATTTAAGAAAATCGCGGCATTCCAGCGTGTCCGTTTTTTGTTGTTGTTATTTATTGTTTCAGGAACTGTCAAAGCCAACGTTTTGCCAGTAACAATTAAATCTCTACTTATTTTTATGAATAACTTTTGCCGAATAAATTGTTTTCACTGCAACCTCTTTTAATCATAAAAATAAAGCCGCAGGTGTCACGAGATCAAAGAACAATCGCTGACGCTACATTGTACATGTGAAATTGTCTGATCTTAGCGAAGCGCGTGGCATCAAAAAGACCGAGATATTTGACCGTTTAGTTTAAACAATATTTTATTCATCAAATATCATGTAAGTACAATATATATTACAAAGACAAGGGATCGAGTAGTAAGCTAATATACTTCTTTGGAAACTCTTTCCATGTTAAAGTAGCTCTAGTCAATAGTCTGATAATTTTGGATTATAAAAACAAGTGTTTGAAATAGATAATATTATGAGTTTTATTTTTGGTGGTACAATATATTGAACATAAAATACAAACGTATGTCGGTCGGCAAATATTTTTGAATTTGATATGCATACAACATAAAAACAATTCACGTGTAGATACATATCTACCGAATATAATAAATTTGATTTTAAGGCCCGTAAACCTGTTCATTTACCTGTAAAACCACGCGAAGTGCCGCAATTTTCTCACGCGAAGTGATGCGATATTGCTTCGTACGCGAAGTCACTTCAGGCACTCCAAACTCACTCGAAGTCACGCAATTTGTCTCCGAGTCACTCACGCGAAGTGTGGAGTGAAAAACTCGTCACTTCGCGTTTTTCTGCATAATCCTAAAGGCCTGTACTGTATGTTGCCGATTTAAAGTGTAACCAGCATGTGAAAAGGCATATTCACTCGGCAAAGAAGTGGCTGGAATACATGATGTTTTAGGTACACTGCATGAGAAGTTTAAATTTTTGGTTGCACAAAATTGGAATCGGTTTCAGACGCTGAGATACTGATTATTACAGAATACTGATTATTCTCATCTGAAGATCGTCCGACACAAAATAGTTCAACGGTCAGAATCAAACATTTACGAATGTACGTATATTTCCAAAAACACTTCATGCTTGTTAAATAATTCATGCTAAACTCCATATAATCATTCATCATACGGAACCATTTTCGTCAGATTTTGATACATTTTTCTACACATAATTTGCTCGGAGACAGATTGTTTTGTTAATACTGTAAACAGGGCCCCCTTCCTATATTATTTGCCATTGAAGAAAACACTAAGGGCAAATAAATTCCCAATCGGAGGTTCTCGGCAGTTTCCGTTACCCCACATTAAAAAGCAATCTGGCGAGAACCTCCGATTGATAAATTCTGTGTTACGGATTATTTTTTCCGCCATATTTGATAGTTGTAACGAGAAGAAATTGACAGTCATTGTTTAATATATGACAATGACAGACAATGACAAAAAGTCCGATGTGTTATACGAAGAACTTATACGGACTGATACATATATCAAGATAATTTTATCAGTTTTCGTAAAATTTACGGCAGAATTCTCGAGTGTCAGTGAATCAACAACAACAACAAGTTATCAAATTTACAACATGTACGACTACCGGAATCTAAGAATTCGTGATTAAATGTCCTATTTTGGGCTGTTCAAACAGGAAAGATCGCGAGACTGACTTTGAATATTATCGTCTTCCAGCGATTATTACAAACCAGGGCGAATGTGAAAATATCAGTTCAGAAAGGAGAATGGTCTGGTTAGCAAAAATCGGTCAAGATGTTACCAACAAGAATCGTATGCACATTTCGTAAAAATTCGTTAGCGGTAAGTCAAGGGTGATTCGTAAATAAATTAGAATGTAAATAAACTCTTTTCAAAGGAGAATTTCTCTTTTACCGGAAACAATTATTCATAAATTCAAAGTCACTTCTGTACATATAAAAGTGAGTATGTCAGACCTCAGACATACTAAAAGTGTTATGTTATGTTCTCTGTGGTAGATCTGCTTGTATACATTATAAAGATAACTGTTTCTTTACTTATCATATTTCTTAATTCTGTCAAACATAACTTGTACCATTTCGTACCATTCATGCGATAGGGGCTATTCTGAAAATTAAATTTTTTCTTTAATTTTTCACTGTTTTCGATATGCCACGGCTTTCCGAAAACGAGCGAAATCAGGCAATTGGGATGCTTGCGGGTGGGATGTACGCCAGGGTAGTCGCGCGTCGGTTCGGGTGCTGTCGGAAGACGATTGATCGTCTTGCAGCCCGGTACCAGCAGACTGGGGCTGTTCACGACCGGCAGCGACCTGGTAGGCCTCGTGTAACGACGGCTAGAGCCGATCGTTTCATTACGTTGACGCACTTACGTCAACGTCAATTGGCAGCCACAGTCACTGCTAGGCAATACGGTGTCTCAGAGCAGACCATTCGCAACCGGTTGTGTCGTAACGCCCAACCAATCAGGGCAAGCCGCCCGTACACTGGTCAGATAATGACCCAACGTCACCGTGCTGCCAGGCTGTTATGGGCGCGACGTCATCTGAACTGGAGAAGGGCTGACTGGAACCGAGTTTTGTTCACCGATGAATCTCGGTTCACAGTTAGTCATGCTGACGAAAGATTACGGGTATACAGGCGTAAAAATGAAATATTCGCCGATTGTTGCATTGTTGAGAAGAACAGTTTTCTGGGAGGGAGCGTAATGGTCTGGGGTGGGATCATGGGAAACCGGAAGACAGATTTGGTTGTTGTACAGGGCAACATTAATGCACAGCGTTATGTTGCAGACGTGCTAAATGCATATGTCTTACCATTTATTCGTCAGCATGGTCCTGGTGTAACATTGATGCAGGACAATGCCCGCCCTCATGTAGCCAGGGTCACCACTCAATTCTTGCAGCAAAACAATGTCAACGTCATGCCCTGGCCCGCGGTTTCCCCGGATCTCAACCCCATTGAGCACATATGGGATCAGCTGGGACGCAAAACACGAGCTAACCATCAGATTGACAATGTTCGCGATCTTACACGGGCGTTACAACAGGAATGGAGGAATTTGCCCAACGCACTGGTATTGCGTTACGTTACGTCGATACGGCGTAGGATCATTGCATGCATTCATGCAAATGGTGGCCACACTCGGTACTAACGAGATTTACTGGATGTGCCACATTTCTTATTGAAATTCCATCTCTAAACATTCAATAACACCTTTCTGAGTTTTTGTGATTTTTTATTTTGACCCCTACCTCTCTTGACCGGTTATCTCTCGAAAAGTTAACAAGATAGCCAGATGCAATTAATTGGTTTTGATACAGAAATGAATGAACTTGTTTTTCTATTTTGATTCATAAAAGTAACCCTGAAATATGGAGGGACGTTTCTATTTTTGCTGAGTATATGATAGTTAACTGTACCGTTGTGAAAAAACACTTTTTGACTAGAATGATTTCAATTATATTTATTTTGCTTATCAAATCTGTTCAAAATTAAAACTGAATTTAAACTGATTTATTGTACACCATGATGTTTGCATGGGTATTCTACCGAATAGCGAGTACTTAGTACTTTTTTCATTTCAAATATTTTCTTGGAGCCTTTAGCTTGTAAAATATTTAGCACGAAACCTATCACTAACTTATTTCTTCTAAAAGCATTTATAGTTGAAAAATAAAAGATACCCATTTTTAATAGTATAAATCGTTATTTTTAGGTTTGACGGAGCACAGCAGTCATCCTCATTTGATGTTTGATTGTCACTAAATTTACAAAGTTTGTGAAATGAAGCGCTGTGCATTTCACATGAACTGTCACAAGGCTCAGTCGTAGAACTTGGTTGTGAAAACCAGCTCCCTTTTCCCAGTTCCTTTAAATTTCCTTTTCATCTTCGGCAAAATCTGATTTAATTTTTTGCCTTTTGTTTCTCTTGTTTCCCATGTTTACTAATACACATAAAAATCGATTTCATTTATAATTTCTGAATTGCTAAGCGTGCACATCTAACTATCGAAACAATTAACTGATCAATACCGGATGACTCTACCAGTTTATTGATTATCCCTTATGAACGGTTATTGACACACATAGAGCGCGACGCTGTTGGAATACGTACCGATCAACTTTAACGGTTCATAAAGCACGTTTTAATTATTTTTTCAGCATCTTTGATTTCGCTTATATGTAGAAGTTAAATTGAACATATGATAATGCATAAAACGGAAATTTGCGATTTTAAAGCAAATTAGCATCGATAGCTACCTTAACTCTGAATACAGCGGTACAGGAATTCATACCACGGTATGTATAGGCAAGGCTCTGTATTGCAACATACCAGTTTATTATAACACAATACAATAAATTTTCTGTAATAAATACAGCCATACAACCATCAAATACGGCCTGACAGAAAAAAATCTGTATTGTATGTAACTATGTGCATTACAAACTACAGTGCTATCATTTGAAAGAGTGCATTAAATTGGCCCTAAAATACACATGGCGTTAATAATTTCGATTTTGACTTGGTCGTTACTACTTGATTATACGATGACTTCAATAAAATAATGTCGTACACTACATAACCCTATTATATCATTGCAAAATATTTCAATAAGTAGATATGAACACGGTTTTCACATGCTTTAGGAGTAGCTTATGCCCTTGGTTTTGTTAAGGAGGAAAGTTTGTTTATTTAAATGTCTTATTTATTTAACCATATTCATTTATTCATTCTACAGGTATTGTGATGTAATGCCTCATGTACTTCAGATTTATTCATTGACTTTAATATTATAAAATGATTGTATAGTATTGTTTTTGAATGTATACAAGTGTACTACAGTCCTGTGCAGGCGCTAATATAGTATTAAAAAACTTCAGTATGATTCATATTTGGAGGAAATATTAAAGATAAATACATAAAAGATGTACAATATATGTAAGAGCCACTTAGCTAGGGCAGTATTTGTAAATTTAGGAAGAAATGATGTCTCATTAAAGACAGTTTGATTTACAGACCACTAGGGGCGTCCTGATTTGATACTTCACGCAATGATAGGAGATTTTAGTGTAAGGAGAACTGTTACTTTAGATAACTTAATTATTTAAGTATCTCCCTTTCTGTTAAAACCTTGTCAGGAATATAAGTTGGATAGTGTTGAACACTGGGATTGAATTGATACTTGAATCACACAGTGATAGAGGACATTGATAGGGAGTGCAGTGACCAAGAACCATAACTCTAGCTAATCGCATAATTGGTGTATTAATTACCCTTCCATGATATTGCCAGCCGTTTGATTGGTCAATGACACGTAAATAGATATTAATATTAATGGGCAAGCCGGTAATATACACTTGTCATATCGTGTCATTGTACCACACACTAAACGCGAGTGTTCGCATTAAGTACATCAATGGAGCAATCATATTCAAACTAGGATGCAGCTCTGCAGTATTGAATCATCACTGTCCTCTTGTTACAATGTACCATTTCAGATCTGTATGCAATGGGAAGTGGTCACCATATTGTATATGCCTTAAGCGCTTTGATTTCTGAAAGTCGTGAAGTAGCGACAATGCATGCCTTATTATGAGCAAATCTCAATAAAAGCTAAAACATGAACATAAATAAAAATATTTACCTGTTACAATGCCTGTTCAAGTTATTAGATTGTGAATTAACGAACTTTGTTGACAGTTGTTTTGCAGGTATGAGACGCCTAAATACATTTCCATAGACTTACATTATAAAGTTTTCTTCCGGTGCGATCACCCAAAATCTCACCGACTGCTGAAATGAAATTTATTTTGTAGAATCATCCTAGTCCCACATAAAAATAACAAAATTTATACATGTGATCCAATACTTTATGCCAGTAATTTGGAGCTGAATGACACGACCCCCATTTTTGTGGCAGTTTTAATGGTCACCGACCAAATATGTCAGTATTTTCAAATACCAAATATTTTATTTATAATTTATATCCAGATTTTTCTCTTCATATTTCATTGTGATCTATCATCAAGGGATTATTTCAAAATAATTTGTCTTGTATGCATCCACTTAGTTTCAACCAATCAGCAATCAAACACATGATGTAGGTCCGCATGTTCCCTAGACAAAATAACCTGCTTCCGGTTTTCTCCGATTTAGGCTTCTCATACCTGCTTCTGTTCCTTTCGTCAAAAACGTTCAGTTGAAGTGCAGTTGTTGATGGAGGAACCAGTATTACAATGAAATAACTCGAAAGTCCTCTAAGTCGCAATCGTTATAATCACTGAAATGGTTCCAGTGGTATATAGTTCTGGGGGAAAAGGAGTACTGTAGTTGCTATGGCTAACTTATAACTTATATTAAGGAATGAAAGTGGCGTGTGCTGCAGGATAAGGGAACTAAGAAGGTTTCAATTTTGATAGCAACCAGTTCATTATGGATTTTATACATAAGAGATAATATGTTGTCAATACGCCTAAGATCTAGTCTGCGTAGGTTAAGGGAATGGAGCATGTTGGTGACACTGGATGTTTTGAGAAAATCGGACTTTATTTATCGGGATGCTCTTCTCTGGACACCCTCAATCTGGTCTTTGAGGGTTTGGTCTGGAGTGACCATATCTCGGAACCATATTCCAGGCGGGTTTTCACTAGGGTCTGGTAAGCGATGGACTTAACGTGTTTGGATTTGACCTTGATGTTTCTGCGTAGAAACCCTAATGTTTAGTTAGCTTACTTTGTTGTCCTATTTATGTGGTCGTCCCACGACAGATTATTTGATATATCCACGCCAAGGTATTTAGCCGAGGTAATAGCGGCTAAAGTAGGACTCCGTGAAGATAATACTGGTGGGAATAAGACATGGATTACGTCACATTTGGAGGGGTTGAATTCCATATCCCACTTCTGCTCCTACTTTTCTAACCTTTTGAGGTCATTTAGGAGGGTGAAGAGGTAAGGATCAGTTTTCAAGTCTTAAATGGTTACATATGGCTAAGAGACTTGATTTCAAAACCCTATGTCATATTTTCAACATATATTCAAAGACTGTCTCCTTTTACATTGCAGAACATTTTGTTCCAGTCACGTCAGTCCATAATTATAGCACTAGATTCCGAGTTAAATCCGTTCCTTCTGAGGTTACATGTATTTTTTGAGGCCCCCATAGGGGTAACCCCGTTTATTATCCCCGTCATAGGCGTGATAGGGGTCGAGGAACATCCCCTACCATCCTTACAAAAACAGAAACATAATAAAAGAGAAATACATGTACACAAACATATACTATTGTATATACTGGGGGGTTTTTTTGTTTTGTTTTTTAGTACAAATTCCTTGCATATCGCATCTGTGTATCAAAAACATCACGAAAATAAAAAAAAGGTTATAGGTACTGCGACTGCATATATTTATGGTAAAAGCATAGTTGAAAATTTTGTATCATTTCTAAACTTCCAGATATGCCATTTTGTTTAAAAAATTACAGTGTTGAAAAACTTTGACAATTTGTGATCGTTGAACACCAATATCATTTCATGAGCAGATAAACTGGTCATCGTTTGTTTTTTAACAAAAGCAATGTTTTTAAGTAGATTGTTTGTTTCTTTCCAAAGGCTTTTAACATTATGATATGAAATAAACAGATGAAGTGGCGTGTCTTGCTCATTTTTACATGAAGTACAAATTCCATTTGATATTGAATAACAATTTGTGTTCAGTGAATATTGCATTGTGCATTAATTTCCATTGAAATTCTTTGGCTTTAATTGTTGCGTACGCACTATGTGCGCTTAACCAGCTTCTTTGCCAATCAAAATTATTTAAAAACAGTTTATCCTGCAATTTTTGCTCTGTTGAAGAGTGTGTAATATACTTAAGTGACATAAAATGTGTGTTTATTGCTTTTATTCGAAGGTCGTTCGGGGGGAATTTTTTCCCCGCTTGAATCTATACAAGAGTATACAACGAAATATATATTTTAAAGCTTTTGTTTCCAATTCGATCCTCCTTCAAAACATTTATAAAATCAATTGGTATGCTTTGTTTTAAAGTTGACCAGTTTGCGGCCCAGTTTGTTCTGAAATGAAGTTTCGTTAGAAGACATTCATCGCTTATAAAAAATTTTGACTGAACATCCCATATATCTTTTATTTGCGTGTAATTCTTCTTCCTTCAAAGACAGTGGCCGCTTTTCCATTCCTACGGTCAAAACTTGTGGCAAATGGTCTTTTACCTAAAATGGCTGTACCTTATGGAATGAGTTACCGCAAAACCGTAGGGATGCTAAGACCCTCGCCAACTTTAAGTCCTGTGTCAAGGGGTACCTACTAGAGTTGGTGGATTAATATATTTTTACATTTGTCTTTCCTTTAAGTTGGTATACAGTATTATGTAATATTTAATATCAATAGCATGTTCCACTTTTTATCAAATGAGATTTATTTTCTTTTTAAAGGTGGTCAATTACTTTTAAGCAACATTTTATGACAATTTTTACTTTTTGTTTATTCTGTTAGAGATTAATTTAATGAACAAAAAGACCCATTACACTGAGTTAGATCCCTATCAGAAATTTACCTTTTATTAATTTTTATGAAATTTTGTTATTACTCCCCTTTAATATGAAAGTATTTAAAACGTTGAGTATTTCTTTTTTATTTCAAAATAATTGCTACTTTTACATTTGAATTGGATAATCTTAACATTCTGAACCAAAATGCAAGTTTTAAACCTACATGTAGCTTCTGAATTGATTTATTTCCAACCTATCTTGGGTGCGCACCCAAGATAGGTAAAGGGAGGTAATAATATCTTTTCAAACTTGAATTTCTAATGAGTTCCATCTAAATATATAATATTTAATGCAAATATTTCACAAATATAATATAATAGGTCTTATATTTATATCTTTCTGCAGGCAAAGTATGTGTATCAAATTTTTACTTATGATAAAATAACTCTATCTTGGTTGGGCAACCAGGATAGGGAAATCAAATTTTAAAAATACCTCCAGTGAAAATCTTACTTGAATTAAGCGCTAAGTGAACATAAATAGGTGCAAATGATCAGATGTTAAAGTTTCAAACAAATCTATTACATGGCCAAATTCCAATTATAAACCTTTAAGTACCTTTAAGTGTCTTTCTTTTCAATACCATTTGCTGTGATTTTATAGTATTATAGAACACTATTTTCAAAGGACCATAATGAAAATAAGAGTTTGTGTCAATCAAAAGACCTATTGGTTTGCTGATGACAATGCTAAATAGACTGCGGTATAATCAGCAAAGAGGCGTCCTTTGGAATTGATATTATGTGGGAGGTCATTTATGTATGCTAAGAAGAGCAGGGGTTTTAGTACAGACCCCTGTGGAAATCCGGAGAGGACAGGGAAAGCAACTTAACAGCTTGCCTGATAAGAAATACTTCAGATTATTTTATTAACAAGTACTTTATTTGCAATATATCATGTCCGCAAAAGCTTACAGAAGCAGTATCTTTTGCTGAAACCGTTGGTACGATATTCAAATACTCGCACACAATTCCATTGGTAATATTCTACCTAAATTGTTTGAAGAGGCACTCCCTATAACTGGTGTCAAATTAAATATCTTCAAAAGCATAAATAAAAGAATATTTGCAAGAAATATTACTTACTCTAAAAGTTTAGCTATATATTTCCGTCATTATCGGTAAAGTCAGCGTTTTAAAAATGAGTTCCAGTACCGTAACATTTTCAGTTACCTATGTAAAGATGTTGTTGTACAATAAATGGGTGGATAGCGAGCCTCTATGGTAATTATTTGTGCTAAAATGAATCATTTTCGGAATATCTTGTTCATTAAAAATGTATGTATTTTACGTTCATTGAACGCATCATTTACGTTAAGAGACTATAATCTGCTAGGGAGTGCCCCTTTAATCTGCTAGGATATATGGAGGTCTCCTATACATCACAAGTATGTGGCTAGTAGTGGACTTTTATAGCAATAGAGGGAAATGTCTCTTAAACCACTGGACATATCTTAGATGAAATTTCGATTTGCTTTCATAAGGTCCGTCTTGTTGCCACATCATAGCTTAAGTTGAGTATTATCAAAATGAATATAAACTTTTATCAAAGTTTAATACGAATATAAGACTATAGATTTCTTGACTTTTTTGTCTTCCTTTCTTTTATTGGGTTTTTTGTTACATAACTACAACACCGTGTATCTCGTTCTTGCTATAGACTTGTTATATAAACTTTTAGTTACATATAGAAAGACTGGTAATTTGTAATACTAGATAGGAAGATAATATCTTTGTTATGTAGTTAACCTGAAAACTGATATAGATTATGAATACGGTAAGTTCACACGGCAATAGTCGTCAATAAGATAACGATATTCAAAAAGTTAAATCTGTCTCAGACAACAATGTGCACATGCACCAATAAGCAATTTATAGGTTTTTACAGATGTAAATTCGATCATTACAGTACAAATATCTTAGTACAGTTGAACTTATATATTTTGCAAACATGGAAATACCCGGCAAGAAAAATGTTAAGAAACAAGACCATTTAGTTTGTCATCTTTGTGGGGACGATTGGATAGAAATGCAAGCTAATGGATTTTGTCTCGAATGTATGGAATACATGTGCACTGCTTGCTTTGACAAACATACAAAACGAAGATCAGTAGAAATCATACCTTAGCACCAACACGTGAGGCTGTTTCAACAGTTGGATCAAGTGAAGCCGAAGAGTTTGTGTATGTTCACAGCTTATAGGAGAAAACTAAAATTAACTGCCCTAAGCATGAACAGGTCGGATGCGGTGACTGTATGGCTCTTGAACACGAAAGATGCAATGTAAATAACATTTGTGTCGTGGCAAAACTGTTCAAGGACAGTCAAGAATTCAAAGATTTGGTAAAAGGCGTCGAGGAGTTTCACATTCGAGCAAAGGTAATCACAACGTCAGTAAAGAATAGTAAGTCACAAGCTTGGGTTATTGAATATAATTTTGTAAAGGAAGCACACCAGTTTAGTGAAAATATAATTTCTCAGATGAAGAGATTGAAAGTATTGCTCGAGAAACAGGCCGAATTACTTAAGACAATGGACATTAGGAAAATGGACAATATAGACAATGAGAGTGAAAAAATAATAATTGAGATATCAAGTTTTCCTGCGCTATTAGACTACCAAATGGATCAACCGAATAAACTGTTTGTCAGTTATGTACAACAAAAACCCAAGCTTAAGCGACTACAAGAGAAACATATGAGACTCACTGAGAATAACTCGATTAAGAAATGCAAGTTCAAGCCGGATCAGAACCTAGAGCGTGCAGCAAAAGAGTGTAATGATCTCGCACGCTTTATAGAAACAAAGCAAAATGAAGATGAAAAAGGTAAAGTTGAAATAAATTACAGGAAAAACTTCTTCAGAATAAAGTACTGACAATCACATACAGCAATATAACCGATACTCTAGTGTGTTGCAAGTTTTAGATTGACGAGGCGTTACAATAACTATTCCTTCATAACTTTGAATTATGATTTGCATTCAGGATAAATCTAATTCATTGGGTTTGCAGTTTTACTACCTCTACTTTATACAACTTGTACATACGAAGTCACAAAGTCGTTTCCTTTCTATGGCATGTCATTTATGCAACATATCTACTTACTTTCTTAGAAAAGCACAGTTTTCATCGCGTATAATTTAATACTTCAGGTGTACAAGTAAAAGCAAAACACCATCCAAGTATTCAAAGGAGTTTATCTGAATCAGTTCCAGAAAACGAGGTACTTATGGCACAATAGACTTGTAGTGAAATTGAAATTAATGAAAGCATTACGTAGTGACACAGGTAGATTACGTCACTTATAACAACTGGCATACTTAATCAGAATGTTAATTAGAACTGCATATCTCTTTATGATGATTTAACTGATAATGTTTAAGCATCTTTGATGTCTGTTATAGTATGGATGTTCCACGCCTACAAATTCAATACTAATTGACATAATCTACATAATGGGAAAGTTCTATTTTCATTTTTGTATTGAGCGCCGCAACAGAAATCTTGCCTTTCCCGTTTCTCCAATCTTGAATCCCAATGACCTCTATTTTATATGTACATCGTGTTGAGTCACTAGGAAGCCATACAGTCCTGAAGCGTCAGCAGAACTCATGAGCATGTATTGTGACGCTTATTTTAAAATGTTCAAAATGTGTACATTGACTTTTAGGTGTACATAGTTTGTTCAAATGTCTAATTCATGTCACAGTGTAGTAAATGACCGTTAAAAGTTAAAGGTCCTGTTGAAACTAATCGAATATCTGAAACTTGAATTTTTGATATCGGGAAATCAGTTTTGATATCAAAAAAAGCATTTTTGATGTCGGAATGCTTAAACAGCAAAACGCCGCCCCATACTGGTAGAGGCAACCTCACACTGTTACATACCAAATATCTAAGCTTTAGGCCTTGTGTCTTTAGTGAAAGAAGATTTTAAAGGTTTACCCATACCAAGTGTACCCTTGGGCAGGGTCAATTTCGACCCCGGGTGCATGATTTGAACAAACTTAGAAAAGGTTTACCAGACACTGTAACATATCTAAGCTCTAGAACATATGGTGTCACAGAAGAAGATTTTTGAAGCTTTTCCTATATATCTCTATGTAAAACAAGTGACCCTCCATGCAGGCCCAATATTGACCCTAGGGGCATGATTTGAACAAACTTTCAAAAGGTCCACTAGAAAATGCTATATAGTTAATATCTCAGCTCTAGACCTCGAGGTTTTGGAATTGAATATTTTTAAAATTTTACCTATATAAACCTATTTAAAATCACGTAACCCCCGGGTAGGGTCAATATTTTTACACAGGGGTCATATATTGAACAATCTTGAAAGAGGTTCACTAGGCAATGCTACGTGCTGAATATCTAAGCTGTAGGCCTTGTGGTTTCAGAGTAGAAGTTGTTCCTATTTGTTGCCATAGCAACCAGAGTTCTGCATGGAATGAAATTTTTGAAAACTTTTGGTAGGGCTTCATGCAAGAAACATCCCTGCTAAGTTTCATCAACATTGGCCCACTGGTTTCAGAGAAGATGTCGTTTGAAGCAAAATGTTGACGGACGACGGCCGACGGACAAAGCTCAGCTAGGCACAAATTGCCAGGTGAGCTAAAAATGCAAAGATACATGAACTTTTTCAACAAAAAACATGAATGTTATACCGTTATAACTCGTTATCAACTTAGCAAAATCTTCAAAGCCTTGAATTACTATTAGCAGAACGGTATCAATAAATGTTTAAAATGATGTAGAATGAATATTAACAGTAATAAAGCGTTATGAAGTTTCAAACATTCTTATGAGATTAAATCGGGGAAATGAATTGTGACATTGTTTTGACCGTCCTTATGGTAAAGTAAAAAGTTTTGTTTCAAAATGTGTCTTGCAGCTCATCGAGCACATGTTTGGTAGATTTGTAGCAAAGAGGTAGATTTATAGCAAAGAAGTAGATTTGTAGCAAAGAGGTAGATTTGTAGCAAAGAGGTAGATTTGTAGCAAAGAGAAGATTTGTAGCAAAGAGGAAATAAATCTACTTGTAGAAAGAGCAACGTCCACCTGTAACAATTTGTTCCTCAAAATCAGTTGATCCCAAGAAAGTCATAACTGTCAACCTTGTCGTAATTAAGTTAATTTCAATACAAAATCTCAAATTAATAGTATTCAAACTACGAATTATCTTTATATGATAACTCAAACAGACATATTATCCATCTGTGCATTATAAATTTCCTTAAAGACATCATTACGTACGGCCAATCAACCAGCATTAAGTCTACTGTCGTATGACCAGGCAATAAGTTGTAAGCCTTTCGGATCAAAACTCTGCAAAACACTCATATTTAAAGACATAGACAAAGCAGAAGATCACAATGTAGGCCTAAACCAAAGCGCTGTGGGCGCTGTGGACTATAGAGGGCTTGATAAAAATTAACTCCGCATCATCTTTTGAATGAAAATAATAATGAATTGTAGTTGAAAGCCTAACAGGAATGTACGTAATTTCTATCTTTTTAATTATTCTTTTTTGGTGAATATAGATGTAATCGTTCGTAAATAAGGTTTTCAGTGAAATAACATCATAAATCTGAAAATCAAACTACAAACTCTTACATCGAGCTCCGTACATTCCCTAAATACCCGTACTTATCCGTGATATGCATTATTTTCCGTAATCAGCGTAAGTTGATATTAACAGCGCAGTATTTCTAGAAGAACAGTTCGTGAAATCGTTTAAACCTGTCTGTACTGTTTGTTTTTTTCAATATGGTCTGATCGCACGATACATTCAAACTACAGCTTGATCTGGTCTTTGGGGTGATATTTAGTCATATCATAATCGAAAAAATGTCCTTCCAGCGTTGTTCATGGTCTATTAAACAACTCTGTCGTTCACCTGCTTAGTTATGCACCATGAACGCCGTAGGTTTATTATTACGCATCAAAACGACAAATGTTTATTTGATGATAACTCCGCTAAAACATGTGGTATTTCGTAATTTGGTCTCATCAATAGCTTGTGACAATCCAAATTAACTTTATATACATGACCAAGACGAAGCGGTATTCTAACGCTTGGTGAACTGCCAATTAGCTAAAGAATGTTCATGTATATCGTCTGCTTGGTGCAATCTTAGATGAAGGTGCAGACTGCAGCATAATACAGCAGCCCATATTCTAAATTACTTTCTTCTTCCCGTAAATTATTTTTGCTGCTCCTTGTGGACTACGTTTTAGTTCACACTAGAACTCTGTAAACATTTCCTCCGGACATTGTCAAAGTAGGACGGCCAGTCAAAATTAACTCAATAAGTAGGTATTATCCTAAGAGAATTCTTTGCTGACAGAAGCACGCCCCAAAGATACAGAATGCATCATCGCCTATCTTATAGTCATTGCGATAGACACGAGGTGATATGTGATTTGAGATGTGTGCCGAATAAAATTAAATCCGATAACTTGCTTCAGATCAAAATTCAATGCAGCTTCGATTTTCCATCAACACTTTACAAGCCAAAGCGTTTAGCAGTGTTGACAATGACGGACACACGGCCTTCGTAATATATCACGAGAAACTACAAAAGAAGAGATAATGCAAATTTCATTTTATTATTGTATGAAACATTTCTGTATTATGCAAAGTCTATTTTGCTTACAAATTAAGATATTCATTCTCAGGTAACTATCTGTACTACAAAAGGAACACAATTGTCCCATACTTCTCACCTGAAGGGGAAAACAACAACTTTTAAACAATCAAAATACAAAAACAAAAGACACTTTGTTTCAGTTCAATCAGGTAAACTTAATCATAAGCGAGAAAGGATTTATTTGATACAAAAACAGGATTTTTAGCTTGGAAAATATATAAACTAGAATTGTATCTATAGGACACAGATGCCCCCACTTAGGATTTCTCTTAAAATCAACAATTTCTGGGGGAAAAACCTTGACAGAGTTATGTACTCTTGTCTATTGATGGAGGTTATGATGGTAAACAAGTATGGTAAGTTTCAAAGCAATACCTCGAATGGTTTTGAAATAAAGTGAGGTAGTACGGAAAACTTAACCAAGATGTGACACCAACGTGGACGTGGACGCCGAGGCGAGTAGGATAGCTCCTCTTTTCTTCGAAAATTCGAGCTAAAAACGACCTTTTACCTTGGAGTAGAAAACTGAATAGAAATGTCATAGCGGATAATTATAATCACAGTTGCCCATAACCATAAACGAGTGTAACTCACTATATGTTTTGGTATTATAAATGTATTACTAAATCCTCCAAAAAGTTAAATAAACATGAAAGATGATGTACATATCGATGTCAAAGGCCTAAAATTCAAACTTTATATAAAGACTAGTCTAAGGGTCATTCAACGGTCCTAAAGTTCGACATACTGTATGCCTACCTGCACAGATGAGTTAAGAAGATATTTTGTGACACTTTCAATGTATGTATGAAGTTCACAACGAAAGAAAAAGATAAGAGGGCCAAGATGGCCATCTATCTCTCACCTGGCTACCATTGGCTATAATACAAGGTCATCAATAGCAGAAAGGGTCGATTTTGATATTGGGGTTTGATTTGAACAATTTTCATAGAGGTCCACTACATAATGCTATACTCAGTCAAAAAAGATAGTGTACATAGGGTTTAGACAACAAAAGAAAGTGTGCATAGGGTTTAGACAATCATGTTTGAAAATCTATAGTTTACAAATACGCATATTTGGTATCAAATTAAATGTTAATTTATAGTCCAAATGATGGCATCAATGTTTCATATGTTTGGTAGAAAAACGTAAATTTTATCAATGATTTATGAGGTAGAGATCAATTTTAAAACTGCAGATTTGAAAGAAAGTTACCATAAAAACTGCAGGATAGTTTTAAAACAGCGTTTTTCTCCTAAAATTGCTAATATCTTGTGTGACAACCTCTTCGACATATAACAACTTATAAACGAGATCACATTGACTTGGCGTAACGTCTGATGACGTCAATTTGAATCCTGTTCCATTCAAATATCTAGAAAGCTTAACGGCCGTTTAACGTCAACAACGGAAGTTCCAGACGCCAGCATTACTACCGCCAGGAGTCTCGCTTGTTTGCTAAGGTGTGACATAGCTATTCGTAATAAATTTTGCAATATGTGTTTTCTTGTTACAACGATCATCCGAAACTCTGATACGACATTGAAACCGCAAGAAAGCATAAAGCATGATGTTCACGTGCAAACTTGCGTAAAATTATAGGACACTGAAAATGTCACATCACATCAAATGAGTGCAACTGAATGGTATAAGTGTACTTATTCTGTTTTGAAAATTTGACAAACATTGGTCAACTGGTTACAACATTACACGAGAGAGTCATGCATACTTTTTTTTTTGACTGAGTATATATTCCAGATACCTAAGCTCTGGGCCAAAAAGATTTTTATGTTTTCCCCATGTTAAATTAAGTAGTCCGAGAAGGGTCAATTTTGCGCAGAGGTCTACTAGGCAATGCTACATGCTAAATATCTAAAGCTCCAGGCCTCTTTTGAAAAGTTCTTTAAAAAAATTCCTTTCCGTTGCCATGGCAACTATTTTTTTGCATTTAATGAACAATGATACTACTTCATGCAAGGAAAATCCCTGTCAAGTTTCATCAACATTAGCCCAGTAGTTTCATAAGAGATGTCATTTGAAGGAAATTGTCAACAGACAAATGACGTTCGATAGACGGTGAGCTATCCTCACCCATTTGTTTCATCAACATTGGCCTAGTGATTTCTGAGATTTCGCTTGAAGAAAAATGTGAACGGACGACGGACGGTGAGTGAATCCTGTAAGCTCACCATGGCACTTGCTGCAGCTGAGCTAAAACAAACAAAATACTATAATAGTAACATATGTAAATACTGTAACAAAGGAATCACAGTGAAATACTGGTCATTGTGTTGCTATACACATATGATTTGTTAAATATAGAAAGAAAAACAAAATAAGAAAACAAAATAAGCCGAACAAACAATGAATGATATATTATGCAATATCATCTTTACAGTTTTACATTCGCATGCATGATTTTTTTTAATTCTACATAGCCTTAATTATGTCTCCCCATCCACACAAATGGGAGGAGAGAAATTGGTTTTGCAAGGGTTGTCTGTCTGTCTGTCTGTTTGTCACAAAGCTCTGGAAGTATTTGAGGGGAATTTTACAGTAATGTGTATCAGCCTGGGGAGTTATGGCCTTCACTTAGTGAAAATTGGCAGTTTTCAACTTGTGTCGCGAATAAATAAGCTATTTCAGCTTCAGTCATAAAAACTTTACAGGAATGTATATGACCACTTCAAATTAATCACCTGTGGTTTTTGATGTGGATACATCAAAAGTATTTGCAGAATTCTGGTCACTGAGTTAATGAAAATTGATGGTTTTCAACTTGTGTCGCGTGTAGCTTAAAAAGTATTTCAGGTACAATCATGAAACCAAATAGGAATGTTATTCAGCATGTCTGAGCTTTTGTTTTGTCTGTACGTTAATTTGTCTGTCCGTCACAAACTTTGTGCTGCGCGTATCACCAAAAGTAATTCAGTTAGTCATGTGTTCATCAGCATGAAGCTGTGCACCTGGGCCTTTGTTTGTGTATGCTTGTTTGTATGTCACAAATTTTGTGTTGCACGCATCTCCAAAACTTGCCTTAAATTCTACTTTCCCAAACTCTTTATAACATGCAATTGTGGTATTGGGGAGACATAATTATGTTTCTGTTTAAATTATGGGGGGGAGGGGACAAATGCTTCTATATAAGATTCTTTAAGTTTTTATGATTGTCTAAGTCTCCACTTACGTTGTACATAATACAAGGTCAACAATCGCATCACAGGGTCAATTTTGAAAAATGACGTATGATGGATGGTGCACGATCCCAATAACTCACCCTGGCCCCTTATGTTAGGTGAGCTAAAACACTTTATGGAACATCTAAACATGAACGAAAAGGGTACTATTTACCTGTGCAGTGTTAATTTGTAGATGAGACACAATCTGCAAATCTGTGAGACAGCTGAACTGTGTGTGGAATTATTAGATGCTACATTTGGGAAGTAATGACTTCAAGGTAACAGAAGTAAAATGAAGTAATAACATACAAAACCAAAATATAAAATTGTTACACAAAACAAGAAAATACAAAATTGTCAAAGTATATATCAAATGAATTATAATATATAAGAGAACAATTTCAAGAAATCATTTGCTTATGCAAAAAACACTAATTATTACAGTCATGTTCTACATTGCATATTAATTTTGTTTCAGTGTTTTGAAGTTCACATCTACTTCGCAATCCATTATATTTATATTATATTTTGCCAACAGATAACGATTAACTTGAAATGTGCTTGTGAATGAACTAAAATATTGCTTAAACTGCTCTTGCATGTGACAACCTTCCTGTTTTTATAGACAAAACAAACCTACTAAGTTCGAGGTTCCTATACCGAACCGTTCTCTATAGTTCTTGATCAAACAATGTTTGGTCTACAGACAGACTGACCAAACAACCGACGGACATGTACAAACTAATATTCCCCTCAATCTGCAGGGGGCCATAACAATTAAAGGATTGTAACCAAAATCGAACTTGACCCCAGTCTTGCATTTCGCACTTAAAAGTTTTAATCAAATCCATGCAACTTTTCAAATATTATTTGTTGGAAACCATGGTTTTGCTACAGTTTAAGTCAAAAGGTGGCCATAACTCCTATAACAATTGGCCCACTATAATTAAAACTTGAACTTGACCTGTATTTTATTATCATAAACCTTCAGTTACAATTTGAATCAAATTCATGCAACCTTTCAAAAGTTGTTCATTGGGAACAAAACTTTTGCATGGATATACGCATGGACAAGGGTCTAACTAATAGTTTGCTTTTCCACCATTCTTCAAATAGCATGGGCATAAAAGAAGCTTAATTATAAGTGGGGCCTGGTTTTCCTGGTACTATCTGCAGGTCACCGGCCTGGCTTTATGGTACTTTTTGCAGGCCACATAAACTGAGTCTTTCTTCAATCAAAACACACTATTCTGAAGTTGTTTCCTCATTACCCTAAAGCAGAACGTTTCATAAATTAATCAACAGCAAGCATTACTATTTTCCAAGATTTGACTGATAATCATGACAGCCTACTCTTTGAATATACGTTACACATCTGTTATCCAAGATCAGAATATTGCTATGTAAATCAAATCAAATATTCACAAGTGAGCCCTCATATCATATATCATTAATAATACATTCATGCTACACAACTGGCACACATTAACAAGTATCATGCCTTAGAAATAAACTATGTATTTTCCAACATTTTGAACTGAAAACACTGTTTCCAAATACATGTATGTGAGATAAATCTTAAGAAAACATTGAAAGTTAAACGCCGATTTTATAACAACCAAATCGCTTACCATGTGTTCATGTAGTTTACAAGGCTAGCTCTGGCCTTAGTCAATGCCAAAATTGGCTACAATAAAAGTAAGACTGGATCAAAAGAAATTGAAGTAGCTACAGCTTTGTGTACTATGCCATCAACTCTACTTGGAAACAATGGCTAAAAGAAAAAAGAGCCAGTGCTAGCCCTGAGTTTAACTTGTGGAACATTTTTTGGAACAAACTGTTAAAACAAAACTATCAGCAAAATGATTCCATATACGACCTTAGGTCATAATTCTTTGAAAGCAGAATAAAACAAAATAGAAGAAACAGTCATGGAATTAATCACACTTCTTATCACATCACAAATGCTGTCAAGCCAGAAATGGCAATTTGCAGCATTTTTAACTTACGACATATGCGTTTCCACAAATTCATACAAGAAAAGTGTCTTGCTTGGAAACAAGCTGAAAGCACCTGTGGGACCAAGAATTGACTATTGGGCCCAAACAAAAATATCTGTGTTTAGGGCAACGGTCCGAAAAATTCTAGGTAGGGTAGGGGCAAATTTTTTAATTCTTTTTTTAAATCCAAAAAAATGCTATAGGTTGGAAAAAACAATCTGTGTTTAGGGCAAAGGTCCCCAGAATGCTAGGAAGGGTAGGGACACATTAAAAAAATTTTTGAAAAATATCGATTTTTTTTTTCTTTTTTTTTTCAAATTTAAAAAAACAAAAACTCTAGAGTCGGGGGTTTCGCTAGGGAGGGTCGGGTTGCCCGAACGATGATTTTCTTTTTGGCCTTGGCACTTGTAACACACTTCATGCAGTCACATGTACTGTCACATCTTATACCCACACGCTTCCTTTATTTGTTTCAAGTATTTGTCCTCTTGTGTATTGATCGCGGAATCACCGACTTGGCCGTCTTCGTACACAAAGAAAAATCTCGTGCACACGTGGTCTGGTTCTGGACACACCCAGATGGCATTGTTCTTTTTCAGGGTCGGAGATGTGATAACCTCACAGAGGGCAATACACGTGATATTTTGTGATTTAAGAAAACGTGGTTTACTATCACTCTGTGCTTTGTTTTTCTTGACATTGTGCGAGCCGTAGCCCATTCTTGAATATCCCATGGAAGTAGAGACATGGGGGCTCAGGTAAATCCCTTTACCGTAGGCAGCTCCATTTACTTGAAGTTTGGTGCCAGAAGCATTCATAAGTCCTTGTCTGAAAGTACAGGTACAATCATTAACCCGTAACAGTGTTCCCTCTCAATTTATGAAATACTGTATATCTGGTAATTTTTGCATGCAGAAAATTTCGTGATTTGAAAGCAGACAGACTTATTTGTGAATTTTATATTCGCAAAAGGATAATAGTAAATCTATGTGAAATGAAGGAACACAAGATTTTCATGTTAGCGAAGTGGGAAATTTGCAGAATACAAAACTTAAATAATCACCAATATCACCCATGTTTTTCTTTCAATTTACACAGGACTGTTTGTTTGATAGGGTGTACTCTAGAAATTTATGAGCAGATAAGTGGTCTGTACAGATCATGATCTACAGTCACTAATAGTGTACATTTAATCAAAAAGCTACCTACAAAAGGAGAGATAAAGAACTGTAAGCCTAGAAATATTTTGTACTCTTTACATAAGAAAAAATTCACAGAACTAGTGAACCTGAATTTCAATAGTTGCAAAATCAAAGAAATCACAATAGTTTAATGCTTGATGTCACATTGCCTATTAGTTCTATGAACAACAAGCCATCAAATGTTGATAAAGCTTACAGTGATATTACCGTTGAAAGTGATCATCATATCTCTAAATACAGAGAATATTAGGCTACTGTCTTTTGATAACATGTGATATCAGGTGAGGTAGATGCGGTTGGAAAAGGCGAGGCTCTGCCAAGCCTTTTCCGAACGTATCTGCCGAACCTGATATCCGAACCTGATATCACATGTTGTCAAAAGGCAGTTGACTAATATTCTATTTATCATGCAAATCTTCATATTGTATATTTTTGACACTTTTAGGGGCCTAAAATAGAATAAATACGGTATTTATAAAAGAAAATGATTTCAAATTACTACATGTGCCTCGAAAAATAGTTCTACATTTCAAAGGACAAAAAATATAAAAACGACATAAATATAGCTTTATAATTACCTTCATGAGACTATTTATAAATGTTTTTCTGTTCTAATGTAATGATATTGTTTTGCAAACAAAATATTTGCAAAGACACACGCAAGAATTTCCAAGTAAAACACTGCATGACATTTCAAAAATGGCGGCGTGGGCTCAACATCACTGGGGTATTCTAATTGTAAACAAACGAGGAACTTGAGAGTTGATGAGTGAAAGTGAGCGGTTTAAAGACAGTTTTCAACTTTTCATTGGTAGCTGATAGGTTTCAGGCCATTTCAACACGCATTAAGAACTTACTGTGAAAATTGGATAGTGATAAAAAAAATGAAAATCAACTTTTTCTCAAATTTTACCTCAAAATTGCTGTAGATGGATAGCAAATGATCTAACTAAGAAAATGAATACCAACAACCCTATGTTTATTTCAAAAATAAATTCTACAGGGGATTTTCAATTTTTATGGTGCCTTGCTATTTGTTTTAAATCATTCAATTTATTTATTTGGGCTGTATTTTTATGCAATAACTACATCATTAACAATGATTTGTAAACAAAAATACAAAAAATGATAGGATAAATGAAATGTTTTGATTACTTTTTCTCTGTGATTGCACTTGAGGAGTCTTGCTTGTTGAACTGGAAGTAGTCCGGCATGTGGGCGTGGTTACAAAGTGTTATCACGTCAGTGACGTGATATCATTTCAAAATATCGGACGGGTGTTATCGGTCAGATTTAATGCTATTTGCATGATAAAAAACAGTATCACTGGTTTATATTACTAAACCAAAGAACATTGTCATAGTTATAACCACCCTACATGCTCTTTATGGATCTATATAACAATTCTATGCTTACTGACTAAAGAGAGAACTGTAAAATATTTTTGTCTGTACGAGGTCCACGCTTTTTGTATTTTCATTTACATGTATATCAGTTGATTAGAAAAATAACTCATTGCAACTCATTTCTTTTATTTTTTCAAAGCATTTACAGTGTGGTAAGCATCATTCTTAACCATGTTGAAAATGATTTGGAATCACGATTTTGACCGGTAATGTAACTTTAATTCGAGAGCTTTAGTAATTTCAAGCCAGTAACCATGGTAACCTCAATCGCAAGACCATGGAGGCAGGTCAAATTCCTTGTTAAAGAGCATGTAAAAAAATGCAGTAAGCATTACCTAATCTTATTGTTATTGTATATATGTACTCTTTTAGTTAATAAACTAGTTGTCTTTTAACAATTCAAAAGGAAAAAAACAGAAAAAAAAACAGAAAAAAATGTACTATACCTGATAATAGAATGCCAGTTTTCTATGCTAGAACCGTGGAATGCAAAGGTACTACTGTGTTTCTTTTTGGCCTCTTGAAATTCTGCTTCTTTTGCTGGTGGACTGGACACCAAAAGGAACTGGTGAGGTGTGTGCATGAATTCTAACTGCCTCTCTTGTGGTAATTTCACAATATGAGACCTGTGCATGAGAGAAAACAAAAGCTGTCCGTAAGACACATGCTCAAAAATTCTAAGTTTGAAACAGGCACAAACATTTTACTGGCTTGCACTTGCAATTTTGCAGTGATGTTATCCATATACAGTGTTTTATTTCGGGCCTTTTTGGGGGCCGAAATTCGGCCCCATTCCCCTCCAAAATGAATATACATTTTTCCCAATTTTTGACAAAAATTCCCCTCAAAATGTTTAAAGAAATCTTTAAATCTTATTTAATCAAGAGATGGCCAAAATTGGTATAAAAACATAAGTTTTCTGAAATTAAAACGCTTCAAAATCATTTCTTGCAACTATCGGATAGCTTTCATGAGAAACAGACACCCTAAAATCGCCGATTTTTCGTTTGTCATCTATTTTCGCGACCCCGATTTTTGTTATTTCTTCAAGGAAAAAGGTGCTCCAAGATTAAAAAGATACTAATACAATGTTTTCAGTATAAAATAGCAGTATTACTTATTATTTAGGTGTGTTTTAACACCAATGCTCCTAAGTTGTGTTCCTGATACCAGTATTTTTGTATAAAATTTTGTTATGTTAAATTCTTATGTCTTCTCTTTATATTTGGCTAAAGAATAATATCATTAACATACTTGATAGTTTTGATTCTTTCTTGCATTTTTAAACAGTCTATTTTATACATTTTCTAAAAAATTCCCCTTTTCTGGCAAAATGACTAAAAATTCCCCTCACGACGGGCCCCGCCACCTTTCCCCTCAGACTGAAAAAAAACACTGATATAATAACAAAAACATATTCATTACAAAATATTGTCTCAATCAAAGTACCCCAGACGTGTTGTATGCACTTCAACTTTATATTAGTTTACTGTCAACATTTTCTATTTTTAACTGCTAACAATTATTTCATAATCTACATGTATATGGTTGTATTATCTGGTGTACCAAGAATTTCTTCTTTATTTGTTCTTAGAAAAGAAGGAAATTATTGTAGGATCTATTAAGACAGGGTAGAATCAGAAGCAGTCTTAACAACTAATGAATTAATCAAGAACAAAATTTAAAGTATGTAAGAAGGTCATGGTCACATGAAAAATTGGACTAGATTTTGCAGTCACACATTATGGCATATATATATTCATTGTTAATATGAGTAGGATAAGTGACGAAATCCATGCAAAGATGTGGGAGTGTTAAGTTAATTTAAGATTGCAATTTATGATAAATCAGGGTCTACAACTCTCTTAAGTATTACTACGATAAACTCATCCCAGATCTTATTTTCAAAAAATGTTCATTAAGAAAATGAAGGTGTTAAATAGTAAACATAGTTTTAACTTAAAGGGGCAACAGGACTATATAAACCACTAGATGGCACTGGGGCAGGTTTTTCAATATTTTCAAACATGTTTCACATCAGAGACCCTTTTTCTTAAATTTTGACAAAGTTACAGAACTGTTTCCTTTGAAATTTGTTACAAAGGTAAGCTTTGCAATTTCAAAACAGTTAATCCAAAAATCTTAACTTCATATCACTTCTAAAAGTGACTTTGAGAAAAAAAATCAAACTGTCAAGCAGACGATCTCAGATTTGAATTTCCCGGGAGGTGTGGCTAATTGCTGATAAAGTCTGTGTTTATAAACAAAGCCACGTGGTGATGTTTATACAATTGAGACCAGTGGCATGCATTACAGAACAAAAACAGTTTACTAACCTTGATGAAAGTTTATTTCCATAAAATGAGAATATCCTTCATTAAAATGAATCATTAAGTTATTCAAGACCTATATAAGTAAAGGTCACTAGATAACATAAATATATGTTTTTGTGCTGAAATCTATTCAAGTTGCCAATTGTTTTTCGAGTATTAAGTATTGAACTTTCTAATTTTGGTGTTAATGTCTAACTTGCAAAAGTACACAGCAGGACATAACTTCCCTTGCAGTTCAAATGTTTTGTTCTTCCCCCATTCGTCCGTACTTTACTTCAAAAACTCCTTCTGTCTAAAGTACAGTTCAGTATTTTCTATAATAATTTTTTGTTGTATGATACTATTTCCAGGTTCAGGTAGTCTTCTATTTCTTAGTCAAGCCCATGACTATGCAGATACAATAAGGCAAACAATAAACAGTGTTGGTATAAAAAAATTTAAATGTTTATGTGACTTAGATGAAGAATCCTTACTAAACCACGGCAATGATCGCACCTGCAGGGTCAGTTAGTATTATCCTGGCTCATTATATATTATGATCCATTATTATCCAAGAATGAGCCTTTTAGATTGATTTTACTTTTGATTTTAGTAATTTCTCCATTTTATTTTTTCTTGATGGTCTATAATTTACATCATCCCGTGTTATCATCACTATGAATTTTCAAATCCATGTCAAGAACATTAAAACTAACACAAATAGCTCCTTTTATTCTCTTTTGATATAAACAATACATGTCTTTTTCTGCAATGCTTTAAATATGAAAATTTATTCTTCATCAACTACACATGCATATACATTGTATTGTGTTTTGAACTGCTGTGATAATTTCCCTCCTTTTTCTGACACATGTATCAGTTTCATGTCTGGAATTTGTGTCCTTCAAAAATACACAAACCAGACCTGCATGCCGATGGCATTTAATTACCAATTAATTTTGTCACTATCTTAATTGGGTGCTGACATATTCATTTTACCACAATGAATTTATATTGTAGGAAATTACACAAAGTCAGGCCTTGTGCAAAATTTGACTCTGTGAGTTAGGTGTGAAATGTAGTATTTATCTTTAAATTTTCTAAAAAGGGAGAATATAATGAAAGTCATGGGATAAAAAGAAAGTGAGAAGAAATGATTCAAGAGGTGGATAAATTTTCATCTGATTCCAAAGTGCTATAAAAAAACGTAAAGAAGCCCCAGGTCAGCTCAAGAGCTAAAATCGTCTGCTTGCTATTGTGATCAGCTGTTTGTTTACATTTTTCCATTGCATGTTAATGTAGAACACTGAGTTTAACTGACAGGTACATAGTTGAGAGAGTTTAACAATAGCCACTCCCCAAATACTCGCTGCCGTGGCAGCGATTGTTGCCAGTTTAAATATTACACTTTTTGTTAAATCCGGGGCATTCTAGTTTCCACATTGTAAATGTACTAGTCAGATCAAGGCCAAAAACTCAGGCAATGTAACAAATTAACAATACTTATATATTAAAAACAAAATTCAGGGGCCGTAACTCTGTATGTATTAATCTGATCAAGGCCTTAATTGAACTCATACAAGATCTTACATATGTTGGGCAAATATGATCTGGGTAAGTGATGAAATAAAGGGGCTGGAGTGTACATTGTAGTTCACTAAATTGTCTTTTTTAGTTAAATCAGGGGCCATAACTCTAAAAGTATTAATCCAGTCAAGCCCATTATAGAAATTATGCGAGATCTTATGGCCATACACATTACGTTCAACGCCGGTAAGGATTACTTCACAAATGTAAGTACTAGAGTGTAAACAAACCAAAGGTTGGTGGACGACGGCTGACAATGGATGACTGACCTAAGGCAATCACAATAAAACTTAGCGGCTTTGTGTTTAATAGGGTGACCTGTAAGTTTGCAACACTGATGCAATACGTTACAATGCAATTTCGCATCACTTACTTAAATCATGGAGTAATATTTGTTTTTGTTTTAATTATTAATAAATGCAACCCTGACCTTATCTACAATGGCCAAAAAAATACTAAAGACTAGGTCTCCGAATAAGCTTGGGACATGTACACACCAAGTTTGGTTACTGTCTATCACACCATCCTAAAACTGACCCATTTAGTGCTGCCTGCAAAACTGTTATTCTGTCAACCCAAAAAACTTACTTCAATTTAAAACCTACATGCCACATAGAACATGTAGAAAGATGTGGACAGCCAGTGTCTGCTAAGGTTTAGAAGGGCAGGTTACGTGTTTTTACCTTGCACAGTGTGTGGTTGACCTTGGGTTTGAAAAATGCACCTTTTACCCTGCACTTCTTTGCAGAAACAAAAACGACATGACTTCAACAGACAAGTAGTGGTAATTCCACATTAAAGCTGGTCATAGTACAATCTAACCAATTCCACAGCTGTTACTGCAAAGGGAACACATCTATCATGTCTGTTGTAAATCATTTTGAATTGTCGAGACAAAAAGTTTACGAGGGTTGACCTCCGGGTCAAATCACGAGACTTTGAATTTGTGATCAAGCAATCCCCCCGGTACATGCCGTTGTAACAATATCAATCATTACCGGAGAACTTTGAAATACGGGACTGATGAATTCACAAAGGAGTGGTCTCAAAAACAAGAGGGCTATGATGGCCCTATATCGCTCACCTGACTACCATTGGCTATAATACAAGGGCTCATGATTCTAACATAATTCGTAGAGGTCCACTACACAATGCTAAGTAACATTCCAAATATCTATTCTCTGCCTGTCGGCCTTCTTGTTTTTTTAAGTTTTCCCTATATAAGCCTATGTGAAATCAAGTCACCTCCCCCCTTTATACATGATATAGATATATAAAAGCCTATGTAAAACCAAGTGAACCCCTGGGCAGGGTCAATTTTGACCCGGGGGTCATGATTTGAACAATCTTGGTAGAGGTCCACTAGACAATGCTACATGTCAAGTGTCTAAGCTCTAGGCTTTGTGGTTTCAGAGAAAAAGATTTTCTTTAAATTTCCTATATAAGCCTATGTAAAACCAAGTGACCCCCAGGCAGGGTCAAATTTGATCCCAGGGGCATAATTTGAATAATCTTGGTAGAGGTCCACTAGACAATGCTACATGCCAAATATCTGAGCTCTAGGCCTTGTGTTTACAGAGAAGATTTCAAAAGTTTTTCCTATATATATAAGCCTATGTAAAACTAAGTGACCACCTTAAATGCAGGGTCAATTTTGACCCAAGGGTCATAATTTGAACAATCTTGGTAGAGGTCCACTAGATAATGCTATATGCCAAATATCTAAGCTCTAGGCGTTGTGGTTTCAGAGGAGGAGATTTTTAAATTTTTTCCTATTTGTTGCCATAGCAACCCGAGTTCTGCATTGAAAGGAATTCTCTGAACAACTTTGATCTATAGAGCCTCATGCAAGGAACATCCCTGCAAAGTTTCATCAATATTGGCCCATTGGTTTCAGAGGAGATGTCGTTTGAAGGAAATGGTGGACGGACGATGTACTACGTACCACGGACCCCGGACGGTGAGTGATCCAAAAAGCTCACTCTGGCACTTTGTGCCAGGTGAGCTAAAAAAATCCGAGATGATTATGTTTCGGCAAATTTTTCATTATTTACAGTAACTGTGTTCATAATAGCGAGATAGTTGTTCTTTGGAGATTACACTGTATGTAATTTATAGAGGAATTATTTTTTTTATAAATAAAGAAAACACGTTCGTAGGCGGGTACATTGTGGTGTTGTTGAGAGACAGTCTATTGGATTTACTTTTACCAACCTGTTACTCGTTATTATCCACTGTATCAATGGGTACACAGCTGGGTTCTGAGTGTCCAGGTCCTTCTTGAGGGATGATGTTATCTGGGACATTTCCCCCATCGGTGGTATAGCCTCTATTACTTTAAGCATTGTTTTGTAGTCAGGGTTCTTTGGTGTAAACAACAAATTGGATGGGTCTTTTGGATCAACCACTGTTGGAAACGGGTCAAATATAACGTTTTTACGATGTGATTTGCTGGCTGCACGAGTCATGTTAATCAAAAGATCCACGACTTCTGCTCCAGTGGCAATATCTTCTGCCGCATCAGCCATTACCCCTAGCGTCTGGAAAGCAAACACACAGAGCTCTCTATTGCATACTGCAGGTTTTAACATGGCCCCGTTTTGAAAAACATGCTGTTCATCACAGATTACACAATACTCATTCATTGTGGGGATCCTCTGTCTCACGTACCTGAAGATCTGTACCAGGAATCCGTCAGAAATACTTGGAATATTTTTAGCATTTTTACCATCTAATGTTGATAACGGTATCAGGTTTAAGTCTTCCAAACAGTGCGCTCCATCGATTGCTGACGATCTCCCTGGCATCACACTTGTCGTACGCGTTAACGTCGGTAACATACGTTTTAATTTGTTTAATATTGGTGGGTGTGACAACTGTCGCTTAATTCCGGTTTTAACCGACTTATCCTTTCCTTTTTCTTTCTTTTCCTTTGGCACCGGTTCATTTTGATCACCAAATAAGTCCAAACCTCCAAGCTGAAAGATATTTCCATCCTCCGACACCTGAGAAGTTGATCTCGAGGGAGGCTGTTTTGAACCGGCCGGCAATGGTTCAGAGTTTCTAACAGAGGATTCAGTTTGCAAAGTCTCTACAGCTAATGTTTTACTTATGATGCTTTCTTCAGAGCACTCATGCGGTCTGTCAAGAATCATCCTTGTCGCTTCATCAATGTTACCATGAGTAATTATCAATGCATTTCGAGCGAGATCCGGTTCAAAACCAAGATCAACAAGCCTTGCCACTGCCTCGTCCTTTATAATTTCAGATATGATATCAGTGCTTGAAAAATCTGCCTTAATTCCTACAGGAACTGTCCTTGCCTTTTTCATTTTTTCTTCTGCTTCCAAAGATACCAGATACTCTTTAAGCAAATGCTGCCATCTTTCCTCGGATAAAAAGTTCTCGAGAATTTTACGCATTTGGCTACCGAATCCAAAACCTTCCTTCTTAGACATTTGAAACACCTCGACTTTTGGTGGATTTGATGACTCAAGGTATCTAGACAACGACAAATGTAACCTTACGATTAACGACTCTGATTTTATCACTTTCCATGCTTCTGCCGTAACATCATCTAAAAACCCTAATGGAATGCGCAACTCCACGTCAATTTCATCTATTGATTCAAACAGTCTATATTGCAGTGACCTTTCACCATATATGAATACTAAGTTCTCCATGTCTCTAAAAAGATGGGGATTCATACAAGCTTCACTCTCGTCACCAGAAGGAATAAACGGAACCTCACATATGTAATCGCCATCCAAAATCTCATCTTCATCATCGTCGAAACTAGACAGCGCGTCCGCGTAGTCAGATGTTCCCGAATCACAACTGACAGATCTGTAAAAAAAAGGAAGTTTTGTAACCATTATAAATCTTTTGCCCCAGTAAAATAATACAAGAGTTCAGTTCACTGAGCAGACTTTCGGACATTGGGTTTCAACAAAAACATTTGAGCAATAGTATTAATTAGTATACATGTACAGTGTATGCCTGTGTTTTAATGGTCATAATGGAACTGGTCATAAGAAGACCAATTGAATATCCTTTAATACTGCTTCAATGAACACTGTTAGCATTCTGAAATACAAGTGCTTTTTTTATTGTTTACATAGTTAAACCTCTGTGAGCCTTCTTACAATTTCTTTTTCTGTTATCTCTGTCTGATTATCCTAAAATCTTTAAATACTTAAGGTAGTGCAACACAGAAGGTAGGCTTTGTCAAATGAAATTCTAGCTTTCGTCTAACACTACCTTATCAAACCAGCAAATTCTGTGAATCGGTTATGTAAGTTTTGTTTGTATTTTACAGTCAAACCTGTCTTAAGAGGCCACATAGGGGAAGTTGAGTTCATGGTCTCTTGAAACTGGTGGTCTCTTTACTGAGGGTAGACTATTATAGCTTGAAATTGAAACAATGAATTTGCAAGAGAGGAATTCAAAGTGGTAGTATAGCATGTATAGATCAGGATGTCGCTTAACTCCAAGGTCCAACTGTATAGAGAAAAGAGCCATTTATTTACACTAATTTATGTGACCCACTGGTCGGCAAAACTTTATCACTAACTATCATACAAAATGTATGATTGTCATCCAAGCATGTCTTTAATCAATTTGTTGTCTGATTAAAATCACTACATTGTACAACCGACCAGTGACTGACACCAGTGTACATGTTAGTGTATAACTGTATGTTATTAGGTAAAGGTAAAGGAATATACTTTCGACTTTTTTTTCGATTGTGAATCAAAATACCCTTTCCGATTCAATTCTATATCGATTAATTTGGAGTCTGATTTTCCAACACTAACATTATGACATTTCAAGTGTGACATACCTGGACACTTCAGGTGGTCTAAGGTTATCCATTCTTTTGTAAATGGTGTAGAACTGCTATTACTTGCTATATGGTATTGGTCACACTTCCTGAAAATATAACATATCATCAAGATCATTGTGTTTTATAGAGACAGTAACACCACATTAATAATACAGTAGAGTTCCTTTAATTTAGTTTAGTTTATACTAATTTATTTTAGCTCGATTGTGTAGAAAGCTTGTAGCTTATCGAGTCACTCTCGAGTCCGCTTCCTGGAAAAACCAGTACTGGTGTCATATGAGGAGGTACGGTCGTGACCTTGATGGGGCTCGAACCCGCAACCTCCGGGAGTTCCTTTAATCTATAAGACCAGCCTTCGAAAGCATTACATGTACATGTTTCATTTTACTGAAAATGTTCTTATTACTTTATCAATACACTTTTAATAAGTAGTACTATGAAATTGAAAATTCAGTTTCAAAATGTACGATTTTAAATCTATGGTCAGATTCATTGCATTCATGACCTACTGAATGAAAAATAAAAATAGCAGATCATAACGTGTTTCCTTAATTATGCAGTCATATTTGTATGTTATGATTAACTCATGTGCCAATCCATGGTTCACAAGTTATGAGTGAGTAGTGAATTTAAATATTTATGCACTTTCAGAACAGGTACCAGGGCTTTTCATCCTTATCACCACGGCCCCGTTCCGAATCGAAAATAACCTTCATTTTTCCAAATTCCAAAAAAAAAAATGGGAAAAAAAAATGAAAAAAAAAAAAAAAAACATTTATTTAATCTGTCGCTACACTACCTAGAATTCTTGGGACTGTTGCCCATAACACAGATTGTTTTTTTTCCAACCTATAGATTTTTTTTTATTTAAGAAAAAAAACTGGAAAAAAATTGAATTTTATTCTTTTTAATCTGTCCCTACACTACCTAGCATTTTTGGGACTGTTGCCCTCAACACAGATATATTTTATTTAGGTAATAGATATTAAACTCTTACATAAACTCCCAATTTGATCAGAAAAACACCCGTTTTTTTCCCAATTAGGGCCAGGGGCCTTTTCCCAAAAGAGCCAGAAAAAGCCCAGGGCACAACTCTAAGCTCTAATACTCAATCAGGCGTATCAAATAACTTTAACTTGCAACCCATTTTACACTTGATTGATCATTCAGTTACCCCAGTGAAAATAGTACTGAAATTTCAGTGAAATTTTAGTGAATTTCAGTGAAATTTCACTGAAATCATCAAATCTCGGTGTATCACACCAAAATGACTGAAATTTGGTAATTTCTCAGTCATTTTTCAGTGAGAAAAGTGTGATATTTCAGTCAACAAACTAACAATACCAAAATTTCATTGAAATTTTGGTTAACTTCTTACAGCAATTTTTCACTGAAATAATTCCAAAATAGAATAAATGAAATGATTTTTCAGACAAGATTTTACCAAGTTTCAATTTATTTTTCCAAGTGAAAAAAGACCAGTTCTTACAAAAATCCTCATAATGTTACTGAGGTAATGATGATGTAATATAAGTATTGTAGTTTAAATGCAATATCTGTAACAATTATGAAACAAGAGGGACAAGATGGTCCTATGACGCTCACCAGAGACATCATACTTTTGACCCAATGTGACCAAGATTTAATCATTTAAATCTAGATTGAAAAGCTGCACCGAAATGTGTATCCAGATGAAACTGGGTTAATGATCTTCAATAAATATATGTAGTACTTTAGCAAAGGGAAAAATTAAGAAAAAATGCTCATTTTCTATACTCAATATATATACAATTAACTGAAACCAGCATGTAACAAAATCTGGGTCACTTCACCCATATCCAAAACCTACATACAAGTATATCAATTATATACATAACAAACATAACCTCACCTGAATGTAAATACATGTAAACAATTAACTGAAAAGTCACTTATAATACCCTGATACATGAATTTGTGTTTCAGCTATTTAACATATCAGGTTTTAGCATGACTTTTCAAGAAATGTTTCAAACTGTGGGTATTCATTATTCACTGCATTGCATGTCTAAAAAGTTTTTCAAAAACTTCAGCTGTTTTCTACAAAGTTTAGTTGTAAAGAAATGTTTTACTCAGAACACATTTTCTTCTTTTTGTATTCAGTGCAGGTACAAGTTTCATCACTTTATCAGATTTGACCTGCTTGAACTGATGGTTGAGAGCTTGATGTTCTTTCTGGATGAAAACAGTTTTCAATACATTGTATTTTGAAATGTTCTGTCAAATGAACAGATTTATTTCTTTTAACACATCTTCCCCTCTCAAGTAGCACAGTATACAAGTTTCTAGTTTTTGCTCTCAAATATTCCTGTGGGTAGAAGACCTCATTTCCTCTCTGCATTCTGAGGTATTTATTGCAGCTGTTAAGATTTGCTCAGAAACCACTGGCTGGGCTGTTTGTATCTCTTCCTCCGTGAAATTTATCACCAGCTTTTTTTCAAGCATGAAAATGGTCTTACCAGCTAGATTGCTGTCCCTGAAATCATATGTTTCTACGTGTGCATATAAAAGTCATTATATTATTATTTTTGAATGATATGGCCAAAAAGATGTACAAGCTTTGAAATAAATGACCTGCTAGTACTCTTACATACACAGACTATTCTATTAACTGTTACACTTCTCCAAAATAAATTTAAAGATATTCAGTGTCATGGTTATTAAATAAAAGAAACTATTCACAACTTCAAATCATCCATCATAGACTTAAATTTTGGCAATTGATTATTATACTTGTACTTACTCTACCCATCCTTGCTGACAGACGATCAACCAGCACTTTTAGGCCAATGTGTGTTTCTTCCAGGTATTAAATTCCAGGTATTTTACAAGTCTTAGCCAACTGCTAACCTCAACTGCAATGAAGAAATCAACAGACTGACCCTTTGTTTGTTTTAGTACAGTTTATGTATTTTCATGTGTGCTTCAAGTCAGAGACCTCTGGCCAGAATTAAATGAAACTAAACAGGAGTCAGTCAGTGATTGGTATAAAGCCTAGTTATGCACATGCTCTCATCATATTTTGTTCAGTTTATTTTTTCACATAGGTATGGTCCTTTGTTCCTTTTCAATACAGTGTATATTTTTTGTGCACTTCATCTTCAATTTAATACCATTTTTCAAAATTGAATGAAACTTCGCAAGACTTATTTATACCAATACCAGTTTATACCAATTATTTCAGCTCAATTTTGAAGAAAGCTTAAAGCTTATTGAGTCACTCTCAAGTCTTCTTTCTGGAAAAACCAGTACTTGTATCATATGAGGAGGTACAACTGTGACCTCAGTGGGGCTTGAACCGGCAACCTCCAGGATGATCGGGAGCCAACCTCTACTCTACCGGTCCCCTTTTGACTAGTTGTATTAAAATATTATCAAATGCTTTCCCATTTAACATGTTTAAATGCCATATTTATAACACCATCAGTTTTAGTTTTTACTAATTTCGCCAATGACACATAATTATTTCTTTACTTGATTATGATAAATTTGTGAATGACCAAATGTTATTAAGCTACAGGAAAATGAAAATCCAGAGATGCAGATACTGAAATAGTTACCTGTCAGACTGCTGACATGCCCTGTTCCATGAACCATGTTTTCAAATACGAATTCTAGGATCGATCAAATCCAACATACCAAGTTGTGAACAATGGTCCATACATTCGAACAAACTGTGAAAGATGCCTAAGCAGATCTGATGCACATTCATAGTCTGTCTGTAACCACCTAAAAAACCATTGAACAATTTACTGTCAGTTTGTCTTTTTGTCTATTGTTATGTTCAATAATTATTCATTAAACAATTCACAAAGAACTTCTTCTTATTCTTATACATTAAAATATTATATTTTGAATAACAATAAATTTCTGAAGTCTATTGTATGATTATATCCACATGATTGATCATTATCTATTATGACCCTAACATCAGGATCGGAGGGTCCTGGGTTAGAACCCCATGGCCACTAGTGCCACATGCATACAGGACTCCATTACTTTTAAACTCTATGTGTGGCCTTGACCTTAGGGACGTGGGATATGTGCCAAATTATTTAGAATCCTTCAATGCATGACAAAGTTACAGTCGGGACACAAATGTGTGCATACATGAAGTATTCTATTACCTTTAAACTGTAAGTGTGACCGTGATCTTTGAGGAGGTGACTTGGGTCTTGCACGCAACACATTGTCTTGATATGCTGAACATTTGTGCAATATATTTTAAAATCCTTCAATGCATGACAATTTACAGCCATACCACAAAAACAATGCAATGACGGACACACTGATGGACTGCGCAGTTTTTATAAAAAAAAAAATATATGCCCACTTTTCAGGGCATAAAAAATATCTACGTCACCAACCAATCTTTTTTCAACATGTTACGTATAGGAAACAGACATTTTTTAGGCCTTATTTACACTGGTAACTCGAAGAAAATGTTTGATATGGTTTAAATAATAATTAAACCATTTACAAGGGTTCTTTGGTTCTTATATACTGAACTGAGTCTGACCAGTTTCTCATATGTGTAGAGAGCTATTTTAAAGATGAAATGTACCAGAGTGATCTAAACAAGCTTTACCGTACACTATCGAGCTCTAGGTGTCAACTGGCTACCATTACTTGACCAGGGCCATTTATACCAATTGCACTAAAAAAGAAAAATCAAAGATAAAAGAATTAGTGAAATGTTTCAAGTTAATCATTAATAATACAGTTTTTCCATAATAGCTGAAGAAAAGAATCAAAGATACTTAAAAACCATAACGATACATGCCTTTCTCCCGATATTTACCGGGTTCTCCCGTTATTTAGACCCTAAACCATCAAATGCGTCTTTAGAAATGCATGATTTCCTGCTTAAATAATATCTCCCGGCGAGTCGTCCAAAAATCTGGTGTTTTTTCAAAAATATCTTGACAATAACTCAATCCTTTGTGGCATGTATGACAATAACATACATTAAATAATGTGATATTCTAACATTGAAACTTGCCAGCATCTTCTGCATAAGTGACTAAACTAGTTTCCCAATAATAATACCCATGGTGATATGATACAAGGACTCACTTCATAATACTTTTATGCATAATAATACATAAAATTATTTAATATAAATAAACAACATATATTGGTTTGATTAAAATAGTAAACATGTCGGACATTTTCAACTTGACAGCAAGTGTCATAAATGCTTGAAATGCAAAAAATACAATTATTCACATCAGTTATATGGATATATAGTGTGCTAAAAGCATCAGTGTTAAGCAAAGTTATTAATATAAATGGATTTTAAGAATGGAATGTCTTGTTTACTCTTAAATTCAAGGTAAGCTGAATCATATTACTGACAATTTTCGGACAGTATTTTTCGGACAGTATTTTTCGGACAGCCAGTCTCCGAGTCATAATTACAGCAAAGTGCCTCTCTTCGGTGTTGATTCGTTCCTTTTGAATTAAGTCTTGACAGCTATTTATATAAGTTGAAAGAACTTAAAAGAATAAATAAATTAGTATGAATGTATAAAAATAAACCAGATGTGAACGTTCCTGGGACGAAACGTCTTGTGGGCCAGCAACCTTAAAATAAATAACTTACATAGTATCGTGTATACGATCTGGATGCTGCAAAACGTTCTGCTCCGTGTTTAACTTGTGTGAACTCACCATACACTGTCATTTTCTCGTCAACTCCAAAAAAAATACAACTTCCGTCAATTCTCAATTCAGGGGACGCCATTTTACATGCAGACAATGTTTTGTGACGTAATCGATCGCGCGAGATTTTGAAGCGGTGGAAAGAATATTTTGGTTGGTTAGTAGGAATTTAATTAGCCAATGAAATATGCGCTTCATTGTGCCTTCAGTATCTTAAGGCGCCAACTATTGCAGACGAAAACAATAGATTTGCTGTATTGAGATGGTTGAACGATTGAAATAGACTTTCCGTTCAAAGTCAGAAGCAGATTGTAGAACCAAAGTTGGAATGTTGTTGTTGAATGTGCGATGTAACGCTGTGCTAAGGCTACCCGGCCAGGACAGTAGCAGTTCAGAAATTTGAAGCCAATGAAGATTGCACGGACCTTCACGTATGTAAGGAACATAAACATAAACGAGTCGAATTAATGTTTGTGATATTCAGTGATTTAAGTAACACATTCTAAGCTGTCATTAATTTATTGATTAAAACATATATGTTATCTAGAACATGTTTAAAATAGTAATTTCTCTGAATCAATAAATCATCATGCACATTTAAAAAACAGGGGTCGAACCATACCCCACCCACCTTCTATTACCTACATAGTATAGTATAGATATTATAATATGTTATAGAAGGTGGGTGGGATATTGTTTGACCCCCTGTGATTTAAAAATGCTAAAAAATAAAACTACAGCCACAGATGTCAATAAATCGGAAGAAATTAGATGGTAAATTAAGTGGTTACAACTTGGCAATGTCAGCAGAACATAATTTTATAACTACATGTAGGCCTATCCACATTAAGATCAGCATCAGAAGCCAAATGTAACAGTGAAAATTCTTGACTGAAGTGGTGTTCGAACTCTGGTCAGAAAAATAAGCTTGATGGCAAGAAAATACAAACTTGTACTATGCCCTTCAAAACCTCTACTTAGTATAAACTATAGTACATGTACATCACTTGCATGTTTCAGGTATAAAGTTAGTGTCAGGTGGTTGGACAGAAACATCAGATCAGTTACAGAATGAATGTGATGGAAATGTTCACAGATGCATGGGGTATGGCACCCAATCTTATACTGGTCCTATGTTGTACGGAATGTCCAGGCAGTACCTGGAGGTATTCATCTCAATTTTTGCTATAATAAACGTGCAATGTATTCAGTACTTTAAATTTAAGCAAGGTTTTTCAAATAGTATGGTCTGGAAACACCCTCTATAAACATACTATATAAAGTAAAATCTATTTCCATTCTAACATGTTAATTTAAACAAATAAATATGGGAAGGGGTACTATTTGCTGTGCTTACATGAAGGAGCTGCCATGACTTGTAGTATTCCGTGCATTCCTTGCATTTAATGAAAATTTGGCTGTTCTTTCTTACTCGTCAAATAAAATGCTATTTGTCTTATTTTTGTTGATATTGCTGGCGATAGTGGTAGTGTTGAAAACTACTAGATGTGTGAAAATTAAGCAGAAGGGAATTTAAAAATAGTCAAAAATAGCAGCTCAAATCCTTCTTTGTCTATATAGGATAAATTTTCATTTAGAATTAATGTTTTAAAATGACCTGTTAGTGTTATATATTATATTTTTACTTATACTTCAGCTGTGCCAAGGGAGGATGCATGTAGAAATAAAATCACAAGGGACAGTTAATGCTCCAGGTATTTTCATAACTATAATGAAATAAAGTTACTGATTGTAACTGTTTTCAAAAAATTATGTTAGTGCAGTAATTAGCTCGACTATTCGAAGAATAAGGAGAGCTATCCTAGTCACCGAGCGCCGGCGTAACCACTTATGTTTAAGTTTGCGTACCACCTCAAATATTTTCAAAGTCCATTGACATATGGCTTTGAAACTTTGCACACTTGTTCACCATCATGCCCCCAACCTGTACACAGGAGGAGGTAACTCTATCAAGCATTTTGACAGAATTATGCCCCTTTTTTGACTTGGAATTTACGTTAAAGTTTGCGTACCACCTCAAATATTTTTAAAGTCCATTGACATCTGGCTTTGAAACTTCGCATGCTTGTTCACCATCATGCCCCCAACCTGTACACAAGAAGAGGTCACTGTATCAAGCCTTTTGACAGAATTATGCCCCTTTTTCGACTTAGAATTTATGTTAAAGTTTGCGTACCACCTCAAATATTTTCCAATTCAATTGTCATCTGGCTTTGAAACTTTGCACACTTATTCACCATCATGCCCCCAACCTGTACACAGGAGGAGGTAACTCTATCAAGCCTTTTGACAGAATTATGCCCCCTTTTCGACTTAGTTTTATGTATGCTTGTACATGTTTTTCTAATGATACAATATGCCTTAATTTCTATTATCTTATTATAATGTTCTTACTATTGACCATTCAATAAGCCTTTTTTATTTACAC